>CM050325.1:101167285-101192964 GCA_027475135.1 Bactrocera correcta
AACAAAAAGTTGAAAAAAAAACAAAACCAATTGTACAACAACAATAATGTGCAGCGCTGAAATTAAGCATAGTTTGTAGTGAAATTGTAAAGCAAAGACAAACGCAATCAATCATTGAACATGAAGACTCTTACGAATGCACAGTTATGCTTTTGCTTTTGTTTTTGTTTGTATTATATAGCACTACTTTTTGTTACTGTGTTTATTATTAATTATTAAAATTTTATTATTAACATTTTTTGCGTTATCGTAGGTGGTAAACCTTTGTAATTATATAATTAGTGTTGTACATGCATACACACACACCCATACAAATGTACCAAACTGCATACAAAAAAACGCGAAAAATATTAAAATAATTTTTTCTTTTCACACATTAACTCCTTCAAAAAAAAGGAAGTAAAAAGAACAACAACAACAGTACATGAATTATAAAAAAACTACAACAAAGCGCATTAAACAATAATGCATAATGTACACACACACACATACACATATACATTTACAAATGCAAACATGTAGCAACTTTTGCATAATTACATAATATTTCAATATTTCATAGCATAATTAATTTGTAGTTAAAAACAGTTAAGCGCGCGCATAATTTAAATATCTTATTTAATTAAATATAAATTAATTAATGCTTATTAGCTGAATTATACTTGTATTTTGTAATTAATTAATTTATGTTAATTTTAATAATGAATTAATTTATATTACAACTATGCTAATTATCTAAAATTAATTATTTACAACTAAGCTAAATTTATGCAAATTATTATTATTATTATAATTATAATTACATATAAACATATAGTTAAAGCAAAAAACATAAAAACACATGCAACCATTAGTCTTAAGTTAAATTATTCAAAACAAAAAAGCAAGAAAAAATGAATTCTGGAGTTGCAAAATTCACTAAAGAAAAAACAAAAAAAAAAAAAAAAAATATGAAATAATTTAAAATAAAATGAAACCCAAAATAAATCTACTATTAAAATTACGGATTAAAATAAAAAGTCGACTGTAAATTTACAACAACAAAACAAAAGAATTTCTTTTCATTCATTATTTGAGGTTTTACTTGGCAAGATTTGGCGAAATGTCTAGTGCTTGGTTGGGGAATCGGGTTACCTTATTGGATGAATTTTCTGATTTCCATGTGATCCAAACATCACAAAAATCAAAGAGAAAAAAAATTTTGGTAGTCGCTGCATTCTTATTTGAATTCTCTAATGGCTTGATTAGATTTAGGCAAGGTTGTTTCATTACCGCTTAGCTGTTTCAGGACGAAAAAGAAGACAACAATGATGACCTTGCTAATAATGAGCTGGGGTTAAATGCGACCGAAAAGAGCAGATCCATGAGGAATTAAACACAGCGTGTTCATTCCATAGTAGAGAAAGTTGACTAGTGGTTCTGTGGTCGACAGTGTCCACTGCGAAATCTAACGGGGGATCCAAGTAGAGGTACTTTTTTCAATAGCGCGTTTCACGTTTTGTAAAGAATGTGTTTCGCGGGCTTTGCTCAACTTATGGTCAACATAAGCGGCCTACTGAGCATACTATTCGCAATACCTTCACACATCTTTAGACCCAGGATTCATTATTGGATAATATTCGACCGAATAGACCACGTCCAGGAAGCAGTGAAACACGTTTTCTGAAAAATTCATCGAAAAATCATATTCACAGATAAGGCTCAATTGTGCTTAAGGGTCGGTTTTTTTTGATTTTTGATAGTTCGAAAGTATAGTCTTTTAAGAATATACTGTAAAATTTTTGGAAGGATATTCACATTATTTTAGCTTCTACAGCTGCAGGTAATGCCGTTGATGAAAAAAAACTATCCATCCGAATCACTTGAAATTTTGATATGGTGTTTCTAAGATCAATATCAATCGCTGGGACTACGATCAAATTTTAATTTTAAGAACTTTTTTTCGGTCCTAAAACTGGTCCAAAAATAGCTGTTTTCAGAATCTGAACTTCAAAAGTGCGAAATATTTTTAATTTTTATTTTTTTTTGGTTGTAGTCCCAGCGATAGCTGCACTCCTACTGATTAATAATTTATTTAGTTTTTGTGTTTCAGATGTTCAGAGAGTCAAAATCATTTTTAATATTGTTAAAATTTTTTTTATTTAACAAAAAAATATTTTTGTACTTTCCATAAGTGTATAAATAAACCGTAAAAATTTTAAATTTATTGCTCTTTTTTTAAACCTTAAAAAAATCCAGAAAATACCCTTAATTTGATAGTTCTAGACCACCGGGACCCCTTAATGTCTTTATCAACAAATAAAATTGTCGCTGTTGGCGTGAGGTAAATCTTTATATGATGCACGTTTAGTACGAATTTCGGTATGGCGGCATCATCAGCCTTATTTCTTTCGAAATTAAGTATGAAAGACCTTTACCATCAACGTTAAAATACGATGTTGAACGACTTTATTCCGGTATTTGATGAAATCACAATTTCTAACAAGATAATGCGCCGCTTCATGCTTCACGTCTATCTACACATGAACATTTTGGGTCGAAAGTTTGGCAAGAAATGGCCTAGTCAAATGACCGCCAAGATATTGCGATTTAACGCTCTTAGATTATTTTCTCTGGGGGTATGTTAAATCGAAGATTTACGTCAATTAATTAGCAACGCTCAAGGAGCTCGAAGACAACATTCAGTACACTAGTCGAAATGCTGCACCGCGTTATCGAAAATTGGAGTAAACGGGTGGAGATATGCATACAGAACCGTGACCGACATTTTCCTCAAATCATTAATGTCATAAAATTATCTGCTTCAAAAAAAAATCAGAATCTATATTGACCAAATTGGAATGTTTTATTTCATTTAAACATTATGTCGTCCTTGTTGATAGACCCAATATACACCGTTGGTTTCACAGGGTGAAATAGGAGCAGGAGCAGACTTTTTTTCTGTTGTAGTTCAACCGCAGAAACAACCTTCTGAAATTAAATGATTACATACAATTCAGTATTTTTGGTCGAAATAGTTGGCATAACAGAAGGTGTCAGACAGGTGCAGCAGAAGCTCACCTGCTCTAACCAGCAAGCGTCAATTATAACTATCTGTAGCGCATATACTCAGTCAGCGTTAGGTTAGGTAATAACTAGACTCTCAGTGGGTAACGAAAAAGCAGACGAGTCCTCCTGTCCGATACCACAAAGGTATTTTTTTTTTTTTGACAGATCACGGTCGAATCGTGTCAAGCTGTCGTGTTATGTAGCGAGGGTGACACGAAGACCACGCACGTGGAGAGTCTGATCAGGAATAGAACCAAAATGTTGTTTACAAGCTGGCACATTGAAAAAATCTAGAAAATTTGCAAATAAATGATTTTAACACAAAATATAGTACATTCAACTGACGTACTGTAACTGTACGTATGGAACAACTTGGCGCATTTTACGTCGAGATCTTAAATTGAAAGCGTACAAAATACGGCTTGTGCAAGAACTGAAGCCACTCGTCTTTCCAAGCGACATCGCTTCGTTCTATGGGCTCTTAAAAAGTTCCAAGAAGATCCGACGTTTTCGAGCAAAATTTTGTTCAGCAATGGGGCCTTTCAAGCTCAATGGGTATATAAACAAGCAAAATTTCCGCATTTGGGACGAAGAGCAACCCGAAGAGATTCAAGAGCTGCCAGTTCATTCAGAAAAAACAACGGTTTGGTGTTGTTTGGGGCCGGTGGAATCAATGATGCTTGAAATTGAAGCTTGTGATTTCGGAGGCACTTCCCACGCATTGTATCAATCAATGAATTTATAGAGAGAACACATCGATGAGCAGATAATTCACGTTTTAGGCCGGTCGATTGGCACCAGGATCGTGTGATATCACACCGTTAGACTTTTTCCTGTGGGGATATGTAAAATCTGAAGTCTATGCGGACAATCTCGCTTCGATTCAGGCCTTGAAGCAAAACATCACGCGTGTCATTCGCCAGTTACCAGTCGAAATGCTCAACGAGTCATCGAAAATTGGACTCAACGGATGGACCAACTGAGGCGTAGTCGCGACCATCATTTGAAAGAGATAATCTTCGAAAAATACACGCCAAAGAATGTTCTTTCGAATGATAATAAACATTCTCCATTAAATTTGAATTTCTTTGTTTTTTCTTTAAAAAAGTGGGGGAACCTCGAAATAGATCACGTTATATTTATTTTCAAAGATGTAACACTAATGTCTGTAATAAATTTTCACAGGTGAGGGAAAAAGGGGACACCGGCAAAGCTTTGTAGAAATTGAGCGTCTATTATTAAAACTATTAACTAAAATATGTATGTATGTACACATGTAATATATGTAAATAAATGTGAAGTAAACAAAAATAAATAAAAAAGAATAAATTAAAATCAACAAAAGGTGAAAGACACTGGCCAAGTGCTGGAAGCGTTCAAAGTGTTTATAAATATTTGCACAAAATAAATACAATTATTATTATATTAAGTGTCGACACAGACATAAGCGCATAGTTACAACTGTTTGTTCATATATGTACATATTTTAAATTGTTTTGAAAATGATATTACATTAATTACAAGTGGATGGGCGGTAAGGTGGATAAACACAAATCGAAAAAGAGCTGACTTAAAATGTTAAGTGCAATCGAAATTGAGCAGATAGAATATTAAATTTAACACACATTCACAACTAATTACACACACATAAGTATGTATATAGTATGTACGATTACAACTGGCGAATATTATGAAGGCAACAATGGAAAATTTTTGCAAATAAAATCGCAAAAAAATTGGCGCACACGTGTGATTAGGGCATAAATAAATATATTTATGAGGAATAAATGCGTTGTATACCTAATTATAAATGGATATGTACATATGTACATATGTCTCAAAGTATAGTATGTGTTTAAGGTTGTTTGTTTTTCGGTGCTCTTAATCGACTGCGTGGATCGGCGTGTGGCGCCTGTTGGAGAAATTCACCAAATGAGTTTTGTTTCTTCGGTTTTGAGCAGCGAAATTATGTAAATGCAGACTTACAAACATACATACATATATATGTACATATTTACAAAATTCTAATAGTTATAATTAAGAACTAATTTCCGAAGTGAAGTTTAGTCCTCAATTAACTCCACCGTGTCTGTTTTATCTGAAGTACATAAAGTGCATGATCATTGATCAACACGTCAATAAAATAAAGGAATTGATGCTTAAGAAACGACGATTAACAGTCAGAAATCTTAATGGCATCGTTGGAATATCGGAAGGATCAGTGAAAGATTTTGAAAGTTCATTCGAGCCTAAGAAAAGTGAAAGCACGATTAGTTCCAACATTACTAATTTTTCTCAAAAAACAGCGTTGTACTAACGTCTGTGAAACAATGCTTTCCGACTATGAGGTTGTCATGAGACATATTTTTAACGGCGTTGAGTCTTGGATCTATGCTTACGTCCCGGAAACAGACGTTTAATCGGCGGAATATCGTGGCAAAAAATTCCTTCTGACAGACCAAACTATCAACAAGGAATATTGTTTGGGTGTTATGCAGCGTTTACGCGAAGCTATTTGTAAACTAAGCCGAAATTATGAGCCGACAACTCTTGGATTTTACACAATGTTAATTGTGTTACCTAAAATTCCTATGTAATTACGAACAAATCGCTTTGAACCTGTGACAAATTTGTTGAGACGGCTAAGGTCAAATTCAGCTTAGTCTCCTGGTTTGGAAGAGAAAGTGTCTGTATGTTTCCCCCTCAACTTGCGTCTGGCAAGATTTTTATCTTTACATATAGAATGCCTTACGGACAAAGTTCAGTAAGAGAACCCACTATTTCGGCAAGATGAACCTTGCTAAAGGAAAGCAGTTCGGAAGCTTTGATCTAGGCTAATGGGGCCTTGTAGTCGCACAGGAGCTGGTCATCGCCCGGCATGCGATGTCCTTTGGTCCAATGCTAGATCGCGTACGTCAATGAAAATCCAACTCGGTTCAATTTCGATATGTGCGGGGCAAGGGGGCCCCCTGGTCAGTTCAGCGAATTTGCCATTGGTAGTGATTCCGCAAAGGTGTGGGATTCGTGGTGAGATGGAGACTACGTCGAGAGTCCTGGAATTCACCGGTGGACATATTCGCATCGAAATGAAGCGAACCTATTAGAGCTGACACAGGGTGGGAAAAGAATATTTAGTATAAGGGTCGGTAAAAAAGGGCAGTTGAAAAGACTTGATGGATACTTGGAATCTCCTACATTTGACGCCAAACAGCGAAAAGGAAGAACGACAAGCGCCCTGTTGTAAACTCGGCTATAACCGAATAAGCGGCGACTACGCTAATAAAGAAGAAGTAGAGTTGACTTACTTTGCCTCAAAAATCGCTGGCTCTAAACCGGGCTTAGACCCAAAATTTATTAAGCAAAGTTGTTGTAGAACATTTCCCGCTTACAATATTTTATAGAAAAAATCGAGCCGCTCTTATATATGTAAATGCATAAGTCTATGTGGATTAAACGGTCAAATAAGAAAAATTTCCCTTTTTACATCATTTAAGAATGTTTTGTGCTTTAACAGAAATAATAATAACACCAGTGGAATTGCCAAAATAGCATGAAATTAAAAAATATCGCATGATATAAAATAATCTTAATGCGGTGCTATAAAAAAATAAAAATATAAATAAAAATAAAATAAAAATAAAATATATAAAAAAATATAAAAAAATAAAAAAAAAATATATAAAAAAAATAATAAAAGATATATTTTCCTATGTATACAATTTTTTACTACAAAAATTTTTCGGAGAGTTTCAAATTTTTTTTTAATTTCACTACAGAAGATTTTTATTTTAAATTTACATGATTTGATAAATTCATTTAAAATTTAACTCAATACGTTTTCATATTGTCCATGTGTATGAATGTACGAATATAAGTATGTATTTACATTTTCTAATAAACATACGTATTTTGTAAATTAATTATGCCTGTTTAATCCCAAGTATTTTTGCGAAAAATTATAAAGGCAAATGTTATTAACAGAATGGTGCGACCCATTTTCATGAGGCTGTAAAATAAACACAAAATGTAGTAAATAGCGTTTGCATAAATAAAGTTGAATAAATAAAATTTTAAAAATTACTGTAAAATAATTGTTCTATGAGACATGATTGCATTACGAAATTTAGCGGAAAATATTTTTTAAATGGAAATTCTAATGAAAGAATGTTAATATTGTATGTTAATCATAAGCACTTTTCACATTTTCACTAACATTTCCTGCTAAATGTACACACTATAAACGGCGACATCTGCCGAGCGCGAGCAAAGCAACAATTTCATATAAAAAATGGTATTTAGTAAACGCGGCGAACGGCCAATAACCATTGTGAATGGTGAATGTCTGAACTAAGCTAGTAATTGCACCCGGACTACACACTTGTAAATTTTAAAATTTAGAATTAAGTTTCAGTATTCTAAACAGAATTCAGCTCTAAAGGCGCACAGAAACGTAAACAGAAATCTGTTGGTGGCACACACAACAGAAACAAACAGAACGAATTTTATATCGCTGGAAATTTCCATTTTAAAAGATAATGACTTCATTTGCTGAGAGAAAATCTTTATATTAGTTTGCCTATTAACATCGAATATTTATGGCAGTAAGAATCAAATGAAAAATCGACTCCCCTACAAACGTCATATTAAGTAAGAGAGATTCAAGGGGTAAACGCGAAAGCTTTAAACTGTGTTTTTGAAGTCGGTTGGCAAGATGTCTCGAGAACTACTCAACCGATCTTCATAAAATTTTACATAGATCTTTGAGTTATAATTCTTGAAATTTTTATATAAAAAAAATGTCGCGAATTTTCACTGAAATTTTCATTTTTTTTTAATGTCTGCCAAAAATCCAATTTCCTTCTCCTAAGCTCTAAGTTAAGATTTTAACTAAAACACGTATTTTTTCACCTTGGATGATCCTGTAAGGAGCTATCCTGCCAACGCAGGCGAGGGGTCTGGGGGGTCACCGAAAATGACGTCCCAATGGTCAACTTAAAAAATTTTTTTTTAATAAAAATTTCAAAATTCGTAATAGTGTATGTTTGTGACAATAATATGAGAAAAACAAAATTGTTGAAAAAAGGCTGTTTTTCCCATGTAACCTTTTAAAGATACAGTAGTTCGAAGACGGAGCTAATCGGACCACTGAGTTGCGCACCTCCATCGTATCTCAAAAACGGATTGACCGAATTACTTGTAGGCTACACTCAGCACATCTACGCACATGAAATAAACTATTATCAATAAAAAATCTCCAAAATTTCGATTTTTTAAAGCAAAAAATAAAAAAAAGATAAACTCAAAATTCGTAATTTTTTTCCAAAAGTTTAAGCTTCTGAAGTCTTAAAAAATTTGAATATAAAATCATTAAGGAAGAGTTTAGTGTACGACCTAAAGCATTTAGCTTGATAATTTGGTCTAGAGATATCGAACTACTACTGAGTTTTCCAATGAAAATAATGCTGATGTTCAGACAAGTGTTGCTGAAGACCGCAATTTCTCGATTCTATATCGTTCTCAGGAATTGGGACTGCGTCAAGCCACAATCTGCGGGTTTTGACTAAGGTTTTTGTGCTTGCATCCGTAAAAAATTATTCTCACTCAAGAATTGCAGTCATTGGGCCTCCGTTAACGTTGTGAATTTGCTGATTTGCCTTCGAACAACTTGAAAACCATAAAGATTTTTTTAAGAAAATCAACTTCTCCGATGAAGCTCACTTTCATCTGAGTGGCATGGTGAATAAACAAAACTGTCGATTCTGGGGCGAAAAAAATCCACAAATTATTCACGATCAACCATTACATACGTCTAAATTGACGTTTTTGGTCCGGTTTATGGTGCGGTTGAATCATCGGTCCGTACTTCTTTCGAAATGGAGCTGATAACACCTTTACTGTCAATGGAGAGCCGTATAGATCGATGATAACCAACTTTTTATGACTATGAATTGAAAGAATTTGATCTTGACAACAGCTGGTTCCAACAAGAAGGGGCTACGTGATTGTGAAAACAATGTGGAGATTCAAAAAGAGAAAACAAGAAAGAGAAATTTTGACTTTGCATAGCCTCTAAGAAGTTGGGATTTAACGCCATTAGACTACTTCATGTGAGCTTTTTTAAAGTCATTGGTCTTTAGCAAGAAACCCGACTCACTTCAGGCTTTAGAAGTCAGTATTGAACGTGATATTTATGCAAGACGACATAAATGACGATCAACATGTGGGCCAATCAAAATCCGTGATCACCGGAAATTCCATCGAAACTGTGCGTGAATTCATCAAAAATCAGTCGAAATCATCATTGAAATTCATGGAAATAAAATTGAATATCTCCGAAACAACGATTTATCGCATTTTGATTGAACATTTGGGCTAACGAAAGGTGTGTGCCCAGTTTGTTCCGCACAAATTGACTGACGACCAAAAATTGCTCAGAATCCAACATTCGATCGACGCTTGTGGCCGACTATTTGGAAAAAAAATCACATTTTAACCATTAACCACTCCCCCTATTCACCTGATATGGCACCGTGCGACTTCTCCCTTTTCGGAAAAATGCATTTGCCCATGAAAGGAAAGCGTTAAGCAGACGTAGAGGCCATTCAAAAGGCTTGCACTGGCACACTGGCGGCCATACCGGCCAACGAGCTAAATAAAACACTCGTTCGACATGCTTTTGGACTTTTGGCAGAAGGAGACTATTTTGAATAAAATAAATTGATTTTGCCAAAAAAAAACATTTGTTCTGTTTTTTCCTGTCCTGTTTACTTTGGAAAGCCCTTGTATAAACGGAAAAATGTAAGAAAAGTTAATGAATTTGAATGTTTTGAAACAGGATTAATCTAATCGAAAGTAGAACCCAGTTTTAGTAAAAGAAGTGAGAAAGTAAGAGGGGGAACGCATGCTATCTCATTTATTACTTGAGATATTTATTAAAAAGTTAGCACTATGGATAGAACCGACCAACACCAATATATTCGCTTACGAGGTGTGTTCAAAAAGTATCGCGAATTTTGTGTTTTTTCAAAAATTATTTATTTATTCATGAATATCTATTTTGTCCCCTTCAAAGTAATCCCCATGAGATATTATACACTTGTGCCAACGGTTTTTCCAATCTACGAAGCACTTCAAAAAATCATTTTTTTTTTATCTTCTTCAGCTCCTCCTTCGATGCCGTCTTTATCTCGTCAAGAGAAGCGTAACGTCGTCCTTTCATGGGCCTCTTCACTTTAGGGAACAAGAAAAGACACAGGGGGCCAGATCTGGGGAATACGGTGGCTGCGGCATCATTAGTGTGTTGTTTTTGGCCAAAAAGTCGCGCACACGCAACGATGTGTGTGAGCAGGGGCGTTGTCGTTGTGCAAAAGCCAATTTTTGTTCTTCCACAAATCCGGGCGTTTCTGGCGGATTGCTTCGCGCAAATTGCGCATAACTTACAGGTAATATTCCTTATTGACCATTCTTCCCTGTGGCAAGAACTCATGATGTACCACGCCCCCGCAATCGAAGAAAACTGTCAGTTACGATTGGCGATACTTTTTGAACACACCTCGTATGTAGGCTAAGCTCCATTTCTGAGATTGATAATTATTGTTCGTTATAGCATTCAATTATATTTGACCCGGACTGATCCGTTTAAACTGCGCGCATAAACCGAAACGATAATTTTTTTCCTAGTTTAGTGCAACCTTTTTTATGTTTATGTGAAGTTTGATCTCAATATCTCAATAAGTGTGCGTTTATCAGCTGTTTATATACGACGTGAAATTTTGTCTGACGATTTTAACCATGGAAAAAAATATTGAACAACAAGTTTGCTTGAAAATTTGTATTCTCAATGGAATCACGGCGACGAAGTCGTTGAAAACGTCGCAGAAGTGTTTTAGGGAGTCTACTTTAACGCGAATGCGAGGTCGAAGGTCGAGTAGTCATCGAAAACTTGTGCATGGAAGTAGTTCATCCATATCTGTTAATGAAGATAACATTGGAAAAATTAAAGAAACAATGCTTGAAAATCGTCGTGTCGGCATCAAAGAGTTAACAGATGATCTCAACATCATTTCAAGATCAGCTCAACACATTTTGGTCAATGTCTTGGATATTCAGCATATCAATGCTAGACTTGTACCAAAAGACGTGAATCTTTTGCAAATACGAGCCGAGTAGAGGTTATTGAAAGATACTTGACAGCATAGCGGAAGACCCTACATTCATTAAACACATTATTACTGGTGACGAGAGGTCGGTTTATGAACCTGATGTCGAAAGTGTTCAATAAACTAGCGATAGGCGCTCTAAAAGTGAGCAAAAAGCGAAAAATAGAAATCAATGTAGTAACTTTTGTTAATATTGATTAGTACCGTTGTGTTGGAGCGATTATTGTCTGATTCAGGAGATCTCTCAGAGTGACAAGGAACTCGTCTGGTATTTTTTATGACAATACCACAGTTTTTACCCAAGTTCGATGGCCATTAAGATAAATCAATCTTCTTTCTTTTCATTCTAAAAATTTTGAGCAGAAAAAAACTTAAGTGCACTCCTTGTTGAAAATCACTCAAAATTTGTGAGACAATTCTGAATAAAAACATAATACAAATTGACATTATGTCAAAAACAAATATTGAAATTTTCAATATTTAAAGAGATTCAACTGAATTTGTTATACATAGATCGACTAGAAGTTTAAAAATGGTTAAAAGGCCTGCTGACGACACTTCAACCTCGGCAATACCAGCCACAACAACGTCCACAGGGACGCTTACGACAAGAGATGAAGATTCCACAACAATGCATTCAACACCCTCAACAAAGTCAACGAAATCAACAAAGCCAACAACGCCAACAACACCGACAACTCCTAAGCTCGAGGACAACAAATATGGTAAATTTTTCAGCAAAACCGTCGTGACACTAGTCCTTTGTGGATACCTCACCGGTGTGGCCATTGCGCTGGCATGGCAAACATACGAAACGGGGACCTTCCAGCCGCCGAAAGGCAGATGGCTGAAGTGGAATGTGGCTGTTTTAGTATTTCTTTTACTCTGCTATAGTCGCAGTGTGCGGTAAGTCCCAATACTAACTAACAAAGAAGTAAACTTTCAGTATTCCACAACTTCCTGCCCGCAGTTGTACCGTCACTTTATGCATACCGATCATGTGCAGCTCGAAAGGACGTACACTGCTGATCGCCTTTGCCTTTTTGTTGGTCGCAACGGGGCCAACAAGGAACATATTGCGTAATGTGGACGCGCTGACCACCAGCCTCACATGTGGCCAAATGCAACTCAAGCATGCACTCGAAGAGATGTTGGAGGTGATGCGACAACCTTTGGTGGCTATTAAGAAGGCGGTCCAAACAGCGATGGACAATGTAAAGAAGGTTATGAAGAAGGTCGAATTATTATTGTTCCGTATAAAGGAACTGGTGCTGTTGGTCTGTGAGTATGAGTGGAGCTGTTATGGTGACAGGACATCAACTAAAGATCCTCTGTTTGCAGTAAGTGGCATTAAGCTGATGTACGAATGGTTAAATAGCATTGTGAAATTTTGCAACAAGGAGTTCGGTACGCCCTTTGATCGCTGCATGAAAATTGCGGATGATGCGATGGCGGATTGTCGGTAATTTTGCAATGGTTAAGTCGATTTTAGAGTGCATAATCTTGAAAACATTACTTGATCTCTAGTTTAGAAGTGATTCTAAGTCATATCAAGTCTCCTGATCTATCAATTATTGCTTTTTTCGAGGAATATCTATCCTCTCCCCTATTTAGATTTTAGATTTTGAAGTCTAACATGATTCTGCTTTCAATTTTCTTCTCGCACTTCCATAGAGAAAAACTGGGACGTTTTCAGGGTCTTTGTCATGCTACACACATATTCACCATGCTTTGTTACACCGTTAAAGTGTTTGATGTGATCTGTGTGATGGTAGTCTTCTTTGACGATAGTGTGTTGGGTACCATTATGGACAGTACGTACTATAGACCTATATCTATGCCTTAGATGCATTCTAAATAGCTTCAAAACCGATTCCAGAGTTGCGCGAGTTCACGGAAGAGATAAAGAATATGTTTGATGTAACTGTGACCTTCGAACATGACTTTAGCTTCTCAACGGTGGCCTCGCGAAATCTTACTGATGTCGGCAAAGATATAATGGCGGAGATACACTTACGTATGGCTAACTTTTTCCTTATTTTCGGCTTTCTGGATGTAATTGGCGGGTTCCTATTCGTTATGGTGATAATCAAGTGCGTACTTAATGAAAGATATCAACAGAGTTTCATTACAACTTTCACTTTTTTACTTCCTTTGCAGAGCACTGTACTTCAAAATGAAATATTTACGCCAACCTGACTATGATAACCGTTATTTGACCAAAGATTTCATAGAGATCGATGAGCAACGTAAGTTGACGGATCAGGATCGTGTGTTGCCATTGAAGAGAACCGAAAAACACAAGTACATTTGGGTCAGTATTTGAAAGTAATTTTTTCACTAACTTCTAAATATCACATCACTCAGATCTCGAGTTGTCGTTTGACGCGTCGTGAGATCTTCAGACTGCTGCGTTCCATGGTATTCCTATTTATATCCACCATACAAATATTCTGCATCTGTTTTGCTGATTACTGTTTCTACTGGTTACTGGCGATGATTCGGTTTTATGGCGGTATGGAGGCAAATGTGGAAAGTGAGTTCACAAAGTTGTGCTCAATTTGAGTATATAATTTTTTGTATGTTCCCGCTAGTTCCTCCCTATGTTGTGGTCGACGTGAAGGGCGAAGACTTCGCGGCTCAAATATTTCGTGGCATCGTCGAGGCTTTCGAACCAGTCAACCAGAAGTTCAACATCGACACCACGCCTTGTCTTCCCAAACCAAGTGTGCCGAATTTTAGACGCTATTTCGACATAGGTGGTATTTGCTTACTAGCTTGGATATTCCTCTTCTGTGAACCTTACGGTCTGCGCCTGCGACATCTGGTCATGCGCGTGTATTATCCGGTTGAGGCACGTCAACGTGCTGCTTGGCTTTACAATCAGATACTAATGAAGCGCAGTGAGTTAGAAAAATAAATATAAAAAGATAAATAATTAATTTTCTGGCACTCACGCAGTGACATTTTTTAAGCTGCTGCGGCGTAAAGCACGCGCAAAGTTCAAAAATGAGCCTCAAGCAGATCCGTATACGTTTCTAGATTGGATTAGAGCCAAGACGTCGGGGTAACTTAGTTGTATTTGTGTAGCGGAGTTTATTAAAAAATATTTATGTAATTTTATTTTATAGTTTCTTTCTTTTTCGTCTTATATTTGGCCATCGGAAGAGCAATACTTGTATCTTGTGTGGATTTCCTTTGAAAGAGTAGGTATAATTTCGATCACTTCAGTCATGGAACTATTTTTTGAAGTTGTACAATGACACTGATAAGTTTTTACTCCTCCAATACTTATTGAATACGCTAAAAGGGAGTATTTTTGAATTGATTTGGGCGCACTTGGGTCTTAGCAGTAGAATTTTTTGGTCCAAGGCTTCCAAATAAATATAAGCAATTATCAGTTCCTAACTCGAAAAGCTTCAATGTCTATAGAATAGTTTCTAAGTACAGAAGGTGCAGCTCAATGGCTGTTATTAAGAGCATATGCATAAAAGGTGATCCATTTCGAGGGTTTCCTCGCTTTTTCAAAGAAAAACACAGAAACTTCAATAATTTAACATTCGAGCAATACGACTGGTAACTGGCGAATGACATGCATGATATTTTGCTCCAATGCCTGAATCGAAGCGGGATTGTCCTCATATGTGTTATCACACGATCTTAGTGACCGTTCAAACGGCCCAAGACGTGAAATGATTTGGTCACCCAAGTGTTCTCTCAATAAATCCACTGAAGAACCCACAGAACGAAACGATATCGCTTGAGAAGATCGAGAAGTTTCAGTTCTTGCTTTGCCTTCTTGTTTTTTCTACACTTTAAATTTGAGATCTCAAGGTAATAGCGCCAGTTCGTTCCATACGTCAGTCCGAATTGTTTCGAACAGCGCCGAATTGACTCTTCTCAGTCTTCGTGTCCACTCTCAGTTACGGTTGCTACATTTTCTTCACTGCGTGCTGGACGTGGTCTATTAATAAACAGATATTTTTACGACTTCAAAAGCAACCCTGTCCTCAGTAGATATATAAAACATATAGCAACTATGTAGTTGGACTGCGGTAATGTTTCTAAAGGTTGCAGGATATGAAACGCATAAATCTTTATAACGGATTAAGGAGCCACTCATTAGACATCTTTTCAGCTCAACTAAGAGTCAATGGAATGCTTAATGAAGCTTGACAACTTCTTTAAGTCTTATCAAAGTGCAAAAAGATAATACCGCTTCTCGGAACCTATTTTCTTCTTTCTCGCGTAGAAAGATTAATGACGGTAACTACCGAAGGGGCCTTAAGCGATTAGACTATGGTCTTAGGTAGACGTTGTTGAATTTATTGTTCGGCCGAATTGAATATCCCGGGATCCCTTCTAATTGCTAATCATTATCAATGAGAAAACTTCTTAAACCACAAGAGGGCTTTATTCCCTTCGTCACAGTTATAACCTATGTGATCGAAAAAAATTTAATATATTATCTACTTTATTGCAGCGACAAAGTGGAATGTTCAACGCCCGGTTGTAAAGCAGTCTACTGCCAGAGCTGCTTTAATGAGTCGAACAAAATGTGTTGCATTTGCAAAAATCCGGTGGAGTATGGCGACGACAGCGACATCTCGGAGGAGATGTAAGTACAAAGGTTTATTTATATTCTTCAATAGTTGTCTAACACTGTTGCTTCTGACAGAGATTCTTCAGATGATCCGAATGCTGTACGCGTGCCGCACGAAAGCGATAAATATTGTATTTGGGTCCCATAAGACATAGCAGGAAGAAAAAGAAGCTTCTATTGAACTTTCAAACCATTTAATTTTTCAATAAATTGTATTTGCTTTTACTGAACTAACTTCGATTCGCAGTTGCAGAGTATGGCAGCCATGATACGGTGCGACCAGTGGCTATTTTAGCGGATTCCGCATAGCAAAGCAAACCGACCCAACCCAACCTAGCCAACTAGGGGCAAATGCAGAATAACACCAACGTGCCAATTTTGGCTAAGACGCAGCTGCCGTTGGGCGATTGGAGTGAGCAATTCTGCAATGCTTTCAATGCTTTCATTCAACACCCCAAACGGGGCTGTGCCCAAATAAGTAAGCGATAGACTAAACAAGCTGCCCCTCCTCGTCCCAGTTGGTTAGCTGTTTCTATGTCGATTTGGTTTGGTGCAAATGAAGCAATACGACGGCGACGGTGGCGGTGGCGATGGCGGCCACGACTGATCAGTGAAAATGCTGCAACACTGATGTGATCAACATCAACAGCGAGTAAATGGACAAATTGTCCGTTGTTTACGATGCGGTCGCAGCTGAAGACACACATATCTTCTATCTATATGCCGCCGCCTTATATGTTACCGTTGCAAGCTAGCTGGGGACTGTACGTTATCGTCGCCACGTTGATCGCTGCGTTTCCATATGGTCACCTCTTGGCAAGCAGTCGCTACTGTGGGATTACTTACAGCTAAGGGCAGAGAAATGGTGCAGTGAGTTTATTCAAACTTAAATGTTAGTAATTGGCGTTGATAGACTTTGACTAAGCCTCTCATTCTATTTGTCTTGCTCGTCTTAACCAGTATATTAGTTGTTCTCAAAATTTACGGCAAGTTTAGACTTAAGTTGGACTTATAGAAGAATATACTCCAAATTTTGAGGCAGTGCTTATGGACTTTCTTTGTTATAGCAGGTAAATTCTTGTAAAACGAGAAGAGGGGAAAGGGTTTATCCGGGAAGTATTCGAACTGATTTTCTTCCAGCACGACTGTACTTCGGATTCGGTAGAGGGTAAACGAGCAGCTGGTCAGTTGCCTTTCGCGCGACATGTTTCTGTGAGTGGGGCAAGTCGAAAATGTAGCGTTGGTTAAAGCAGATGTACGCGATTAAATTCTGTGTGAAACGCGGTAAATCTGCCACAGAGACGTTTGATATGATCAAGCAGGCTTACCCAGACGTCGCTTTAGCAAGAAGTGGTGTGTTTCTGTGGCAGCAGGCCTTTTTGAAGGGTCGGGAAGAGGTCGCTAATGAAGACCGTGCTGGGAGGCCTGCGACTACGACAAACACCGACAACGTGACTGGTGTTCGCCAAGTTTTGCACTCAGACCGTCGACGGAGTATTCGTTTAATTGCCCAGGTGTTAAATTTATCAAAATGCGTGGTTCATGACATTGTGACGGAGTACAATGGGGCTGACAAGACGTCGCAACCGATTGGAAGTTGCCCATGACAACGAACCGGTTCACACCGCCATTCTTATGAACAGTTACCTAACCAAGACCGGTATCCCAACGCTTCCACAGCTTAAAAAAACCGATGAAAGGCCAGAATTTTGAGATGACAGAGGGGAACAAACTGAATGCACCTCGGCTCCCAAGGCTATTTTGGAGAATGCCTTCGTTAAGCGCTGGCAGCGCTGCATCGATGCAGAAGGATCCTATTTTGAAAGTTTTTAAAGAATTGTAACAATTGGATCACTAAATTTTTTTAAATCAACTCAGTCCTATTATTTTTCGGACAAACCCTATATGCAAATCTTCGAATACGACCACGAATTTACATCTGCGAATCTGTGCTGACCCATTTTTGAAGGTATTGGTTTCTGATGATGGGTACCTTATGAGAGCGTGAAGTGAAGTCGCGGTTGAATTCCGGTGCACCGTTACAATCGTCCAGGAAGGGTTTTCTGTATGTTTGACAGGAATTTATCTTATATGAGTTGCTTCATTACGATCAAACTCTTAATAAGAACCTGTACTGTCAACAATTGGATCGTCTAAAATAAGTAATTGCCTAAGAGTTAATAGTTTTAGCAATAAGGAAGGATAAAAATTGTGTTCAGAACAACACCATTACGCTCGTATCGATAAATACTCGTCAGAAGCTCTGGGAGCTTGGTTAGGATGTTCTTGAGCATCCATCTTTCTGGACCTGGCTTAAGTTATTGTTACCTGCTTCTTTCTATGGTGAATAATTTTTATAAAATGCTTAACCGTTTGATGGCAATTCATATCTTTTTGCGTTCTTTATATGTCAGAGCAATATCACTGGTAGCAAAAGCCATTAAAATTCACTTATTCTTTCGCACACTTTCTTTACCCTCAAGTTATCGTGTGCTGACTCATTAGCATGTTCTCGGCTGTATGCACATACTCTGTGCCAAATCACCGACCGATCGTCGAAACCACTGAACAGCACGAAGCCACAAATTTAAAACAAAAAAATCGCTGATGAAACGTAACTTATGTCCATGCACCGGCTGGGCGGCTGGCCAAGCAAAGAAGCAACACATTTTAATAGCATTGAGCGGGAGTGGCTGTCGTGATGGTGCCGGCGATGGCGATGTCAGCTACCGCTTTTGCTGCTACCGCTGCAGGTTGTTGGCTGATTTACGCCACAGATCCACGTCCATCCACACAGCCACGCCGATGTTCGCAAGTGTGTTTGGCGGCGCAACATTGATGGAGTGGGAATGCTGTTGACATTTACGGCGAATTAGTGTGGTCATGACGACATTGCTCACATATTTTCGCGCACATTCACGACGCTCACTGCGGAGCGAAAGACAATTAAATGCACATAAAGTCGCAAGCAATTGAAATTTCTCGCAAAATACTCGCCAACTCAACCCAGCCCAACCCAGTCCAGATCCAAAGTGAAGCGCAAAAAGACAGACGATGTCTGCATAGTTCGCGCGCGCTGGTAAGTTGGACACGACGCCGACGACCCTTTCATAATTTACTACGCGCTCACAATTTGCGCGCTTCATTCGCCAGAATCCGCGGTAATTTGCGCGTGCGCACGTGTATCGGCGAGTTGGAGGCACTTTCGAGGCAAGAGATCGCTATGTCTGATGTGTAAAATGGTCACATTAATAGACTGCGCACGCAAGCATAAACAACATAACCTGTGATGAACTGCGTGGAAGGTACGAGGCGCTGCGGACGAGGCGTGGGAGCTGGAGTTACGCATGACACAACATAGCACGACATGGCATAGGTGACATACCTGACAGTGCCATATATTACATATATATTTATATGCATCGCTCACTGTTTCTTACTTTTTTGTTGTTGTTTTTTTTGTATTGCGCGCGGTGCATTATTTGATCTTCATTTGTTGCATGCATCTTTTGTTCGATTTTTATGGATTTTTAATAAAATCTGATATCGGTTTATCGGCGCGCTGTGTTTGTTGCCACAACATTGTTGTCACTTTTTATGATTATTATTATTGTTGTTGTCGTTTTATGCCTTTATACTAAATAAGTGTATACACAAGTGTTTATGTGATATTTAACACCGAGCAAATGCATTCGTCAGCGCGCAGCTTTCGGCGCGTTGCAGCATTGAGATGCGCAACGGCTCTCGCCACACTATTTACATATTTATTCTTAAATACAAACATACTTATTTGTTCTTATTCTTTGTAGGTGACCACCATCGAAGCTGTGACATATATGGATCGCTTTGTTGGGGGGACACAGACACTCCAAAAGACACAAAGGCGGCACCGACGGCGATCGGTGATCGGCTGCGCATGCGTCTGCGCTTCACATACATATACAGAAACAAGCATTTTCTTATGCATATATGTATGTATGTATATAGTCTACGCATGTGCAACAGTTGGGGTTTCGGGTATGCTTCAGTCGCGCTAGTCACATTCCAGAGTAAAATGGTTATGATAAACAGATTAGGTTACCACAAAATGTTGTGGAGACACAATTTAATTTCAAAATAAACGCTTAAACATAAATACAGACATACATACATATGTATGCACATACCTACTCATGCACATAACCCAAAAGAAGTCTATGAGTTTTCCCATAAAGCAGCAGCGGGTGGAGGCACCACGGCGTAGGTTGTTCTACTATTGTTAACAACAATGTACGATCTTATTTGAATTATTCTCAATGCACATACATACACATCCATACCTGCATATTTAAATTATTGTTCTTGCCTATTTAGCATTTATGTTCTTTTCATAAATTAATTGCCGACACGACAAGCGGGTCAAGACTGCATGTGTATGGATGTATGTATGTACATAACTGTGTACCTTGTTCGAAAATGTGTTAAACATGCGTAGTTGAACGAAATTTATTGTTTAACGAAATAGAGCATTTTCTGGAAATAATTTGTGGAATTTATAGGTGTGCGTGTATTAATAAGAACAAGCAATAAATTGTAGAAAGTAGAAGCTACTTGAGTTATAAGAGAATAATGTTAATCGAAAT
This sequence comes from Bactrocera correcta, assembly GCA_027475135.1. NCBI lineage: Eukaryota > Metazoa > Arthropoda > Insecta > Diptera > Tephritidae > Bactrocera > Bactrocera correcta. The sequence goes on from CM050325.1 coordinate 101,187,718, forward strand.
GGTCAAGCAGATTCGGGATGCCGAAGTCGTCATTTGTGTCGATTGGAAACAAAATGAGTTGAAGGAAGTAGGATAGTCTTGAGTTATAAGAGAAAATATTTGAATCACAATAGTCTAGGAATGTTAAGCAGATCCACTATCCCAAAGCTAGCCACGTTAATGTACTTAGTATATAGATTATATGTTTATATTTGATATCTTGATGGTAATCACTAGTAGAGAATAAATGAAGTTTACACACGGACCTAACATCTGTTGTGCCCCTGGTAGAACGGATTTCTGTAGTATTCTTCTTTTTCCGTTATTTCTTTGTACAAGTATAAGTACTTTTTTCAACGGCCCATTTTTTGATAGATCACGTGTGAGTTGTGTCAAGCTGTCATGTTATTTTTGGTCAATATTACGAAATTTCACTCAGCGATGATTCCCATTTCTGGCTCAATGGGTACGTAAACAGGCCAATTTATGACGAAAGCAACCTAAAGGATTCAAGAGCTGCCATTTTATCCAATATTATATACCGCTTCGATTCAAGCCTTGGAGCAGAACATCAGTTATTAGTCGAAATACTTGAACGAGTCATCGAAAATTGGACTCAACGGACTCATCTGAGACGTAACGGCGGCTAACATTTGAGGAATATAAGCCTCAATAAATGAATTCCAAAGAATGTTAATACTGCCAGGAGCTCTCTTTCAAGTCTTGACTTAGATTATGACTATTGCAGTGTTTTCCAAGCCGAGGTTGCAGCCATTAAGGTGGAAGTAGATTTTTTGCTCCGGAGTGTGGCATTATTCAAAGAAGTAACCATTCACTCAGATAGCTGATATGACGCGAACCTCATTAACACTGCGTTAAAGGTTGGTGAAAGAGAGCTTAACCTTGATATGAATATCATCGATAATCCTTGTGATAAGATGGTATGGGTACCAGGCCACAGTGGAACCGCAGGAGATTTTAAAGCTGATGAGGTGGCAAGTAAAAGTACCCTAGAACTGCTATCGGCAGGATGGGAGCGGTTTGGTACTCTCGTATCCTCTTGCAATTTACCACTACATATCTGAGCTTCGCGGAAGCTTGGACAGCGCTGGGCCACTATCATGCGTTGCCGCAAAAACCTTTTGGCACAAGATCGGTCGCAAGAGATCTCTTTGCCCTCAGTAAAGCCAAACTCTCTCTTGATGTGGGGCTTTTAACAGGTCATTGATCCATTAGCGTCCACGCAGTAAGGATGGTAATTTTACCATACACCATCTGCAGAAGCTGTATGGAAGAATATGAGATGTGGAGTTCTTCTTTTCTTGTGCTTCACAAAAGATTGCCTATAGCAACTCATGTGCGATCTTTTTAGATCAATCGTCTAACCTTAGATATGACAGTCTCAACTGATAGTATTTCATCTAAATCAAGTTCTGAAAACTGAGTACCGAAACCATTATAACTTAAAAGAACATTTGTGTTTAATGTTTAATATCGGGGGTATAATTTATCAATGATTCCTTCTTCCAATAAAATATATTGTTTGAATTATCAGATATGCGAAGCTTCTTTCAGAGAAGTGTGGATTTACTCCTTTAGCAGTGCGGCAATACTGGCTTTAACATCACTATTAGTGCGCTCAAGACTAGTCAATGAGTGTTTGAAACGTTGAATCTGTCATGAACTTGGTTAATAACCAAAACTTGTGTGCTAAGACAATTTTCTGACCTAGAGTGAAACTCAAAAGGTCCTCTGAACTATTTGCTCTTAGCAAAGTTCATCTCGGCGAATTGGTAGGTGTTTTAACCGGACACTAAGGACACAAGTGGTGAGGATACAGCTTGCCAAATGCAAATTATCAAAACTACATGGAGGACGAAGAAGTGGAATTATCTAAGCACTCTCTTTTTAACTGTTCACTTTGCAGACTGAGGTTGAAAAATGTCGGTAGACACACCTTTGAAGAACCTGGCGAAATGAACTGTATTGATATTAACTACCCTAACAAATTTTTAATAGGTTCAAAAAACTTTGTCGTTTAAAAGGGTCTGCTGATTAATATCTAGGAGTTTTGGTAATTACAAAGGTCCTGCATCCATAATTGTTCTAGTGGGGTCCTGTGTTGCCTGGTGCTACAATCAGCCCTACGATCTAACCTAACTTGTTAAACATATCGTTCATGAATAATTGAGTATACAAAGGCTCTCGGCAAACGAGCTCACAATCATAAAAGAACATATGTACACTACATTATAAGTAAGTTGTAATTAAATTCAATTCACCGGGTAAATGGTATTTCAAAAGAAATTAATTTTGCTATGTTGGTAGAAATGTCCTTTAATGCTATGCGAAATATAAGCGCGATTTGTCAATCAGTTAGTTTCCAGTCGTTGCTGAAGTCGGAACACCTCAGTAGAGCGTTGCGATTTTTACAACGAATAAAAATATCGAACAAAGAATTTTTTCAACCTTGCATTTCTTCTTTCTTCAAACACGGTCGAGAGATCGTTGAAGACATGCCGACCTTCGACCTCTTCCATTTAAACAAGTGACGGATATGGTGCTTGAAACTCTTCAGGCAAAAAATCAGTTCCAATGATTTTGGTGGATATTTCGGATATAAAATGCGTACTCGCTCGACTCGCCACTATAAAGCAGAATTCTTTTCAAAAAGAGTACTGAAACAGGCATCTTTGGATATGCTTGATCATGCGTATTCCAATCCCATATTCATGGAGAGCATTATAACTACCGATGAGTTTGACATGCAAACAAGTCCATAGTCATGAGAATAGAGCCCGTTTTCAGCTAATCAAAGATATAGGGTGATTTTTTAAGAGCTTGATAACTTTTTAAAAAAAAAAAAAAGCATAAAATTTGCAAAATCTCATCGGTTCTTTATTTGAAACGTTAGATTGGTTCATGACATTTACTTTTTGAAGATAATTTCATTTAAATGTTGACCGCGGCTGCGTCTTAGGTGGTCCATTCGGAAAGTCCAATTTTGGGCAACTTTTTCGAGCATTTCGGCCGGAATAGCCCGAATTTCTTCGGAAATGTTGTCTTCCAAAGCTGGAATAGTTGCTGGCTTATTTCTGTAGACTTTAGACTTGACGTAGCCCCACAAAAAATAGTCTAAAGGCGTTAAATCGCATGATCTTGGTGGCCAACTTACGGGTCCATTTCTTGAGATGAATTGTTGTCCGAAGTTTTCCCTCAAAATGGCAATAGAATCGCGAGCTGTGTGGCATGTAGCGCCATCTTGTTGAAACCACATGTCAACCAAGTTCAGTTCTTCCATTTTTGGCAACAAAAAGTTTGTTAGCATCGAACGATAGCGATCGCCATTCACCGTAACGTTGCGTCCAACAGCATCTTTGAAAAAATACGGTCCAATGATTCCACCAGCGTACAAACCACACCAAACAGTGCTTTTTTCGGGATGCATGGGCAGTTCTTGAACGGCTTCTGGTTGCTCTTCACCCCAAATGCGGCAATTTTGCTTATTTACGTAGCCATTCAACCAGAAATGAGCCTCATCGCTGAACAAAATTTGTCGATAAAACACATTTCGAACCGAACACTGATTTTGGTAATAAAATTCAATGATTTGCAAGCGTTGCTCGTTAGTAAGTCTATTCATGATGAAATGTCAAAGCATACTGAGCATCTTTCTCTTTGACACCATGTCTGAAATCCCACGTAATCTGTCAAATACTAATGCATGAAAATCCTAACCTCAAAAAAATCACCCGTTATAAAACAAAAATCGCTGTAGGATCTGAAGGCCATCCCAAAAAGTGCTTATAGAAAGTGTTTCGAGGACTGAACAAATGGTTGGTGTAAGTGTATCTTTATATACACCCGGTGGGGATAATAATAATAATATAAACCATTTGAAGAAGCTTGGAGTCACTAAGAAGCTCGATGTATAGGTGCCACACGAACGGATTCAATAAAAAACCGCAAGACTTTTTTGACAACCCATTATGATTAATTAAATATTTTGCGTTTTATTTACAATTTCCGGGAAATTTTTTGTCAATAGTGAAAACGAAATTACCGATAAATAGCCCTATTTATTATCACAAATTAATTTTCAGATTTGGTTCTCAGCGACTTTCATCTATGTATTTCCAGACTTCAAATTCAGCGGATTTGATTTATACCAACGAATGTATATTTTAAGACTGACTTTTTCGCTTGATTTGGTTTCGTTTAGCTTTTTATTTAACGATTAGACTATCCTGTTGTTCTAATTATTTTAAAGCAATTATTATAATAAGAGTATTAGTGGTAGAATTTACACCGGATGTACCCACTTCAATGCGGACAATCGGACAGCTCAATTCATTTCATTGTCTCACCTGTCTTTCATTTTATATTTATTTCCTGATGCTTCTTTTCAGTTTATTATATTTTAATTGTATCAATTTCGATACAACTTTAGCCCTCGTATACTCGTAATTTCTAATCAGTTTTATTTTTTGTTTTTGCTCGTGTGTTCTTATGAGAATTTGATAGTTTACTAATTAATTTAGCAATGACATTGACAATGGCAGTAAACTCACTGCTTTTATCTTTAGAAATACTTGTCTTCAAGTGCTTACAAAATAAAATACTTCCTGTCTTATCGCTGGGCAACGGAAAGTCATACCTTTCAGCTTTCAGAACAAAAACTCAAACAATTTGAAGTAAAAAAAAGTCGAAAAAGTTGGTAAAGTACGAAGTTAGCTGAATGAAGGGAGCAGCGCGTGAGCGCAATTTGGTCGCACACGAGGAGGAGAAGGTAACGTGCGTTGTTGTTATCAACCACCCACTGCCACCCCGGATGTGTGAGTATGTATTGTATGTAAAGTGTGTAGCATATTTTAACGGTGTTTTATGTTTATGGTTCTACTGCGCAACGCAGATAATTCTGAGTGCGAGCGGCGCAGTGTCGTTAGATAAATAGATGTTGCCACCGATACTGGCGTGTTAGGCATTTACCACTTTGCAACTTAGTTATGATTTTCCAAACAAGCAGACAACAACGAGCCGTTATTAGACGATTTGTGCAACACGATATTTGTTAAACGTGAGACGCGAGTGAAGAACGTTAGTGATTTTAGCTTAGTTGAAAGTCGTATCTAGATACATATATGCATATGTATATATGTATGTATATAATGCTTATGTATATTTACAAAAATGTATGCATGTATGCGTTTAAATCACAATGAAGCAATGATTGTAACAAATGTGGCAAAATAATTGTATGGCTGCTGT
>CM050325.1:101193464-101219126 GCA_027475135.1 Bactrocera correcta
ATGTATATTTACTTACATAAATATCTACAACTGTTTGCATGTGTTATTAAATCTGTTCGTCAATATGTATGTGTATTTGTTGTTATTATTGTTACTATTATTACTATTTGATATGTTGTGAGTTGTTAGTATTTGTTGTTGTTCGACATTTTCATGCCGCATGTGCACATGCTGCTACCGAAATTTGTTATTCTTATTGTTGTTATTGTAAATTCGCGCACAAACCTACACTGGCCCACAAACTTCACGTGGTATAAATAAATACAATTATACTAACATAGATATCGACATATCGTGGTAAGAGCACGCGTCGTGCCTGTGCGACTGCGATTTGTCGGCCGTCGTGTGTGCATGCAGACACACCGAACTATGCGCATGCATATGCGTGTGTGTGTGTGTATGTTTGTCGCTATGCGGGTTGACTAATTCAAGTTCAATGCCCAAAAAAACGTGCTCAGTAAGCAGTGACGACAACAGCACCAACAACTACAACAACCGCTATAATAGCACCAACAATACTATGACGGCATGGCATAACAAATACGTAACACCAACAACTACAAAGCGTAAAAACAAAAACCATTGCTTGCCCACTTGTTTAGTGGGGCATTATTGGGGTAGTATTGGACAGACGACTGTTGATTTTGGCTTTTCACTTAACTGGCGTGGCGTGGCCCGTGGCGTGGCGTGGCGTATAAATTTGGCACATTTCGAACAGCTGATGGCCACGCGCATACCGGCGGCCCGCAAATGCAATGCACGTGCATACAAATTAATGTTTATACCTATGATGTGTGTGTATGTATTTACATATGTATGTACATATGATTTTTTTTTTCATATGTACATACATATGTATACAAATACATGTGTGCTTATTAAATACTGTTTTGTTTTGATTTCAATAGTATCTTAATTGCATTTTATAAATACGTAGTATACCATAAGTAGATACAGTATGTACATACGAATAAATATCCACAATTAAATAGGCAATAAAAAATAAAATTTTGTAGGGAAATACATATAATATTAAGAGAGTGCTTATGTTATCGAAAACGATACAGCACTCTTTTGTGCTATTTTACCAACGCTTTATCCAAATCAGTTCGCAAAAGCAGTAGTGCTCTTTGATTTGACCTTGATTGAATTCGAAAGTTACAGTACGAACACCTGTTAAATTGTCCAATATTAGTTGACTATGTATTATATTGGTTGAATGTACCCAATATACAGTCGAACTTCTCTACAACGAAGGTTTCTTTATAACGAATTAATTTATAGAAAGCTGAAATTATATTAAATTTTCCGTACATTTTGCTCTCCTTATAAGGAAAACTTATAGCGATGTTTTTATATTACGGGATTTTCCACGTCCATTTTTCAATTAATTTTATTTTGAGGTTGATTAACCTTTCGATGAATTTTATTTTATTTTTTATTTTATTTCTGTTTTTTCAAAAAAGGCATAACTATTATATTAAAAAATGTTATACTGAAAGCCAATAAACGTGGTATTATCACTGCAATTGTTATGGTGACATAAGTAAAATATGACAGGTTTGGTATTGGGGAAATCAAGAAAATCGTTGCGGACTTCAAGAACATAAAATCTCTTAATTTAGATTCAAAAGATTTAACAAAACAGCATGGACGACAAATGAAATTTACTTAATATGGTTTATGAAGCCGGACAAAGAGTTTATTTCTCAAAAAATAAAAAAAAATCTCCTATAGGTTAAGTATACAATTTAAATAATTTTATTTATTATTTTAAATACAAATGCAAATAAAAACTCCACCTTTTCAAACAATTCTGTATTACGAATTTTTTGTATAGTGAAGTTTATTTTTGTTCCCTTAATATTCGGTGTAGGGAAGTTCGATTGACGCCCAAAGTTTCTTCAAATTTTTTTTTTAGCTAAATATCGATTATTTTTCCAGCATTAATTCCAAAAATTTATTTTAAAATTTGTATTAAATTTTCAGTACAGTTTACTCTCTATATAGCAAAATTCTTCGCCCATAACTCGATTTTTCATTAAATTTTTTACTTATTTTTAAAAATGTGCTTATATTTATTTTTTTTTATAGAAGTTTGATTATCTACTTACATTTGTTAATTTATCGAAATATGAAACAAAGAAATTTTAGATTGTTTTGAAACTTCTAGGCTGTAATACCCCCTTTTTGGGGATTCAGGGCTCTTCTATTTGAAAAATATGTTTGGAAAATATTTGTTGCTTAAAAATAATTGTAATAAAATTTAATCTGGAAAGCAAATTGTTTAAGTGAAACTTTGTTCAACAAAAAAAGAACCATATTATCAAATGCTTTGTTTAAAAATCCTATTTCTTAAACGAGAGGCGTTCTTTACTAATGTATCGAATATGACACGACAGGAGAAAAAATTTTGGGAATTATAACCACATTTGTATTTTTAAATTTGACTTCCGACTTATAAATAATACCTAAACCTTTCCTAAAATATAAATTTATACACACTTTAAGAAAATCATTTAAATTTTAAATCGTACAATGTTAGCAAATTCTACACTGCACTGCGGACCACGACATGATGCCTCTTGATGTCTCCCATCAAACACCTGTCTAGTGAGGCCCGTATGCTCCCAGTTAAATATCATAATTAACTCCTCTCCAAACAGTTTCTACTGAGATGCTTTCGCAGAAATCATAACTGCAGTCACCAGCTTGTAGCGGAACCGCCACGTAGGAGCATCAATAGGTCCTTCCTCAACCACATCAACGACTTAAAACAATACCTTGAACGCAAGAAACTTCTGACATGCACTGGCCGCCATTCTCAGTGGAGCCATTAACACCTTCACCGACTCGCTCCCAGTGAATGGCGTGCTTGGAGTCAAACCACCACACAATACAGACGAAGTGCTCGAGTTCACGCGGAACACGAGAGTGACCTTTACGCAGCTTCCTTCTGGGTACTGCATCAGGTTAATTTCCTACTTGTCCAGAATCCTAACGGAGATTAGGTACCGTTACAACAACAACAGCAAATGCTACAAAATGTTACAAAAAAGTTAAATATATTCCAAATTGGAAGTGGATGGATTCAAAATTTTGTTTTATAAAATTTCAATACCTTAATTTTGGGTAATTTTTTATGTTTTAGCATGCTGACCTTGGGAAGATTTAATTAGTCTTTAATCGAAATTTGTGTCCTCATCGCATATTTTAAATGCATTTTTAGCCAACCGTAGGTTAAGGTCTAATAAAAAAATTTAATCAAACTTGGTGAAATGATATACTCTAATCTAATCTAGAATTTTTATGCAACTATGTATGTATGTATGTTTTGTATGTGAAAGTTAGTTCGTAAATGAGCAAGAATTGTGGAAATTCCAGAATATAAATCGCACAAGACACTTCCCAGTTTGTATTTTTTATTATTTCTCATTATTTATAAATGAGCGAGGCTAAGTAAATCTATAAAAACACATGGAATGTGCGAATATTTATGAAATTATTGGGGTTCGAGGTGTATACACCAATTGGTACATATCTATGTACATAAGTATGTATGTACACGCAAGTTTACTTATTTTTATGCCGTTATGCTGTGGGGTGTTAAGTGTTACGAAGGCAGCAACAAAAGCTTTTGTGCGAGGCAAAAACCTTTCAATTTGTTATATAGTATAACAAGTGTGTATTACATATTTACACATTTTTTGCCATATACATACATACATACATATGTATATATGCATGTATATATGTATGTATGTACGTTTAAACATACACACATGCATTGAAATTTCGTTGCGTTCACTATGTTGGCTACGCATTTTTTTGCTTAAACACTTTGCACACATATTTTGTTTTTGCATTCATAAATATAAAATTACGAAATTTCCATTAAAAGCAGGAAATTAAATTTTTATAAAGCGTAGAAATATGGAATAAGGCGAAAAATAGCAAAAAAATGCGAATAAAAATAAGTAGAAACAACAAGTAAGTAAACTGACAACAAAAACTAGCCTCTCCTTGAATTAAATTCAATTAAAAATATTTTTATCATTCGAAATAAATTTGTAGTACAGATATTCAAAAGCGCACATATTTATAAGTGTTTATATATATTTACAAACACAAATACACATACTAAGTATGTACAATATGAGTGTGTTTTGTTTGCTAGACGCTGCGCTCGTTATGCCTGTGTGTGTGTTTATTTGCATTTATGCACTTATTATGCATGTGTATGTGTGTAGAGAAATATTATTATAAAATATCACCTACAAAAATGAGCTATAGTAACAAAATTGAAACACAACAACAACAAATTATGCATAAAAAGCACCGCAATTTTATTATTAAAAAGCTGACAGATATAAAAAATACGTAAACAACAACAACAATAACAAAATTAAATTACTGCGAAAAAAGCTAATAAAGCGTAATACTACGAAAAAGCAAAACAAAAATAAAAAAAAAGAAAAAACAAAAAAATGAAAAAGAAACAAAACCAACAAAGATACAAAACGCCAAGCAAGAACAAAGCAAATTGAAAATAATGAAAAACTTCAAGTGAAATCCCCTTGAGATTTTTGCTCGTAGACTCATAAAAAGTCGTAGAATAGCACAATAGCAAAACACCAAGTAGAAATCGACTTTTTTCTCCTATATTTACTACTATAGTTAAAAGTGCACTTTTTTGGGATTTTTTGAAATGCAATAAATATGGAAAATAATTTTAGCAATTACTTGCGGTAATGAAGTAAAAAACAGTTAATTGAGTTTCGTAGGAAAACATTTCGGTTTGCATTTAAGCTCCATTTTGCTTGGCCGTTACTCCACCCCAACTGTTATAGAACATTTTTTATATACAGTTAGAATTTTCAAAAAATCGATTTTTATTTACTTATTTTTTTCCCCAGCACGACTGTTTTATTTTTCATTACAGTAGACGCGTCTAACAGTAGGCTGACTCTTGATTTTTATCAAACACATTTTGTTTATTATTATTTATAATGTTAGGCTAGTTAAAAAAATTCCCTTCAGAGATAATAATTCTGATAAGCACTTTCGCAGTTCATTCAGCGATACAGCTTTTATCTGCTTTTCAGCGAGTTTTGGTGCAGGAAAATTTTCGGAGAGTGATAAAGACGTTAGTAGAAGTATCACGTGACTGTTTTTCATAATGCTTCCGCCAAATGTAGCATAACTTCAGTGTTATAGTTTTTATGGTGTAGTTACCCACGAATATGGTCGCAAATCTCGGTACGGAGAGGCATAAAAAAAGGAAAAAACAAATATTTAAGAAATATGTATATATGTATATTTTTTTTCTACATATAAATTATAGATAACTTTTAGTTGTGTTTTTAATAATCAAAAATAATCCAAGAAAGATATTTTACTGAAATACAGTAAAACCCACTTAAGTTTCTCTTTATTCAGTATAATCTCCCTGAATATTAATACACTTGTTCCAACGATCTGTGGATCCCATCCCTGAAGTGAGAATCTGCAAAATACGCTTCAACAGCCGTTACAACCTCTTATTTGATGAAAAACGCTAGCCACGCATACATTTTTTGAATTCTGTAAACAAATGGATGTCACTGGTTGCCAAAACTGGTGATTGACCAACAATTCGAACTCAAACTCTCGAATTCATGGATTTTAGCCATTTTCTTGTGACACGGTGCGTTATCCTAATGAGAAAAAAATTTTTCTTCTGCAAACCGGGTCTTTTTTCACGAATTTCTTCCTTCAACTGGCCCAAAAGTTTGTAATAATATTCAGAACTAGTTGTTTTACCAGTTTGCAAGTAATCCACAAACAAAATTCCTCTCGCATCTCAAAAAACCGATGCCATAACCTTCTTGGCCGATTTCCGGACACGAACTCATTTCCGAACAACCAGATTCACACCACTCTTTAGCCTCTTGTTTTGATTCAGGATCATGGTGATAGGCCCAAGTCTCATCCATAGTGACGAAGCGCGCATAAAATCCACTATATCCCTTTTAAAATGCTCTAAAGAATGAATTGACAGATTGAAATGAAACTGCATATAACACTGTGACCAAAAAATAAGGTGACATTGTATTTATTTTAAAAATTCTTTATTTATTCTTCCAAATAAATTTCATCCCCTTCAAAGTAATCCCCTCCCGATGCAATGCACTTATGCCAACGGATTTTCCAATCTTCGAAACACCGATTGTAGTCACTTTCCGGAGTGGCCTTCAGTTCCGTCTTCGCTGCGGCTTAAATTTCCTCTATCGTACAAAAAACGGTGTCCCCGGAGCGGTCTTTTGAGCTTGGTGAACAGCCAGAAGTCGCACGTCGCCAGATCAGGTGAATACGGTGGTTGCGGAACGATATAGGTTGAGTTTTTGACGAAATGATCACGAATTACGAGGCAGCATGGGATGGTGCATTATCGTGGTGTAAAAACCAAGAATTGTCTTTCTACAATTCCGGCGTTTTTAGGCGGTTAGCGTTACGCAAGCGACGCATAACGTTCAAATAATATTCCTTGTTGACTGTTTGACCGGTTGGAAGGAATTCATAATGCAGGATAAGATTGAATAATCGAAGAAAACAGTCAACATGACCTTGATTTTTAAGCGACTTTGGCTCGATTTTTTTGGTCTCGGCTCTCTTTTGGCACGATATTCGCTCGATTGATCGGTTGTTTCGGAGTCGTAAGCATAGATCCAAGTCTCATCGCCAGTTATAATGCATTTCATGACACCCTAGTAGTCGGAAATAATCGTTTCATACACTTCAACGCGACGCCTTTTTTTCCAAAAAATTCAATGTTTTCGGTACCAGTCGAGATTTGACGCGCTTGAGGCCCAAAACATCCTTCAAAATGGTATTGGCGGGGCCTTTCGATATGCCAACTTCATCAGCAAGGTCACTTATTGTTAATCGACAGTTTTTCAACACCAAATCTTTGATTTGTTGAACGTGAGCTTCGTCGATTGAGGTTGAACAGAGAACTAATGTTAAAGGTATAATACGCTGACTACCTTGAAAAGAGAATTGTATAGAAGGGATTATCAATTGTCATGATTTGCAAGCGCAACCCAAAAGTACTCAAGTATTTATGTCGAAATCTCTGATACGACGAAATTCTACGAAGGCAAGCGCTTACCTATGTATGTAGTGTTATCATAAAATAGTAGCGTCAGCTAATTTTATACATCGCTTGGTAACTACGCTATCACACTCTGTACGACCTTGACCTACGCCACTGTGATCAAAATGAACAGTAAGCAAAATTTTGACATTTGGTCGAAGCTGAAAGCTTTCTACGGCCACGGCGCTTCCGAGTGCTTCTTTTGGCAAGTTTGTGAGACGAACTGTCATTGATCATTTCTTTTTTTTTTAACAAATCAACTTCATTCAACAGCTCTTAAGTGATTCTTATGCCACATTTCTTTAGACCGAAATTAATTGGCCTTTTTAAAAATCATTTAAAATCGAGTAAAATTCCATTTCTTCAATGAGATAGTGTTATAACTGATTTTACAAAGTTTTTCGAAACAATTGACCAATATTTTCTATTAATAAAATTGTGTGGATGAAAATATTTAAACAACTTCACACCTCTCACCAGCTTAAAACTTTTTAAAAAAAACTTAATACTGTTTATATATAAAAAATGTTAATGTTTTTCATATGAAAAGGCGTTCTCGCATTTTATATGAGTCCAAATGTGAAATTAAAAAAAAAAAAATGTAAAAAAAAATATACACATATTTAAAACAACAAATGAACCAAAATGAAATTAATTACATTTAGTAAAAAAAATTATTTGACGTATATCTATTAAAGCACACGCAAAACTAAATGGAAAGTTCGTAAACAATTGAAAAACAAGTCGAATATCTAAAGATACACACACACACATAGCAACTGAAAGTACATGTGTATGTGCGTGTGTAAATAATAAGAATTTTAACTGGAAAATGTGTCTGTGTGTGTGTGTGATATTTTTTTTGCATGAATCATACGTAATGCCTCTGCGCACTGCTAAAAACCGCTCTGTCGCCACCCAACTGTTTCGCCTCTTCACCCATTGCCACATCGCCCTTTGTCAGCGTTGCTGTGCGCGCCAGCTCGCCTCCCTCTCTTCTCTCCAACCAAATCGAGCGCAATAGTCAGGCGCAGTCGTCACTCGCTTAGCAGATTCTGCACAAAGGGGCGGCGCCGTGGCCAGTGGGGTAGCCACTTGCGTCGAGCCTATCTGTAGAGCTCTAGTGTTTTTTCCAAAGCTCAAATTCATTTCATTTCATTTCTTAATAATTCTGTTTGTTACCTCACCAAAGTGGGGGGAATTTTTTTATGGTCGAGATAGAAAAATACTATATACATACTTTATAAAATGTAAAAATAAATAAAAAATGAAGTAAAAACGTGGCAGCGCAAACAAGCAATAAAAACAAAAACAAAAGACGAAAACTTAAAATGCATGAAAAAATGCCTTCACCTCGCAGACAAATTGTTTTGAGTCAGGGATTAATAAATCTACAAGCTTACATAAAAATATCTATTTACATACAAATAAGTAAATGTTTGTGGTATGTGTCATATGTATGTGTTATGTAATGAAGAAAAGTACTCATAAAAAATGAATTGTTATTTCGGAGGTCAAACTCAAACACAACAAACAACGGTTGTGGAGTAAGTTATATAAATAAAGCCATATATAAATACTTATAAATGTACATATGTCCGTTTAAGAGTGTGGGTGGAATAACACCAAGAGCCCGAACATGGGTGCTATAGCTATAAATGTTCATAAATGGAGATTTCCAAGGTAATATCAGCAATGCCTTTGTAATTTTTGTTTTAACGCTGTAAAGTATCCCTCAAATGGCGTCTCTAGGCGTATATAAAGGTGGATCCAGTTTCTTTATGTAAAAAAAACCCAATTGGTATGAAATAATTAGACACTCTTCCAAGTTATGGTCGTTATAGACGACTTCCTTTCTTTTTATAGATTGTGACAAAAAAAGTACACCGCAATTTTAAATAAAACGCAAATTATTTAATTATTCGTCAATATTTATTTTGTCGAATTCGAAGTAATCTCCACCACATGTAATACACTTATACCAACGATTTTTCAGTCCTAGATATACATATGTACTTTTCATAAGCACTTGGGATGACCTTCAGCTCCTTAAGTTAATTTTCTTTTATCTCTTCGATCGACTGAAAACGGTTTCCATGGAGCCAAATCTGGTGAATACGGTGGTTGATCGATGGTATTAATTGTGTTTTTGGCTTTAAATTCGGTCATAATCGTGGCTCGATGCAGTCAATAAATAAATCAATAAATAGTTCTTCACAATTCCGATGGATGTTCTAATGCAAACGCCTCAATTCGTTCCTTCCGGAACAAATTCATGATGCATCACCACGAATATCGAAAAAGCCACGAGAAACACATTGATTTTTTAGCGGTTTTGCCATGGGTTTTTGTTTCGACTCGACTTTTTATGTCCCTTCCGATGATTTTTGCCTTTTTTGCATGTCAAACTCATAAACCTATGTCTCATCGGCAGTTATAATGCTCTCCATGAATGTAGCATCGGAATTCCTACGATCAAGCATGGCCAAAGAGATCTGTTTACGTTACTCATTTAAAAAAAAATTCAGCTTTATTGGAACGAGTCTAGCAAGAACGCGTTTCATACCCAAAATATCCACAAAATCATTCGAACGGAATCCCGAGAAATGTTGAGCTCTCTTGACATCTCTAACACTTGCCTGACGATTTTTAAGGGGGTATTCTACTCTAGAAATCAAATTTTGAGCAGTGTTTTGAATTTTATTTAAAACAAAGAAACCAAAAATATTTTTACTATCCATTTTTTTTATCGTGTTTTTATTGATATCTTAAGAATACAGAAAAAAATTTTACAAAAAAATATTAAAAATTAAAATAATTAGAAGGGTGGGAGAGACAGGTGTAAAAAAAATGTCGCATCCTGGTGACATTGATCCTGACTCTCCTGGTGGTCTGAAAAAAAATCAAAAGAAATTCTTAATCAGTAAGGATGCTGTTAGAGTCCATAATCAGGGAATACGAAAAAAAAAATTTTGAAAAAATGGCGACTGCCTGAAAGTAAAAATTACGCTTTTGTTTTTGAAATTCCTGAATTTTTTTAAAATATTAAAAAAAAAATTGACGCAATGCTGGTAAGAACGATAAAGTATTATATAAAGAAGGTTCACACAAAATTTCAAGTAAATCGGTTGTATAGAACTTGAGATAATGCCGTAAGGAAAAAAGTAGTTCCGAGAAAAACGCGTTTAAAAAAGAAAGTCTACCTACCTACGGGGCTGGGTACTGAATCACTAAAGTAACTGTAGCTCTTAAAATAATTTTAATTTTTAAAAATCCTTTGGAGGATATGTTCTTAAGGGTCTAAACTTTAAATATCGAAAATCGAATTTTTCAAAATTCTAGAGTAGAATACCCTCTTAATAGTTTCATGACTTCACGAGGTCGAAAGTCGTCCAGAACGCGGCATGTCTTTAACGATCCCTTGACTGTTTTTGAACGCTCATAGGTTTGTGTTATTGACAAAACTGAATCACCGTAAGCGTTTTTCAACATTCGCGACGATTGCAAAAATCGCATCGGACTTCTGAGGAGTGCCGTCTTGAGTAGCTCCTGTATACAAATTGGTTGACAGATCGCGCTTATATTTGGCATAGTAATTAAGGATTCCTAACCAACTTAGCAAAATACATTTTTTGAAATATCATTTACGAATTTAATTACAATTGCAGGGTACTCTTCGAGGTTCTTTCGAGATATATGTATTTACCAAGCCTAAACTGTCAGCTGTCGACTTCTAGCTGACCCCGCAGCCGTTGCCCTGCGTGAAATTATGTGTTTTGAAATGAAAAGAAAGTAAAATTTATCATTTCATTTTTTTTTCAATGTAGCGCAGCTTGATAAACAACATTTTTTAGTTTCTGTTCCGGTGTACATTTCATTTTGAAAAAATTAGGTGAGCATTTTCATTAATGTTTAAAATGAAAAAATTTGTCGTAGTGACATACAGTTACTACAATAGTTGGGATATGCTACCGCGGAGTTTTTTGTAGACATTATGATGTTCTTCAATATTGTAGTACATTATTTTGTTCTATCACTAATAGTTTCGGCAGCGCATTCGACGAAAGACATTTTAAGACTAATTTTTCTACACCTTCGGTTAAATTGTTCAAATTTTACCAAGGATCCCTAATTGTTTTAAAAATGAAATGCAGCCTATATCAAATTGGAAGAATGTAGCATTCTATTGGTGAAAAAATTTTTTTAAATCGGCTCAGTACTTTTTGAGCCTATTCATTACAAACATACAAAAATAGGTACAAATCTTTCCTCTTTATAATATTAGTGTAGAAATACGGGAAATTTGTAGCTTGCGTTTGGGATCTTTATTTTCCAACGTCCAAGTAAAATGACTTGTTAAGCACGGAAATTCCCAAATTTTGAGCGTACGATAAAAAAATACATCACGTCTTGATGCCATGGACGAGGGAAGGAACGAAATTGCTTACAGTTACTCTTAAAGTTTGACAATTCGTTACTTTTATGGCATCATATGACTTAATTCATAAGAGTTGCTGAGATCCTCTTTCATCTTTCTGATGCCAAAACGACGACTTCCAAGCTGTGTTTCTTTAATTTTCTCGATGTTATCGGCATTGAAAGAGGCGAATTCACGACCTTCACTGAATACTTTATATCACTCAAATTCTTCTGTTCGTGATAAAGTAGAAAGTAGTAAAGTAAATAAGTCTCCCCTGCAACATTTTTACATTACTTGAATAATTGTATACTTTTTATGCCTCAAGAAAGTTCCCAAATATAAATTTTTGAGAAAGTGATTGAAATTTCATATGCAATTCGACATAACCTAAACTAAGTGCGTAGTTGATCAGCTTACAAAGTAACAAAAGTAAACTTGTAAGATTTGTTGCACTCTTCTGAGCTCCCATTGTCGCCTTTTTCACAGTTCTATTAACGTCGGCTTAGTCACGTTCCATATTCATTAAATCAATCTATTTTTTATTTATAACAAATTAGCTATTAAGAAGAAATAGTTCACACACAAGCGTACCCTGATGTTATATACTACATATGTATATGTAAGTAACAAGTACAGATTTTAATTGCGAACAAATTTTAATATTTAATATGAAAACCTTAAAATAAATAGTCGTCACGAAACCACAAATCAAAATGAGAAACTCACTCTTTTCAAATCGAGTAAAATTAAATATTGCTTAATGTTGTGAAATTACGGGAAATTTAATGCATAAACAATACATTTACACCACCACAGCTTGCATTGAGCGAACTGTAAATTATGTAATTTGGTTTTTTGTTGACTTCGTCGGAACATGAAAACTCATTTCGATTATCAAAACATTCAGTTTCTAAGAAATATTATTTTTAAGAAAAAAACCTCGTGACCTCAGAATTTACTTTAGGCTTTATTTAATTTGCTGACTATTAAAAATTATAAAAATATGAGTATGCAAATAAATGTGTAATTTTTTATCAGTTTTCTTGAATAAAATTATGAGTGAAATTGTTTTCACTTTTTTGACGTCTTTGTCAGAAATTTATTTAGGGCGTTTTTTTAAGACATGCCTACATGTATTTTATAGCGTCTAAAACAGTAAGTTTTTGTAAAAAGGGAAAATGATTGCGTATCCCGTATATTGAACATGGACCTTTTCGCGGTTTCTCTAAAGCATTTTTGTGAGTTTTTTTTCTTTTTTAACTTAGGTTCATGGGGGGGCAAAAAGGGTTTATGGAACCAATTATTTCGTTGCATTTTAAATTGTTAGGATCAAAAAGTACAAAGTGCACTTGAAGTGAAAGAAAGCAAAACACGAAGGGTTAAACTCACAACATTGGGGATTTTTTCTAGCCGTTCGACATGAAGTTGAAAAAAAAAAAAAAAAAAATACTAAGCAAGCTCTCAACCTTATAACACCCAAGTAGAGGTACTTTTTTAAACTACAAATAGGTCAAATCTTTTCTTAAATATTAGTTTGACAGATCACGGAATTTGAGTCGTGGTCTTTATTTTCACGTCAAGTAAATGACTTTTAACACGGAATTCCCAATTGAGCGTACATAAAAAAATACACACGTTTGATGCCATGACAGGGAAGGAAAAATTGCTTACAGTTACTTTAAAGTTATGACAATTCGATTTAGGCTATCATGACTTAACATAAGGTTTCGTGAGATCCTCTCAATTTACTGTCAAAAGACACTTAAGCTGAGTTCTGACCTTACTATGTCGCATAAAAGGCATCCGACTCACTGATCTTTGAATCACTCAGCATTCGTTATTGGATAAATAGAAAGTAGTAACAGAAACCTAAGTCTCAACACTGCAATTTACATTAGAAAATGATACTTTTGCCTCAAGAAAGCCTGAGAAAGTGTAAACGTATGCAATGATAACCGTTTATTTGATGCCCGAAAATGAAGATTTCGTGATCTTGGCGACATTTGGTTTCAACAAGACGGCGTCACTTCCCACACTATCGCATCAATTAATGAATTTGTTAGAGAACACTTCAATGAACAGATAATTTCACGTTTTTAGCGGGTATATTGGCCGCCAAGATCATGTGATATTCACACCGTTAAACTTTTTCCTGTGGGGATATGTAAAGTCAAAAGTGGACAATTCCGCTTCGTTACCAGTCACCAGTCGAAATGATCGAACGAGTCATCGAAAATTGGACTCAACGGATGGCAACTGATTGTACTTTTTTGCCTCCGTGACATAACCTTTTATAAACTAGAAATAATATGAAATAAGAAAATGGAGGATATTCATACTCTTGGAGTTTAGACTCAATTAATTTCTTTTCATTGTCTCTGATAATCTAACTGAAATTTTTTCACTGACTCTTTCTTATAATAATTATGCATTTTTAACCTCTGAATTTGTTACTCAGTTTTTGTAGCATATCGTTCTGAAATTTTGCTTACATCTTATTTCTTTAAGAAGTTGCTAATCTGTCGGAACTGCTGCTATTCGATCACTGAAGCATATAGCTGCTATACAAACTGAAGGATAAAAGTTCAAAGTCTTGGGGAAAAACAATTTTTGACAAGATATCTTCACGAAACTTCTCATGAATTATTGTTCAAGCCAACGCTAAAATGTCAGAGGAAATTTTCCGGATTGGACCACTATACTATATAGCTGCCATACAACTGACCGATCCAACACAAATCCTTTTGTGAAAACTTTTTTATTTGACAAAATATCTTCACTAAATTTGACATAGTTTTTATTGTGCACGGTCAAAGTTGCAATCTCCAAACCCAAGTGGTTCAGATCGGCACTAACCATATACATATGCTGTCATACATACTGCACGATCGAAATCAAGTTTCTATATGGAAAACTTTTTGGTTTGGTGAGATACTCTTAATGTACTTCGGCATGAACTATAGTCTGAGGCAAAGCTAAAATATGTGAAAAAATCTTTCAGATCGCACCACTGTAGCACATAGCCGTCATATAAATTAAACGGTCGAAATCAAGTCCTTATATGGAAAACTTTTTTATTTGACGAGATATCTTCCTGAAATTCGGCATAGACTATTATACAAAGTGACACTATAATCTCCGAATAAATTTTTCCGATCGGACTACTATAGCATATAGTTGCCATACAAGCTGACGTCATTATATGTAAACTTTTTTTTATTTTTTGAAGGTTATTATAATTTTGGTGTGAATTGAATTTTTTTTATTTTTTAACTAACATACATACATACATACATATCGATGCGAAAAAAGGATAAAAGCAAATATTTTGTGAGTCCATGCTAAAAACTACACTGCTTCTACATTTTCTTTGAGGAGTCAGCAAAAGTCAAGAAAAACGAAAAAGCTTAGGACAACGTTATCGAGTTAGAAAAAATATAAAAAAAAGAAAAAGAAGAAAAGGAAGATTTCGTTGTGTAAAATTGCCTAGCGTGCACCTGCAATGATTTTCTAATTCTACTTCAAGCTGCATTTCCCTGCCATATATGGTGTGCATGGACTTTCGCAAGCATCGTAAGAAAAATAATTGATATGAAAAATGCAATGCTATTTAAATAAATATAAACAAATGAATGGACACACATGAAAACCTATACATAGATATGTACATATATCTAGATAGTGCGCTTTGCTGCGACGCACACGTGTTCATTTGATTTGTAGCTTTTCTTCCTCTTCTGCCGTGCAAAAACAAAAAAAAAACAAGCTCAGTGGTGGAACTTTATTATAGCCTGTTGTTGTTATTATTGTTGTTTCTTATTACACCAACTAGATACTAAATCTATCAACTACACATGCTGCGGCAGAGCAGTAGCCAACAGCAGCAGCGACGCCAGAAGAAAATCCAATTTATATAACTAAAATGGCAGAGGGACTTTTTCGCCAGCGTTTTGCTTTAACAAATTGCGAAATTATTTCGAAAAAAGTGCAGTTGTTGTAGTTGTAGAAAAAAGGTACTCAATACACACGGCGAGATTACGCGGCGCAAAAAAAGTCAACGCACACACGTACAAAATCATCTAGAAGCAGAGACACACACTCAAACACACACACACGCAAGGAAAGAAAAAAAGCAGATTGTGAATTGGGTGGCGGCGCAAAAACTGAGGTTTGCCGGCAACGGAGCTGAGATCAGGGTCTGGGCAAGCGCGCTCGCTGGAGCGTTGTTCTAGGGTCTATAAGAATGTAACGCCGCACACATAGACACACACACACACACAAGTGCACATGTACGTATCACTGCTGATTCGCGCACTCGAAACTCAAGTCGACTTTGGTTTGGACAAATGCGGAGAGCGGTACTGGGCGGTCGGGGAGGTTAATAATAATAAATGAAAAGCAGCGTTGCAGCGGCGTAAGAAAAACAGCAGTAAAAGCTGTGGCGCAGCAAAGTCACAAATAGCAGCTGAAGAAAGCAAAAAACAGCGCGTAAAAGTCATAAGAGAACAAAAAAAAAAAAAAAAGAAGAACAACAAAACCAAAAACAAAAACAAAAAAATTATCAAATCGCAAAAAATGGAAAATTTGTAAAAACGCAAAAGTAAATTGTATGTGCCGTCTGGTGTTGCGGAAAAAACCTTTAAGGAAAGACGTTTTTAGTCTGTTTACTATTTTTGCTGTTTCTGTTGTTTTTGTTGTTATTTATATTGCGTTTTTTCGTTTGCTTGTCGCTAGCATTACTTTTATTTTTCCATTTTACAGCGTTGCAGTTAAAACATTGCCACTGTGACGAAGCAACCGAACGACTTGGCGACGGTAAGCCAAACGTACTGCGGCTACTGCGACGACGCAACACTGCACAGTGGCGCAGTAACGCAAAAATTTTCAAAAAGATTTTCTTTACTATTTGAAAATATATGTTCGATTTGTACTTAATATTTGGAGTGACATAGTGAGGGTATTTGTGGATCGAAACATTTTTTCTAGCTACTGGAATATATAGTATTTTGGGCGAATATAAATTTGGATCCGTTCGAGAGCATTTTTGTAATACAATATTTCTGTTCGACCAGTTCTTCTTTCGTGGTGTGGTTTCTTTCCTTCGATAACGGAACTTCTCTATAGGACTTGAGTTCGCTGACTTCTTCTTTATTTTCTTAGACACCTCCATAACCTTGTAAGAGCCGAGTTTACATCAGCGCGCCACTCGTTTTTCTTTTTTTCGATGTTTGGCGCCAATTGGAGATTCCAAGTGAAGCCAGGTTCTTTTCCACCTGGTGTTTCCCACGGAGTGGAGGTCTTCCTCTTCTTCTGTTTCCACTTTCGGTGAATAGAAATATTTATGTTCATCCAGTTCTTCTTAGCTCTTTAAGGCAGCAATAGACATTATACTGTAAAGAGTGATAGCAGCAGATGTACTTCTCTGAAGTTTGGGTTCTTTTTGGGAGATCTACGTCCACTCCTATAACGGAACAGTTTCACATGCCTTGAGTTCGCTGACAGTGACAATATTAAACTTGTCTGGGCTTATGGTCAAAGCGGAGTTGTCGGAAACTGTAAAGCAAGAACGAACATGTGTCTGTTTCTTGCCTTCGTGCATTCTGGCGTTGGATCTACGGTCCTCACGTGAGCTCAGAGGGCATTGATCAGTAGTTTTTGTGTGATTGTAAGCGCTTTTTACTCAGAGTTGAAGGTGAAAGGTCCATTGAACTACTAGTTCTTAGCAAAGTTTACATCGCCGTAATAATAGGTGTTCTAACTGGGCACATTGGCATTATGCGCTGAGGTTAAAGGTTTGGGAACTTCTACGTGCTTTCTCCTTCACTGTCCATCTGTCCTCACACTAAGGTTGTAGCATTTTGGTTGTTATACTTTCTAGGAACATCACGAATTGCGTAAAAATTTTGTGGTCGGTTCTAGGCGCTTTGCAACTGGTTTTTTGATTCATACCTAGGAGTTCTGGGCATCAAAACTCACAGGCTGTCTCTAGCTGTCCAACTGAGACTTTTCGTGACCTCACGAAAATCAGCTTCTTAACCTTATTTAATAGCAAGATGTTTTTTTTTACTTTCAGCTTCAAAACTTGCATCGAATGTGAGTTATTAGATAGTTTATGGTCTGTTAGTAACTAAACATGAAATCTTCCCGTCGTCACGCAAACGTATGTTGGCTATTGGAGTATTTTTGGGCTCAACTATGGTGGGATTGTCATCTAAATTCTGTCCAGAGCAGTAATAAATATAATACATATGTATCTTCATCGAAGGCAGCTGTTGTCCAGAAAAAAATCATTGCGTTGAATTGGCTTGAAGGAAAAGTCGAGATTTTCATCTGTAAATTAACGCCCACGACAAAAAAGTTGATTGTTGATCCCTTTTTCTAAGTTTTTATACACATCAGTACATTTTTTGAATTTATAACCTTAAAATTTGTATTCAATATTAATATTTCAATGATTTTTCGTCTGTTAATAGTCAAATCAGATGATTTTTTGACTTTCTTGTGACTCAATATCAACCAGTTTTGGCTCGTTAATTTTTATCATATTTTGCTTTAAAAAATAATTTGTGTAGTTGAAGAATTTGGGCTTGCTCCAATTTTACTAAAATATCAGATTCAGGTTCCGTTACATTTTTCTATGTTTACCAAAACTATATATTTCTTTTTATAAATTTTTTACTCCACTTAACCCACTGTGCGTCAAGAAACCGAAGCGCAAACCTGCTATGAGAACTATGCTTGTGCGTTGAACCTCACAGGAGGTGGAAGCGGAGGAGGAGGAGTATGGTGCAGCAATAGTGACTGCGTTAAGGCAGAAAGGTGAGAAAAAAGCCACTGAGCGACGGCGGCGAGCTCTAAGATTTTTTACCTCGAAAGAAATTTGAAATAGAAGAGGTCGCGGCAAAGGCGTTGCTGCCGTTGGAAACGTAGACTTATTAGACAACGCAAGACGCAAAAAAGTGTATTACAAGTTGTCGGGGGCGACAGTGGGCAGCGGGAACAAATGGTTGTTGCAGTCACTCACTTTCCGCTTGACTACAGCTTTGTTGTTGTTGGTGTTGTGGATGTACGCGTTGTTTTCATAGAAATTTGTAGTTAAATCAAAAAAAAGCACAGAAAATAGAAATAGAAAAACAACAAGAAGCTAGCGAAGAATAAATAAAGGCGACAAGAAGAAAAACATTGCAAAAAAAAAAGCAACAACTAAGAAGCACAACAAAGCGAAAATGGAAAAAAATTGCATTTGACGACAGCACGAGGAACAGTAGAAAAACCAAGCAGCAAGAATGGGCATGGCAGGCGCGCAGCCGGACGGGCGTTGAAAACGAACTGGCAGAATCTTGGCAAAAACTTGTAATGTCAGTTAGAAATCCGAAGCTGAGAGGCTAACGCACTAACGAACGCGCACACGTACGCAAATGCAACGACAAACCGAGGAACAAACATGGGCAGCGACATAGAGAAATGCATACTTATGCGTATGTATGTATGTGCATGTATGTGTTTGTATATGCATGTGTGGCATGTGTGGCAATATCTAATGCGGTTATTTGTTCCATGCTCCGGCTGGAGCATTCTAAGCCACTTACATGCAAACAAACAAATATAAATAACCATAAAAATATCCATGTTTGTATGTATGAATGCATGTATGTATGTTTGTCTATGTAATATATTTGTATGTATGTGCCTATTGGTATACGTCCAAGTACCTGAAAGCGTCTTCGCGGCTCAACTAGCAGAGCAATGACATTTTTGCTTTTGACGAATGTCAAACGCCATACATTCATCTGCATGTGTATGTACATATACATGTGTATGTATGTATAGTGTGTGTTTTTGCACGTTAGAAGACGCCGAGGCATTGCGCGTAGGATATAATAAATTGCCAAGGCGACTTCAAGGTAGTGTAGTGGACATTTTAATATGTCCGAGCAAGAAAAGTTTCGAAAATTTACCGTCTATTGTGGGTTTTATGCGCAATTACAACAATAACAACCACAGCATGCATATGTATTACAATAAAATTCTGTAGCCAATTTATTTGAGTGAAAATTTTTCGAATTTATTACATATTTGCAATTTTCCTCTAAACTTGTCTGGGTGTGTGTGTGTGTAATAAACTTAGATAAATGTGCTGTTGTACATAAATATACACATATACATATACATACACTCTAAGGACGCCCGGTTCGCGTGGCGTGGAGCGGCAGCGGAGTTACATGGCTATAGATAAGACGGCGAAATGGCACTGCTGGCAAGGTTTCTGCGCTTTTTCCTTCTTTTCCTTTGGCCAACGAGTAAAAAACTATAAACATTTGTTGGCTTTTATCCTCATGTGTGTACATGCATTTCTATTCAGTTGGGTAATGGTGTCTGTCTCTCTGTGTGTGTGTGTGTGCGTTCACCTTTTAGGGCATATGAAAAATGACTTGACATTCTTATTGGCAACGCAACGCAAGCAGAAACATTTTTAGTTCACCTTTTTTATGTTGATTTCTGGCGAAGTATGTCTGCGTTTTTTTTCCTCCTTGTTGTTTTTACTAACTATTGGATTAGGAATACTTGCAAGGTTTTTTGCTACCAATTGTTCGTTTTTTGTTGTTGTTAATTTTATATGAACCCGAAAAAGGTTGCTCATCGTCGGCAAGAAATGCTATTGCGGGCTTAAGCTATTGGTTCTACTATATATCAAAGTCGAAGACTTATACATACATACACATATATACATACATAAATACACATATACATACATACATGACATATACAGACACATTTACTTATTATCTAGAAGTAATTCAGTGCAAAGTGCTGAAAAAGTGTTTGCCATAAAATTAAATTCAGGTATCAAGTAGTTCATCCCAGTTTGGTGAGTATCTAACGCTTGAAAATCTGCTGGATGCGAAATTTTTTTCACTTTGTTGTTGTTATATGTAGTACTTATTACGTTGTTGTTGTTATTATTATTGTTGTTGTTGTGATAGTAGTGGCGAAAAACATGCCTCAGCTAATCTTTTATTGTACCTTGAGGACTGCTGCCGGTAGAGCCGAAGCCGAAGCAGTCCATAATCGGATATAAATCCGCGTACGTACCGGTTAGCTACTTACGGTTGTTTTTGGAATACGTAGGATCGTAACGCTTTGAAATTCTGTTGGAATATATTATTTTTAGTTTGCTGTTGCATAGGTCTTCACTGTGTCTAGCGGCTGAATAAATATCTCTGTATTACCATTGAAGGGGGTATTCTACTCTAGAACTTTGAAAAATTCGATTTTTTTCATATATTTAAAGTTTAGACTTTCAAAAATATGACCTTGGAAGGATTTTTCAAAATTCGACTTATTTTCGGAGATACAGCCGATTTTGTGAGGTGGCGTCCGTGTTCACTAGAATTGTCTCCTAAACTTTAAGCGCGTTTTTCTCGAAACTACTTTTTTCCACACGGTACCGGCATTATCTCAAGTTCTATACAACCGATTTACTTGAAATTTTGTGTGAACCTTCTTTATATAATCCTTTATCGTTCCTACCAGCATCGTGTCAAAATTTCGTTTTTATTATTTAAAAAAATTCAGGAATTTCAAAAAAAGCGTAAAAAATTATTTTTATTTTCAGGCAGTCGCCATTTTTCAAAAATTTTTTTTCGTGTAACCGGACTATAACAGCATTCTTACTGATTAAGAATTTCATTTTGATTTTTTTTTCAGACCACCAGGAGAGTCAGAATCAATGCGTCATTTTTTTACACCTGTCTCTCCCCCCCTCTAATTATTTTAATTTTTAATATTTTTTTTTAATTTTTTTTCCGTATTCTTAAGAAGTAAAAATATTTTTGGTTTTTTTTTTTAATAAAGTTCAAAAAACTGCCTAAAATTTGATTTCTAGAGTAGAATACCCCCTGAAGTCACACAATAGCCGCTTTAGCTACCTTCAGAAAATGGTTTGTGGACGAATTGATATGAAGGTTATGCAAGAATATAAGAAAAGGCTCGCATAAAAGAAAAAACTCACGCAAGAAAACTCGAAATTTTAATATTGATTGAAGAAAGTAGACAAAGCTGTTGACTGATCCTTCATTTATAATACTATACACCGAGATCACTGTGTTTCTTTTTTGTTATTTGGATAATAATGCATGAAAAAAGGCTTTAAAGTGGTTTTAGAAATCACTATGTTTTTTGAAGTTCGATCTACCATAGGAAGATCTAAGCATAAAACATTTTGTGGGATACAACCCTGCATATATTGTTCACAGAGCATTTTGCTATCTGAAGCATTTGCTTAAAAGTACAAATTTGACCCGGACTGATAAAGAAACTATATTTTCAAGTAATTCAATACATATCTTATAATCGCCTTCACAATAGGCTTCTGAGCTTTACAAGCATATTATCTTCGGTGCCTTCATGGAATTCGCCTCAGCTCCGGTTTCTGCTATTTTTGTAGCGCCATTCCCTAGAGTTAAAAATATAGACGTCATATTCTAAACTACGTCCAGGGCCGACCCTTCCATATAGACAAGTTACGTGGGGAGGTCCCAAAACCCCAGTCACAACCTTGGGGAGGGATATTTGCGTTCCCACTTTAGTCGCCTTCAACAAAACATCCGTTTTCTTTCGCTACCCAGAGCATACTTGGTCTAAGACCGGAAGTCGTGAGCTGCTTGAGCCATATAGTGTCCTTTCTTCACGGTGGGGCATTCCCGAGCCCTGTCAAAAATGGACGGAATTTCTGCGATTATTTGCTTTGCCTTCACAAAAACCTTTTCTTTCATCTCCCAACTATCTTGGTCTTAAATGACCTAAGTCTGTGAGCTACTTGAATATTTACCTAGTCTACAAAGGGGCTTGGTGAAAAAATCAATTTTTTTTATTTTTTATATTTTTTATTTATTTAATTTTTTACACCTAAGCCCCCTTTTCGTAGACCAGGTCACATATGTTAAAAATCGTTTCTGTCCTTCCAAGTGGATGGCATTCAGAACAATATGCCGTTATGTCTGACAACAACTACTGGCAACAAACAGTCGTCGCACTCGCTACTTGGCTATCATGCCACTGTTGACAGTTATAACCAAGTCGTAGATTATTTCGTCTATTTTGGAACCAACAAACAACGTCAGCTTCGAAATCCAATGCAGAATAACTCTTGTCAACAAGTGCTACTTCGGACTGAGTAGGCAATTGAGAACTAAAGTTCTCTTCGACGAACAAATACCAAATTCTACAAGTCCTTCAACATCCTCGCATGGACGATGACAACATCTGCTGAGTCGCTGTTAGGAGTTTTCGAGAGAAAGGTTCTGTGGAAGATATAATATATGGTCCTTTGCGCAATGGGAACGGCGAACAGCGCAGTCGATGGAACGATGAGAGGATGAAAACACTCAAGTTCTGAGGGTATTCGATGCAGCATCCGCCGGGGAAGAAGAAGAAAAACTCTAAGAAAAAAAGATAAGGTGGAGAAGGACCTGGCTACACTTGGAATCTCCATTTCGCTACATCGCCAAATAGCGAACCGAAGAATGACTGGCTAACTTTTTTCGGAGCTCTCCGCTACAATATTTTATGCTAGCACAATAATAATAACATTTTCCAACATATTAGTCTTACTTGGAAGAATGCTCCATTCGCTAATGTAAAGAAAAAGTTTGAAAAACCTCAAATTTAGGCAGAATTCTTAGTATCAATCCAAAATTGTCTAAAAATGTGAGAAAAAGTAATATTTAACCGAAAGCAAGATAACTTTTATTACTTTTTATAACAACTATATGCCTGCATATGTAATATGTTTTATAACAACATATCCGTTCACATCGAAATAGGAAAAAATCCAAAATGCGAACTTCAACCATTTCTTTACATATAAGTAATCGATATCTCTACAAATGTGTGTATGTAGCTGCATGAGAAATGTCTTTCCAACTACTTAACTGCAGCACAAGAGCATACGTTAGGATGCAGCAACAGGCGGCTGGCTTCTAAGCCCTCTAAACTTCATCTGTAAGCGATGATTTTACGACGAAGGCAGGCGAATGTACGCGCCAATGGCGGTTGCTGCGAGATGTCTATTGAAAGTGTGAGGTGTGGAACGAGGACGGTCGATGGCACGAGAAACGACATGTATACATACACATATCCATACATATGTATGTATGTATGTACATAGTACAAGAAAATTAATAAAAATATAGACGGAGCTGCATGTGCTTTGTTTGTATGTAGGCGCAGCGCATGTGAGATCAAGAATGGTCAATTCTTTAATTGCAGTGGAACGCGCAACCTGAAGATTGCCAACAAACACGCTGACGCGTTCACAATAGTTCGAGAACTCGGCACATACTCGGCTTGCGACTAAAATTTTTACAATTTCGCAGTTGCGAGTGCGTAGACCGCACCACATAATCTAATGTTGTGTACTTGCCAGCGAGTGCATTGATATCTGCGTGTCTATGTGTTTGTATGTATGTATGTGAGCATTTATTTTTCATTTTTGCTTTGGCAGATTCTGCGAGCGCGCGACTCACCAACATCCGCAAACGCGCCAATAAATGAGTTGGTTATTGCACTTGGCCTTATTTGCTTGGCGCGCAGTGACTTTGGCTTTGGTTTTGGCTTTGGCTTTGATTTTGATTTTACCATTGCCGGTTGCTTTATTGTTTTTGCCAATGGCACTGCAACAGCTGCTGCGGCTCGTAGCGCGGCCGTGAGTGTGGCTGTGCGTACGCGTGCGCGTGTGTGTTTGTTGCTCTGATGAGCTGTGTGGCGCGCTCGGTTCGTCGCGCTGGCGAGTCGACTGGTCCAGCAGCGTTACTGTCGGCATTCAAGCTACGATTTACGACCATTTATGAGCCGCCAGCATGGCATGGCAGCATCGCCAGCGCTTGGGCGACCAACGCATGCAGCAGCAGCAGCCAGCAGTGGCAAGATGCGCTCTATGTTGCATGCAACTTGCAGTTTTCCACTTTCGCGCTTATATGGATGCGTGCCCGCCGCTTGTATTTCGTTTTGATGTTCTATTCCAGATTTTTTTCGCACTGCAATTGCGATTTATTCTATTGACAAGACGGAGCTAACACGCTGCAAGCTCTGTACTCATAGCTCCGATGCGTTATGGTGCACTTCTAGTTATGTACATACTATACATACTTATGTACTGCTATGTGCAACAGATATACATATGTATGTAAGTCAGCGCTGCGAAAAGAAAAAGTTGAAATGAAAAAATGGAAATGGAAAAAAATAATAGAAAAATATTTTGTTTGTTTTTTTTACTTGTAATTCCTTTCGACTCTTCGACTTCTTCGTTATACTTCGCGTTGTTGTGTTCTTTTTGCCGTTGCATGCGTGTTTGGATTCTTTTCTTTGTTCACCTTTCAGGCTTCGGTTTTAAAGTGGACTTTTATGTTTGTTAGTTAAATTCTTGGAAATTTTTAGAACAACAATTAAGTGGAAATATTTATTGGCGGTTAATGTATAGAAATCATAGAGCAACATTTCCGGCTTTCATAAGTACCATGTGGATGCATGTGTGTTTACTAGTGATGCATTGCTCGAAAGGTTTGCGATTTTCTACAAGATATCATACAAATATGTAGCACATATGGTAAATATTTAGTTAACAGTTACGTATACATACATACATATGTATATTTATGATAATGCTAAATGTTTGCACGAGACCAAGCACTTTTTTATGGCGATCGATTTGATGTATGCGTAAAAAGAGGTTAATGTAAGCTCTAAGAGCTTTTGAGCTTTAAAAGAAGCTTTTTTATAGTAGAAATACTTATGAGCTTTAAGCTCTCCTTACCTTCTCAGAACAACCATTTTTTTACGGCGAGAAACCTGTTGTTAAGCGATAAATATAGGCTAATGTAAGTTCTAAGAGCTGATGAGCTTTAAGCGAAACTCTCTTTATAGTAGAAATTCAACTTTATTGAATTTATTGGGTTCTCTTCAATACATCTGATCATATCTTCATGCGTGAGAAATACTTAATAAGAGCTTTAAGCTCTTCCTGGACTATTTTTATGAAACATGAAAGACGGAGAATACTCTTTAAACTCTGGAATAAGATATTCACCAGACACCTCAAATTCTGGAA
>CM050325.1:101219626-101245224 GCA_027475135.1 Bactrocera correcta
CGTTAGGATCATGGAGTTTTTTTGTACTTCTCTTTGCAACTACAGTGTACAATATGCGATGGAAAGCAGCTTCAGAAAATAAACAAAATTGCTTATTGCGCGGCTTCCCGGCGAAAAGTTTGCTTGAAAATCATAATTTTATTACAACTTTGTAAACAAATAGGCACTGCGAAAGTAATCTAGATGCAATCTGGCGGCATTTGATGATGACGGTACACATACTATATATATCCATATCTATATATGTATGTATATGTTTATATGTAGATAAGTGGCGATCGAAATGATTGCGATTCGCTGCTCAACCAAAAGTAGAGAGGACGTCAGTATGGAGGTTGGCTGAAGCATAAAGGGCCTACACGCTGTGATGGGCGTAAAACAGATTTCAATTATTTATTTATTTATTTATGCAACGATTGCTGTTTGCTGTACATAATTTTCATTTCATTTTTGTAGTTCATATTGTTATGTGCTTCCTGCGCGCACATGTTGCTGGCATATCAGTGAGTGTTGTTGCTACGATTGAACCAACTGCACTTTATTGGCAGTTGTTGTGAGTTTATTAGCCTCGCGATGTCAGTGATTGGTTATATAAACACAAACATACATATGTATACCCTGAATAGAAGTTATTAGGTTTGCCACAAAGTTCAAACATACATATAGAAGGAAGCGTCGGAAACATTGTAAAGCATATATTATATACTACAAATGATCAACGTGGCAAGTTGCGTCGATTTAGCCATGTTCGTTTACCTGTCAGTATATTAGGGGTAACATGGGTTTACGGGTTTCAAAAAGTCGATTTTATTTATGTCTTATTAAATTCTACAACACCTATAAAATATTGTCCTAAGTTTTCAAGTT
The DNA here is from genome assembly GCA_027475135.1 of Bactrocera correcta. Classification (NCBI taxonomy): domain Eukaryota; kingdom Metazoa; phylum Arthropoda; class Insecta; order Diptera; family Tephritidae; genus Bactrocera; species Bactrocera correcta. The sequence continues at coordinate 101,220,494 of CM050325.1, forward strand.
GATCCAAGTAAAACTTTTCGAGATACTGTCTTGAGAACCCGTGCGCTAGCGGCTAGCTAGGCTAAGTGTGGTGTGTTGAAACGCGTTTTCCTCGAAACTGTGTTTTTGAAGTCGGCTGGCAAGATTTCTCGAATACTTCTTAACGGATCTTCATGAAATTTTACATAGATCTTTAAGATTGGATAGCTATAGCACATAGCTGACATATATAGTACACTCATAGCTCAAAATCACGTTTAAGATCTTCAAAATTTTTTTTTTATTAAATAATCTTAATAACAGTTGAAAATTGTTAATACATCAATCAACGTGGCTATAAACAACAAGTGAAACTTTCTCCATTGGAAGCAAACCATTGGCCTTTTTACATTTTCAAATTTAGTTTCACATATAGCTGCTCTAAGAAATACACCTGTGAAGGGTATTATGGCTTCGATGCAACCAAATTTGAAGTTTTTTCTTATTTTAATTTTATGTTTCACTTTCTTGCCTGTTTCGTTGCTGATGAGATGTTTGCATATTATTTTGTTGGTATCCTAAACTACTCAAATTTTTATTTCGCTTTCTTATTTTCTCTTACCTTATTCATATTTTGCGTTCATGCTTCGACAATTTAATGGATTCTTCATTCATGGTAGAACAATATTTGCTATGAGGACTTCAGAACATCTGTTCTAAATGCATATGCTACTGTTGTTCTGGAGAGTTTAGACTGTATCATATACATATGTAATTGATCTTGAGATTATGGATCTCTTTTTATTTTCATTGATTTTTTTCTAACTCTTATACTTTTTCGCCCAGTTTTCAAACAAATTTTCAATTATGGTTCGATTTTAAGTATTTAAAAAGTCTCATTCTAGTAAGTTGAGACTTGAGTTCAAATCTTTGCCTCAATAACTAAGAACAATCATCTCTCAATAGAAGATGTGACTTTACAAATACTTTTCTCGAAAAAAGGTGTTTGCTTCCTGAAAATACAGAATATGGTTTTGAAAGATCATCGATTGACTGAGAGATTTTTACTACAGGCTCTACACATCTTATTAGGCAGTGTGGAATTTTTGGTTTTAGAAAGCTGTGTGCACAATGGGTTCCACATTCGCTAACAATGGAACAAAAACAACATATGGAGCATTTTAAAAAGGATAAAGTGGATTGTGTGCGTCGGCTCATTACTATGGATGTGACTTGGGTCTAGCACCATGATCCTGAATAAAAACAAGAAGCTAAAGATTAGTGTGAACCTTGTTGTTCGGTTTCGAAACGAGTTTCTGTCCGGAAATCGGCTAAGAAGGTTATGGCATCAGAGTTTTGGGATACGAGAGGAGTTTGTGGATTACTTGCAAACTGGTAAAACAATTAATTGTAAACATTATTGCAACCTTTTGGAGCAGTTGCATAAGAAAAATCGTGAAAACATACCCGTTTTAAAGAAGAATAAAAGCCTTTTTCATCAAGACAATGAATCGTGTCAAGTTCGAATTGTTGGAGCATCCACCGTATTCACCAGATTTCGCCCCCAGCGACTTCCATTTATTCCCACAACTCAAAAAATGTTCCGGTTTCCACTTCAGGAATGGGATCCACAGCTTGTAGGAACGATGGAGCAAGTATATTCATATTCACGGAGATTATACTGAATAATAAAGTGTATTTTGAATCAAAAAATTGTCTTTTTCTTATCAAACGATAAAACTTATTGTACAACCTGGTACAGTAGGGCAGTAGGCAGTAGAAAAAGCATCATCTGCCTTGTCAACATTGATTGTTTATACCGGAAACATTACCATTCTATGCTGGATCAATATTAAGAAGAAAAAAATTTTCAAAAATAATTTTCAAGAAAAAAAAATTAAAAACAAGAAAAAACGTTAACTTCGGTTGCACCGAAGCTAAATACCCTTCACAGGTGCATTTCTATTAGTAACTATGTGTCCAGTTTGTATGGAAGCTATATGTTATAGTTAACCGATCTGAACAATTTCTTTGGAGATTACATTGTTACCTTAGAAAATAATATATACCAAATTTCGTGAATATATCTTGTCAAATGTGAAAGTTGTCCATACAAGAACTTGATTCCGATCGTTCAGTTTGTATGGCAGCTATATGCTATAGTTAACCGATCTGAACAAATTCTTCAGAGATTACATTGTTGCCTTAGAAAATAATATATACCAAATTTCGTGAATATATCTTGTCAAATTTGAAAGTTGTCCATACAAGAACTTGATTCCGATCGTTCAGTTTGTATGGCAGCTATATGTTATAGTTAACCGATCTGAACAATTTTCTCGGATATTACATTTTTGCTCTAGAAAATAATCTATACCAAATTTGGTGATGATACATTGTCAAATGCGAAAGTTTTCCATATGAGAACTTGATTCCGATCGTTCAGTTTATATGGCAGCTATATGTTATAGTGGTCCGATATCGGCCGTTCCGACAAATGAGCAGCTTCTTGAAGAGAAAATGACGTTTGCAAAATTTCAAAAGGATATCTTAAAAACTGAGGGACTAGTTCGTATATATACAGACAGACGGACAGACGGACAGACGGACATGGCTAAATCGACTCAGCTCAACATACTGATCATTTATATATATACTTTATAGGGTCTCCGACGCTTCCTTCTGGGTGTTACAAACATCGTGACCCTGTTCAGGGTATAAAGACGTGGCCTTGGTAACCAAGATGCTTTCAAAGATAACATCTTGATTGAGAATGTTCTATACATAATAAAAATATGTTTGGTTTCGAATGAAGCAAAAAATATATATGTAGCAGAAGAAAAGAACTGAAAGCTAACACACTTACATATGAAAGCTCAGTTTTGCAAGTAAGGCGGCGCTATTTGAAGTGTTGCCTGTAACCAAGCTAAAATTGTGCAACATTTACAAAACAAAACCAACAAAAAATGGCAATAAGCACACAAGCTTATGTGATTCCTCTTCCTCCATCTTTTATATGCATTTATTAAATGAAGCATCTCATTGAAATCATAAATAATTGCAGCGCATTTATTTACGCCTTTTTGGGTCACAACCCACTACCACAGAGTACAGTTAAAAACCAAAACCATGCCGCACTACACACGCCATATGTACACCAGTGTGTGTGTGTATAATTGAAGCGAATGTTGCAAACTGCATGCTGCATGTGGCACGTTTCGCATTGCGTAGGTGTCGCGCTAAGTCATAACTAAACGTGACTTCTCACCTTAGCGGCAGACGCGGCCGTAAAGCTGATTGCGTTGTGTAGCGGAAAAGAGAAAATTCATAAAGACATAAAACAAAAATCATAAAATCATAGCCATAAACATAAAAAATATATAGAAATATATGGAAATAATAAACTAACGGATATAAAAAATGGCAACCAATACTAATAAAAGCTTTAACGAAAAAAAGATACAATAAACAAAGGTGGAAAAAATATAAGTTTATAACTGTAATGACAACAAAAAAACAAAAAAAAAAAAAGAAAATATGTATATACTATATGTATATAGCCATCAACAACAACACTTGCACACATTATCCTCCTTTATGGCTCAGAGATAGAAGTTAGCATTTGCGCACGCTTTCTTAAAGATTCTGTCACTCTTGATGTGCGCTTTAGAGTAAAACAATATTAGTTGCCACTAAATGTTGCACAGTTCATGCTTGATTGGCAGCACTGCGTGTCTGCGACCAATATGACGAAATTGCGCAATGTAATGATGCCTCATGCAATAAGTATACAACAATATCCATATACAACAACAACGACTTCTTAGTTCATTTTGTCTTTAACTGTTCTGTTCCTGTGCAACCCAAATAAAGAAGTGTCGTAATTTCATATTTAAAGCAAATCAAAAGGCTCAAACTGTCGCATAAAAAGTCAGTTCCATTTTTATGTGTGGGAGACGCAACCAGACCTGGTGTTGCAAGCTGCTTATTAACTGCTTGTAGCACCGTTGCGCATGGGCTGTGCTGAAGCGTTGGCGATCAGCGCGATTTTCCCAATTTACGACGACGCGTGATGTGTTGCAAGGCAGCCAAGTACCTCACTCAATCCTTGAGTGGATAAGCTTCGATAGAATAAGTAGTAAGCTCAATTAAGGGAAATTGGAGTCGAAATTTATAGAAAATGTGCCAGGGAATATGGGAAAATTAAAAAAAAACAAATAATAAATAATATTAATTCAAGAGAAATCATTATTATGGATATGCATAAAGGCATTAGAAAATCGTGTGAGCTTTCATAGGTAAAAGCTTTATTGATATTAAATTATACTCGTACTAAAAAGTACTAAAACTACTACTATACTAGTACTACTATATACTTGGTCGAAATATTATGAGAAATAGAAGTGGGCGAAAGCTTTTAAGCTTGCATACGTAAAAGCTCGCACTTATCTACCTCAAAAATAATACAGAATGAGTTCAAGAGAAATCAATATTACTGATAAGAGTAAAGTCATTCAGAAATCATGTGAGCTTTCATAAGTAAAAGCATTATTGATATTAAATTAAACTAGTAATGAAATGTGCTGAAAACTATGCTAAATGAATATATTTGGTCAGTAGATTAAAAGAAAAAGAAGTGGTCGAAAGCTTTTAAGCTTTCATACGTGAAAGCTCGCGCATATCTACCTCCAATATTTATACATATGTACGTATATATACACTTTACAGCGATTGCTTTGTTTACAATCAAGGGAAATAAAACTAAACGGCAGCTTTTGAGCTTTCATGTGCCAAAGCTCATTTATAACTACTTCAAATATTTAAATTATATATTTTATGGTGCCTTATTTGATCGAAATTAAGATATTGAATAATAGTAGACGGGGGCTTTAAAGCTTCCATAAGTGAAAGCTCAATATATCTAGCTTAAATATTTATTAAACACATTTTAAAGCGGTTTATTTGGTCGAAAATAAGATAAATAATTGTGAAATAACGTGTTCAGAAGGCTTTAAGCTTTCATGTGTGAAAGTTCACAGATACCTACGTTATATTTTTACATTATATAGCCCTTTCGCTTTAGAATAAAGAACTCACGTGGCTGAAATAACCATTGGGTTATTAATTTAATAATCGTTTTCTAAGTGATATCACTCTAGGTGTATCTCGAAGGGATCTCCATTAAATTCGATGATATAAAGTCATCACTTGGTTTGAAAATCAAAGAAAAATTGTAATAAAACAAAGTAAAAATTCATCAACTAAATAAATCTCTCATATCACCAAAACAAACAAAGAAACTTTGCTGCATTTTTTACTTTTTTTCCTATTTTATTTGCTCCATTGAAGCGCATCAAATTAATTGTGTCGCTCTAATAGCTACTCGAGAGGGCGTGCGACGCGCGCGGTTTGTCGGTGGCTAAAAGTGATGAGGGGCTGTTACAGCACATTATTTGGTAGTTGACGTGATTTGCATATTTGAAAAGCGATTGATTTTCGACAAAGTTAAACAACAACAAAGAGATTTGTCGACTCCTTTGTTTTGTAATTTGTGGACGCTGTGTGTGGGCGTACGCGTTAACGCGCCTGCATCACATAACCGCTTTTGGAAAAAAACTTGAAACGCTTTGTTGCTGCATTTAGTTAAGAAGAATAATAATTAATTACTCGCTTATTTAGGCTAATGCGCTTTGTGCAAGACAAATCATTAAACATTTTATGCCCCATTGAATTCTTAATTTTTTTCTGTCCACTTAGTTTTCAAGTGGTTTTAGTTTAGTTTCTTTGTTTATGGTTTTTTTTTTGTGTTAAATTGACAACTTTCACTGTTTTACCGTTGCAACAGGTTTGTCACCGCCTCGTTCTTTTCATTGCCTGTCTTGGGTTGCGTGACGCCGGCGTGTTATGTTTAGGGTTTTTGTTGCAAGTCGTTAGCCAGCATAGTTGTAATGCAACCCACGCACGGTAGTAAAATGACATTTTTAAAATGCCATTAAATAATTTTCGGAAAATCGTGCAACGCTTTTTAATTACTTTTTGAATGTTTATAGATTTTTACTGGGAAATTTGCTTTTCATGATTTGGAGGCATGATGAAAAAATTTGTTGAAATTCATGAAAATTAGAGACATGCTGAGAAAATTTGTTGAACTCCGTTAAAACACAGTTAGGCAAAATAAAATGATTTAATGGGTTTTCGGCGATGTATTTTATGAAAAAGTCTAGACGTTATATCTTTTTATGATATATTTGAGTTCTGTTTCCAAAAATATTTATATATATTTTATATTTATATATATATTAATTCTAAACCGTTTCGTCTTTAAGCCTCCAAATATTCTCTTAATAATCAATGCAGAATAGGTCAGCTTTAAGCAGAAAATAGATACTCGTACATATCATTAATTAAATAAGCAAAATCTTCATATCGAATAATCTAGGCCTACACAAGTGTACCGGAAAATATAACAAAAGCGGATTAAACAAAGTTCAAAGGGATCTTTATAAAAGAAGATTTCAATTTTAAGTAAAAAAAAAAAATATATTCTAGAATACCTTAGGTATATTAAAATATATCGTAATATAAAAAAAATTGCTTGATAAAAATTTAAACGCTTCTCAATACAAGCTTCTATGTTCAAATATAATAATATATTATATATAAACTATATTAAAAAGCATATTTCGTGTAAAGAAGTAAGCAATCGTATGAGCTTTCACTAAAAGCTGTATTTAATATGGGTATATACTGCATGAAGACCGTTTTATTCAACAATTAACTTAACTTAAAAACAGAATTAATATTCTAATTAAAAATATACATTTTAAAAATCGTTTGAGCTTTCATAGTAAAAAGCTTTTATGGCAAAATTTTTTGTACAAATATCAAGTTGTACTCAAAAAGTTATTCAAAAGAAAGCAATTAGGTCAAAATAAAATTAAAGTTATCAAAAGTTTGGAAGCCTTCATAAGTGAAAGCTTTTATATTTAACTTTTATTTACTTATTACCCTTGCTTTTAACATATTCATTTTTTATATGACATAAGGAAAAATTTTCATAAAAAATTTAGTAAGGTTAAACAAACCAATTTGACCGATATCAATGAAAAGAGAATTAAGCGAAAGCTTTTAAGCTTTCATAAATGAAAGCTCACACAGTTCTATCTTCAACTTTTATTTACTTGTTTCTTAGGCGTTTAATATACTAAAAATAAACTTTGTAAAAATCGCATGAGCTTTCCTAGAAAAAAGTTTTTATTAAAAATATTATTATACGAATACCAAATTGTACACAAAGTTATTTAAATCAATGAAAATAAAAGTCACCGAAAGCTTTTAAGATTTTATAAGTGAAAACTTATAAATTTTTTTCAACTTTTATTTACTTAATTTCCGGCGCTTAATATATTAAGCCTTAATAAACCAAAAATAAATGCTATGGAAATTGTGTGAGCTTTCAGTAGAAAACGCTTCTTGGAAAAAATTGTTATTTAAAACCACGTCAACAATTTCGAAATCAATGAAAAGAAAAGTTACCGAAAACTTTTAAGCTTTCATAAGTAAAAGCGCTAACATTTACGCTGTAACTTATTTCATCGGCGCTACGACCCGGAAATAAAATTTATCAATTATAACGATTTCGCCTACCAATGACGAATTTGCTAGGCTAAGCAATTTGTGCGAACTACAACGAGTTGATTGAACGAATAAATAACAGCTCAAGCTCAGAACAAAGTCCATTTACATACTTATGTTTGTGGGTAAGTGTAATTTCATTACGACCACTTTTGACACGTTTGTAAATTTATTTAGTTCATTCGCATTCATTCACTGCTCTACAACTCGCAATTCAATTAACCTTTTATGGTGAATCTGGGCGTAACGCGGCACGCACGCAAAGTAAATCAAAACAAACTGAACCAAAAGCTTCAAAATAAAGTAAAAAAATATATGTGTGTATGTGTCAATGCGTAGGTCGACATTTTTTACAATTAACTTAATTTTTAATCGTTTATATTTTTTTTCTCTTACGACTCGGTTACTTTTGCTCTACTTTTTTGCCACAAACTGGTTTGTTATTGTCTTTGAATTCTCTGCTGCATTGTTACTGCGCCTATTAAATTGTTGTTGTGGTTTACATTGTTGCGTTTTTTTCATTGTTTTTCTTTTCGAGATTAACATTTTTTGTTGTCGCTTTTGGCGTGCGGAAATTGTTTGCTAATTTGCTGAGTAATTTTATACAATTTTCCATGCGAATTTGTCAAAAGCGATTGAATTAATTTGGCAGAACTCATTGAGCGCCTGAAAATGCGAGGAATTCGTTTAGTAGTGAAAAAAAAAAACAAAACTCGTATTGTGTGTAAATAGAAAATATATCGTTAAATTTAATTTATTGCGGTTCGCAATTTTCCGTCAAAAGAGTTTGAAAAATCTTTGTCATTATCATTATCATGAAAAATTGCATTTTATATTTGTAGGAAAGCATTTGTTTTAATTAACGAATAAAAACTGTTTATATTGAATATATTGCACAATATTTTATACAAATCTTTCTTTATTTCCTAAATGCCTACTCACTATATACATAATATATGAATTTGATAGCACACTAAAAATATGCAGAAATTGTCTTAAGGAAACTGCATTAGGCAACTTAAATTAAGTTTTGTCGGTGGCAACGAGATAACTTAATTTTCACAGCTAACTAAATTCGTACATATATGGTCCGTCTACTGACTTGCATTTTCCACTGTGGCCAATTACACTGCATGTAAGTATGTTATATGTAAAGTAGTCAATCGACACCTGCATGAAATGAAACCAATCAACCAGCGCCACTTGCAAATGCACGTGACTCGAACAAATGAATATAAAACAATTCAGTTCAAATATTCAAATAGACGGACATATCACTCATATGGATCTCTGAGTGAACATATTTGCATATACGTGTCTACGACAATGAGAGTATTGAAATTTAAGCGAAAAATTTGCATTTCAATGTTTTAACTTGATTGTTGAAGAGACAGCAGAAAAGCACAGGTAGAATTACTATATAAAGTAGTTTTGAAAGTATGAGTCTGTTAATGGATATTTAACACTTGTGACTAGCTTTAACTAAAATATTGATCAAATCACACAAACTGCAGTATTTCATTATATATAGTATACAATTATTTAAAATATTTGTAGAATATGAGTGACATTTTTCATGAGAAGTTTTTATTTTTCACGAGGGATTTAAAAAAAAAATATTTTCGAAAGATATACTGTACGGGTAGTTCTTAAACCAGACCTGCAGAGCCTTCTTGTTCTGCCAAAGAGTGTACTTACAACAAGAAAGAAATCCACGTAGAGCCAAGCGACTTTGAAATCATTAATGTCCTTTATGACTTCATCTATAATAGTGAAAGAATGATCTCTTGGTGGATATAACATCCTATGTATTTCATGATAAATCTGCAATGGGTTCCAGTACACAATAATAAATCTGGTAAATGTAAAGCAAATGAACTAGCCAGAACAGGCACCATCCTACAACTATAATCTGATAAAATTATATTTAATGGACAAACATTTTATAGAAATAGCGGAGTATCACTGGAGTCGGTCCCCAACTTTCCCGACAAACCGACAAACGTGGCATAAATTCATAAGGAATATCATACGAATTCAAATAGGAGTTCTTACAGGTCACTGTTTAACTGCCAGACGTACCAGCAGACTGAGAACACCATATAAAGGCTATTGTCGAAGCTGTCAGTCAGGGCTTTCGTCACGGGCTTTTCAAAATGATATAATTGGCCTCAAAAACCACGCCGTTAGTTCTGCTTTCTCTAGACTGGATAAGGAAGCGAAGCAAGCGGAACTGGTAATGAACGAGGGCAAGACGAAATATCTTCTGCCATCAAATAAATAGTCGTCGCACTCGCAGCTAACATTAAAACCAACAACAATGCCAGACTCGAAATTCAATGCAGAACAGATGCTAACATCAGACTGAGAAAGCAATTGAGAAGTAAAGTTCTCTCTCGACGAACAAAAACCAAACTCTTTAAATCACTCATTATTCCCGTCCTGCTATATAGTGCACAGGCATGGACGATGATAACATCTGATGAGTCGAAGTTACGAGTTTTCGAGAGAAAGGTTCAGCGGAAGATTTATGGTCCTTTGCGTATTACGAAATATACGATTACATTGACCTAGTTCAGCGAATTAAGTGACAGAGCTTACGCTAGCTAGGTCAAGTCGTTCGAATGGATCACAACACTCCTGCTCTGAGAGTATTTAACGCAGTACCCAGCGGGGGAAGCAGAGGCCTTCACTGCGTTGGAGAGATCAGGTGGAGAAGCAACTGGCTACACATGGAATCTCAATCTGTCTACGGGTGTAAAGAAGAAGAAGAAACGCTAAGTATATGATCAGGGTAAAATATGGAAGACGAAAAAGAAAATGCCGCTTTTGACCTTTTATATCTTCTGGTTTCTGGCCGGAAAAACTATTTTTCTGTTTCAAATTTTCTCAGTTCTTAAACCAAAAATAAAGTTATTACTTTAGATAAGTACAGATAATGATGATCAAATTTTCGGAAAATATTTTCAAATATATTTACATCAGCTAAAAAACAAAAAAAAATTTAATTTTTTGAAATTCACAAGTGGTCATAACTCATTAAATAATGACCAAGCTACATTTCCATGAATCATAGCCTCCACACCCAGGTTCAAGCACCGAATCGCACTTTGTTTTCCAAAACCACAAGAAAAACAAACATTTTATAACTCATACCAAATTCAACAGGCGTGAAATCATTTACATGAGCTGCACAATTTTCGCATGTAAGTGCGAGAAAACCGCACGATAAAAATGAAGAACCGTAAAAATTTTGAAAAATTATAATTCCATGCGCGGCCAACACCTGCGGCATAGGAAATTAACGAGATACCAACGAGGCGCTAATGGTACACTCATGCATTACGCAATATAACGCTAAAAAATCGATAAATAAAAGGCAATGCAAATAACACGACCAATATCGGTAACAGCAACAGCAACAACTGCAACAAAAACCCCAACCGAAAGCGCGTTTTTAGTGCCGCTAACGAGCGTTTGCAAGCCAAAATTAGCAACACTTCGTTGTCGGCATAAAGCAAATTTCAAATGCAAAAACCAATATGTAAACCAATAAGTATTGAAATACTGTAAATATCTGTAATTTAGCATGTAAATATATGTTATATGTTTATCGGTTATGGCTATAGAAATGGCCAACAGGCGTTGCCTGCGTTGACACCAAAGTTGGTGTTGGAAGACGCATTAAAATTACAGACACGTTTCTGGCAAGTGATTGGCGCGACGGCAAGTGCCCTATTTAGATGAACCCGATAGCATTGCTAGACGACGGCAGGTGTAATTTTAACATACTTTTTTGGAACTGGATAAATATTTTTACAATGCCTGATTTTTTTAGTTTTTTGTCTAGACTATATACATTTACATATGTAGATGACAGCATACTCACAGAATTTTTGGAATTATAAACGCGTTTCGAGGATATTTTTTGTTGACATATACAAATACTGTGCGCATGCGCATTCAAGAGTCACTCACCTGTAAGAAAAAAGGAAAAAAAGTAATTAAATTTTATTGTTTATTACAACAAATCTGATTTTGAAGAAGTTAACTTTAAAAGGTTTTGCTACAAATATGGATATTTTATAATTATTATAAATTTCAGGGAAGTTAAGGATGTTCTTTTAGACATGTGGTTTTTAAGAAAAAATAAAACTCATATATGGAATTTAAGTTTATGACCAACCCTTTGGCTTCATTATACAGATAAGGGTTTGCCATTATGCTTTAAAAATGAGTTCCGACAAGTGACTGCCGTTGCTGGCGACAACAAATACCAGCCGACAGGTCCAATTTTCGACCACCTTTTGCAGCAATTGGCGACGTCTGGCAGCATTAGCACGCAGAATACTTTCTTTCAAGACGCCAATCGTCTCGGGCTTATATGAATAGATAAGCAACTTCATATAGGTTAGGTTAGGTTTAATGGCTGACCAATAATCGCAAAAGAACTGCTTTATGTAGTGCTTTGTGAGTTCATGTATTCGAACTATAACTATATAAAACTCTGCCAGCTCAGTGGGATGTCTGAAGGTATGCGGTCCCAAGCGCTAAAGTCTTGACCTCCCAAACGCGGAAGAGTCAAGAAGGAAATGTTGAGTTGTTTCCATCTCATTTTCTTTCATACATCTTCTGTCGATGGCGTCTGGTAGGATTCCCAGTCACGCTATGTTAATGAGTTCAAGGCTAGTAACGCCGCTTTGCTATCTGATTGGATGATCACTTCTCTGAAGGAGGCTGCAGTAAATCTATTGCCACCTTCATGTCAGCAACCTCGGCCTGGTCCCTCAAGATTTGACCTATCCGTGAAGAAGCTCACCGCCCCTCTCTTCCATCGGCCTGTCCCACCCACAATTCCTTGGCCACTAAATGGGTAGGGAAGAAGCCGCCAGAGTTCCGCTTAGCGACTCCATGATCCAAGTGTTCGGGTATGAAGTCAAAGTGATTACGGATTTCCGAGTGTTCAGACCGGCGTTCTTTCAGGAACCCAGACTCTCTGAGTCTGATGGCAACTGTCGCAGCCATACTCCCTCCAGCGATGTCCACGGGCAATATGTGCCTTTACATAACCCACACAAAAAATAGTTCAGCCGTGTTAAATCGGACGATCTTTGAAGCCACACCAGAGACCCACAACCCAAGATAATGTGCTCACCAAAAGTTGTTTTCAATAATTTGTTGCTTTTTTTTTTTTTGAAGTGATTATGTTAAAACCAAAGGTCTTCCATATTAACAACATTCAATTCAGACTCGTAGAACTCTTTAATCTTGGCAATATAGTGTTACCCACGGAATATTGGCAGATTATGGTTGGCTACAGTTTTTAAGATATACGAACTAATATATGGACCTCTGCCCATAGAGCAGTCTAAACAGTGACTTATTGAGGCTATAACGGTGTCTCAACAATGGCTTTTGGGTTATCATCACCCCAGACCCAACAATTTTGTTAATGAGTTTACCCATTCAACCAAAAGTGAGCTTCAGCTGAAAAAATTTCTGGTGAAAATCGGAATCAGTGGTCATCTGATTTCGAACACATTAACCGAACGTGCGACGCGCTTGATGGTCGTTAATTTTTTGTACAAGTTGTAATTCGCAAGCCCGAAAACCAAGATCCTTCCCCAAAATCTTCCACAAAGGGGATGGAAGCAACTCCAATAGTTGCGCTCGATGGCATATAGACTCACTGAAGTCTTCTTCGATAATATGCTCCACAGCAGTAATAGCGGCAACTTAATTTTCACTTCTAAACTTTCATTTATTTATCTCCACTCTTGAGCCTCATTTCCCTTAAAATACTTCCCAGAGTACCAATAGACACTAGACCAGCATCACTCTTTGCAGTTTATGCAAATTTGATTGAAGAGCTTATTGCAGCCGATCTGCAAACTACATATATACTCGTACTATACATACACATATTACTCTCAGCTACAAAGCATGCGCACACGCAGAAGAATATAGCAGAAGAATATAGCATATGCAGTCGCAATCACTCTTAGTAGATAACTACTGTAGCGGGTAGCAGCCAGGAGCCTTGCCCTGAGGAAATGTGCAACATAACTTGACACGATTTCGCAAGTCGATTGCGCGGTTTGTCGCTGCTAATGTCGTAAATGCCGAACGTATTGTTCCTATCCGCTTGAGTTTCGGCCTCTTACTCCTCACATGCCACAGCAATTTGCATACTGATTATTGTGTTTGTTGTAACATTATTCCAGAAAATTGCGAACAAATGAAAATGACACTGATTGCTGCCCGAGGCAAAAGCAGCAGCAGCTGCCGCAGCCACTAAACCACTAAACTGCAACAAAATGTTGCACACATTGATGTGTCATTAAGTCAATGTACATTGAACTTGTGAAACGCTGCTGCATATGTGTCCGTATATAGATATGTGTAAGTCATGGCAATCAACGTCGCGCTTTTGTTGCAACATCTCACAAATGACTGCAGATCCGCCGCATTGCGCTTAATTTGCATGCAACACGGGCGAAAAAACGGCGCACATGCCAACGTAAGCGTTCTGCTGCCCAGCCCTTACATGCCTACTTAAGTAGTGTATGTACGCTTGCTGCCAGCAGCATCCTCCGGGATTCACGACTTTAGCTGCATTGCGTTTCATTTTTTTTTCCCAAAGCTTAAATTATTCTGTGCTCCGCTGCGTTGCCTGGGCATTTTTCAGATATCGAAGCGTTGATAGCATTTATGTAGACGTTGGTATGTCTTTGCTTGCATTGTTGTCATTATTAAAAGTTTTTGGTTTTATTGTTGTGTTGCCAAACACTAATTGCATAAATTACTCTCCGAAGGGAAGCAATAAATTCCAATAAAATTGGCCCACCAGGCAAAACGGTGCGACAAATGGCGCAGAAAACGGCATACAAGAGAATTGCAGTAAAGAATGAACGATAAGCCGAAAAAATTGAAGCTTGGGTTCTTTTATGGGTTTCATAATACCCTTTACATCATAAAATATATGTTGAGCTTAAATATTTGAAGGCATAAACATTTTCGAAATAGCTTTAAAGTTATTTTAGCAAATGGGTGTGTGTCTTGGGAAAAAATCACCTAATTGTAGGCACCTTCTTGTCTAAAATTTATATATAAATTGTATGAGTGTAGTAAGTGGTTAATAAATTAATTAAAAGATTGTTAGTTGTATTCCTTTTTCAAAACTCAAAGAGTTTTATATAAAAAATAATTGAATAACTTTATTTTTTGTGAAAGAAGAACTCGAATCAAAAACAGTTAAAAATAAAATAGTGCCTGCCTACCTTTAGGCGTTGCTGAACTTTATTCAGTGAAAAAATGTTGCCTACATTTAGGAGTTATTACCGGAACTATATACAGAAAACAGGAGTTCGTCTGAAGGCAACATATAACGGGGTTTTCAATAGGAACGCTATAAAAGTAGACTGATAGGGACAGCAAACAATGCAATTTTCCCGTTCTTTTGACATTACTCTTCAGTAAAATTTGCCCTTTCATCGTGGTAAGATATACGATAAAACAACGAGCCGAAATTAATAAAACTTCGTACCGAAACTCGGAGTCAGTGGCCTCCACTTTAACAGCGCTACGTCCAATTTATTGTCGTCATAATCGTCCTCTCAGATCAACAATTGAGCGTCTAGTAGAAAACTTTGAAACTACTGGCGCAGACAAAGAAGTGCCCGTAGAGTCGAGAATATTGCTGCCGTTAGCGCTCAATTAATGGCAAGACCCAAATCAGACTCTAAAACGTCGTTCTGAAGCGTTGGGCATCCCTGTGACGACGTTGTGGTGAATTTTGTGAAACGATATGGGCCTACATCCTTGCAAGATCAAATTGACGCTAGACTGAAGCCGCTTGACCACCAGAATCGTCATATATTTTCGTCGAAAAATCATCTTCAACGATGAGGCTCTTTTTTGGTTGAATGGCTTCGTCAATAAGAAAAATATGCGTTATTGGTCAGGCAGCAATCCAAACGTGGTTGAGTCACCATTGCACCCTGAAAAAATTGCGGTTTGGTACGGTTAATGGGCCTTCAGCGGCGTTGATCCGTACTTTTTTTGATGATAAAGATAAGCACGTTACTGTGAATGGGAATCGCTACCGCTCAATTATAACCGAAATATGGTTCCAACAGGACGGCTCAACAAGCCACTCAGTGAATCTCACAATCGATTAATTGAAACCCAAGTTCGGTGAACGTGCTATCTCACGAAACAGCCCAGTCAGTTGGCCGCCTAGGTCGTGCGATTTGATGCCGTTAGACTATTTCCTGTGGAGCTACGTCAAGTATATGGTCTTGGCCAACAAGCCAGCGAGGATTGATGAACTTCGTGCGAATATCGAACGTGAAATTGCAGCAGTATCGGCCGATTTATGCTTGAAAACCGTCGAAAATTGGGTTCAGCGTTTGGACTTCTGCTTGTGTGGACTTGGTGTCCATGCAAAAGAAATCGACTGTACTTTTTGATCGGACTAATAGAACCAGTAGCCATGAAGGGTATAAAATCATCGAAATGTAAATATAAATATTTATAACCGCATTACATGTTTTATTCATTTGGTGCATGCCACAATTTGCGATAAGACAATTACATATTTTATGTTTTAACAAATTTTCGAGAATCCAAAAGAGAAATAAGAAGGAAGCAATAGAAGGATCAAACTGCATATAAAAAATAGCGCACAGCGTGCAAGAGTTTCTTTGAGAAATGCCACTTTGGTATAAATAAGTGTGCCACATACTTTTTCACCACAACAATTTGTGGCACGCATGGCCTACGGAGGAAAGTAACAGTTGAATGAAATAATAATTGCAAAAATGGACAGGTATGAAAGCATTTTACGTACCACACGCAATGCCAACCATTTAGCAATCGACGTAAAAAAAACAAAAACAACAACAAGCAGCTTTGAGTTAAAAATTACAAATAAAAAGTGTTGCAAAGAGAATGTGGCACGAAACCCTCACTGATTTGACAGCTGAAATCAATTGTTGATGGCTGCGCGTGCAACGGCAAAAATCTTACAAATGTTGTCTACTTTAGCGCAATTCACTATCAACGCTGTAACGCCATTGAATCGATGGATGGATGGATGGACAGACAGACGGTGAAGAAGCAAACAAAGCAGCAAACAAACTTTGCGTTGCATCATAATCAGAAAATAACAGCAGCCATAAAACTAACAACAATTGCGATGAAATTTCATAAAAACAGCTATTAATAATATTAACACAACAATAACAACAACATACGCACAGCTGCACCAAATGCACATCCGCTGTTGCAGCATCAAAGCACGCAAGCCGCACGCTCACCTGGACGCAGGCGGTGCTACGCGAAGTGATGTTGCTGTTGTTGTTGTTGCTGGCAGTGCACCTGTTGTGCTAGTTCCGTATGAAATTTTGTCGTTGTTGTTGTTGTTGTTGTTGTTGTTTTCGTGTTTATTTTTTCAGTTTTATTGCGCGCCCATTTGCCCTTGCGTGCCGGCGACGCAAATATTCGGTGCTCGTCGTAAGAGCAACAGCACAACAGCAGTTAAAGCAACAAAAACGCATTTGATGTACATCAACAACAACATTTATGGAGAATAATAAAAACAAAGCAGCAAACATGTAAACTGTCAGCAATTAGTTGTGATCAATTTATTAAAATCAGTTAGCAGTTGCAACAGTTGCCTTGCCGCCTTGCCACCTTGGCTCTTTGTCTTCATACGATAGACCAGCTGTTGCATGCAGCATGTAGCGCCCATTCGCCGCTTTGTTTTTTATTTTTATTTTATAATTCCTTCCTTTTTTTCCTTTCGCCTAACTGCGCCTGAGTCATCGCTGCTCAAAGGGGTATAATGCATCACTGTCACCGGCGCAACATTGCCTGATACGCTGTTGATGGCTTTTGCCTTTTAGCCATGCTGCACAGCGCTTCAAAGTCGCGCTCAACGCATGACTTGGCGTTTTTAGTCTGCCTAAGTGCGGGCATACAACTATTGAGCTCTGCTCTTTGTGCTCACCAATGTTGGTTGCTCTGCTGGTGCTAGTGGCTGAGTTGAAAGCCCACAAAACCTTGAGTTATTACAGGTGAAGGACACATGATTTTTGTTATTGTTGGCAGGTTGAATAGGCAAATTACTGGACAGCTTGTTGCAGGCCGCATGTGTATAATAATATTTGCAGTTTCTTTTTTGTTTTTGTACTCGTTAGTATGACAGAAGTTGGCTGCGGGGCACAAGTGGTAACTTGTTTCGAAAATATATGGGAGTACCTGCCTGCGTTTAGAAGGGATTGAAGTTGAAAAATGCAAACGTGCAGCTAAATTGCCTTTTAAGTTGAGTGACTCGGTATATTTTTTTTTGGAATATGACGGACTTAATTATTCACAATAATGCCTATACAGACTTAAGAAGCAACAGAAATTCTTTCTGGACCTTAATTGGTTCAAAATAGTGGCTGAGGAACTAAAATGATTATTTTGGAAACAAGAAGGTAATAGATAGATAGACAGGTAGATAAATAGGAAAACTGAGGATTTACACTGCGACCTATGGTCTATTGTGCCTTCCTTTACACCACATATGGTCACAAAGGTCCCGCAACTTAAACAATTCCAGGAGCCTGCTGGGCGCGACTGAGGTGATGTGATCCCTGCCCATGTAAATGGAACGTGAGACTGGTTTTGCGAATTTTTGGGTAATCCAAAATCCGGTGTTCTGGAGTTTCCTGTTCCACATTAGACTATTGCTTCCTGCGCCTGCAATGCCCTGCATAAAGCTCGACAAAGAGGCGAAAATTCGTCTCGTGGGAGGTTGATCATTTCCTTTAACCTTGCAAGCGCGCTGCCTGCTGCCAATGCTGTTCTCTTCCCACTCTCTCCTCTGTGCAGAGCAGCTCCTGTGGGAGTGGGACTCCACTGCAATGCATGGTTTTGACCCCTTCATTCTGGACGCTACCGCAGAACGGGTTAATTCGTCGGCCAGCTCATTGCCGGCTACCCCAGATTAGGTC
Source organism: Bactrocera correcta (assembly GCA_027475135.1). Taxonomy (NCBI): domain Eukaryota; kingdom Metazoa; phylum Arthropoda; class Insecta; order Diptera; family Tephritidae; genus Bactrocera; species Bactrocera correcta. The sequence goes on from CM050325.1 coordinate 101,239,090, forward strand.
TACCCAGTTTTTACTTTTTTTCAGAGTTGCCATCTATTGGAAATATTGAAAACATTATAGGTGGAAACTAACAAATATCTACACAAACATAAGTAAAAGTTTCGGTTGGAATTGTCAAAGTCATAGCAACTTTACCACTCTCTTCAGTTAGTTATTTTTTTAGAGTTTTCACCTATTGTAAACAGCAAAAGTGAAAATATTCTGAGAAAAATTATCTGTTAAGCTTTCCGAAAGCTTTCGAGAAGTCTTTGATTTGAACGCATTTTAGAAAAAAACGTAACAACTTTTCGTAGCTATTATGTATTATATATGTAATATGCAACGCATTCTATTCGCTTCGAGGCATGTACAATGCTCGCACATAATTTCATAGTGCATTGACCGATCCGATTGCTAATATTATTTTACGACAAATTTTATTGGAAATATATGTATACTCGTTTTACAGAATGAGTAATTTCATGGGATAGTGTTTAGACTAGAGACAATGTTTATTTAATTATTTGATTTTCAGCATAACATATCGATACTTGAGCTTTCCGATTCAATAATAAATTCCTTAAATGAATGACTCAGAAGAACAAGTGCTTCGTCTCAATCAGACATAAGCACAGTGGAAGCCTGTTGTTTGTGCATTGCACTCCACTTTCATTTAATTTATGGCAATGAAATTGCAACCACTTCAATATTATTCTCCGCGATATAACTGCATACACATATAAGACTCGAAAATGTAAATGTGGCTTGTAGGAAAAGTTCTTGTAAATATATTGAAGGAAATATTTTCCTTTTAAACAAAATTTATATTTATTTGACATTCGCCCTTCAATGAAAATTTAAATGGATTTGAAGGAATATAATATATGAAAATATCGGATTCGACATAAAATCAATATAATATAATAAAATCAATAGCTTCGCTCGCTTCTGTTCTAAAAATTTAGATGTGAAAAATTTACCACGCTCTGGTCGACCGATCGTTGAAAAATTTGATGAAATTACTGAAAAGATCGACTATGACCTAAGTTACCGAAACAGCCATGACATAGCTAAGGAACTTAGCATTCATCATCGGACGGTTCTGAACCATTTAAAAAAGGCTCTGTACAAAAAAATGTTGATGTTTGGGTACCACATGAATTGCCTGTAAAAAATTTAATGGATCAAATTAACATCTGCGATTCTTTGTTGAAACGAAATGAAACTGAACCATTTCTGAAGTGAATGGTTACCGAAGACGAAAAGTGGATCAAATACGACAATAATTTGCGAAAAAGATCATGGTCCAAGCATGGTGAAGCTCAACAAACGGTCGCAAAGCCAGGATTGATGCCTCGAAAGGTTATGCTGAGTGTTTGGTGGAATTGAAAAGGAATCATCCACTATAAGCTGATCCTGCTTCGTTGAACAAAGACCATACAAATCTTTGATAACTCAGCAAAAACTGGGAGAGCTTGGCTGGGAAGTTTTGGTGCATTCACCATATAGCCCTGACCTCCCAACATCTTACTACCATTTGTTACGGTCAACTCCCTTAATGGTGTAAGGTTGGCTTCAAGAGAAGCCTGTAAAAATTACTTGTCGCAGTTTTTCGACGAGAAACCATAAAAGTTTTACGCTGATGGAATGATGTGTCTAGCGGAAAAATGGCAAGAAATGGTCGATCAATCATCTCATTATAAGAAAGAAAAGATTAGTTGAAGTTTGATTAGAAATGCGAAGTCTATTTCCACTACTCTCATCTAAAATGAGCTGCTACTGTCCAACTCTTTGCGCGGACTTTCAACTATTTTACTTTCTGAAGGAATCTATCACCCTATAGCCATCAGCCAATAAGAGGAAATCGTCATTACTTCTTTACTTTTCTTACAGGGCATGCATGCGTCTTAAACGCATATTGTCCCAACTGTAAATTAATTCATTTATTTGTTTGTCAAGGCAAAGTAATTAAAAAACGCCAACTTGGTAAACAAAACAAACTCTAGACGATGAGCTGAAGCTATAGAAAGGAAGCGAAGAAATTCCGCACATAAAAATGCATAAGCAAATGAAGACAAAAGGCAATAACTAAAACCAAAAGAACAATGCAAATTTGCGGAAAACAATGAAAAAAGAATATAACTAATGAAAGAAATATTGAAGTCGAGAAACACTTGGTTACTGCCAACAATCCGCCACGCTTGCATAAGTCACTCTGAGAGATGCAGACTGGACCGACTGGACTGCAGCTGCCAATTGAGGCTACCGATCATGCCAGACAGAGCAAACAAAATGAACAACAGACATTTGACAGAAGTTAAAATGAGTGATTGAGTGGCTGAGAAGTGAGGAAGCAACTTGCAGCCGTTGACTTGGCAATTTGAATGTGCTATCCGCAAACAAAGCCATCTTCTTATGACCGCCACTAAACGCAAGAGAAACGCATTTCAATTAAAATGTGGCACAACAAAATGACTTTTACGGCGAAATTTCAAATAAAATTGCGTGCAACGTGGCAGCCGCAGCGCGTCTGGAATTTCGGGAATGCGCCGCAATGGCAATGGCAGGCCAAAAGGGGCTGCACATGCGCGGCGCTTCAAGAAGTAACGAGGAAATGCTCAAGTCAGTTGCTGACTCAGTGACTGATTGTGCAACTGACGAAATTGAAAAGTTCATTGCATTCTGCGGCCGAAAAGCCATAAAATGCAGAACAAACAGCGAAGCAGAATCGAAGGAACAAAAATGTGGTGCGTCAAAAAATATTTTTTGAAATGGCCACTAAATAAACAACAAAGTATTTGATGGTGTGGCGCGTCTGCTGGAGTTTATGCAGAATTGAAAATTAGTGGAAGTCTCGCGCGACGTAAGAAAGCGCCGTCTTCTAAAGTGAGTTGCGTTGCATTGTGTGTGTGCGAGGAGAAATTAAAAATGCAAACCACTTGAATTTTAAATTGATGGCAATTTTACGAGCGCGCACACGCACACAGCCACTCAGAACGGGCATACTTAGTAGAACACACAGGCATTTCAATTGTTGAGGAAGAAAGCATTGAATGCGCTTGCTCGCACTTGAAGGGGCGTTACGCAGAACGTGCGCCTCAATTTAATTTACGAGTATTACTATGCGGTTGCCGTCATTATATAATGGTTTGTACGTATATATGGAGGATTGAAGTGGCGTTTGCAATACTGGTATTATGATAGGATGGGGCGGACGATGGGAGGCGGGAGCTTTTCTAAAAGTAATAACAATATAATGTTAGTAGCTTCATATTTACTTTACCACTGACAGTGTGTAATTTTTTGCAATATACATATAATCATGTGGACATAATTAAACTGCAGAAAATTTAATCAGTTTATTTTTTTAAAAGAAGCGAGAAAAAGTTCCATTTCGTATGTAACAAGCGTTACTATTCGCATACATATATTTTGTCTAGACCAATCAGTAAAATAACTTAAAATTTGGTATTACTATAATGGATCCTTTAGAAGTGATTCCAAGCACTGACGTACATATAATATAGCAGCCATAGCTAAGTGTGTATACGAAGAATGTGGAGAGTCGATTCAACGTAACTCTGACTGACGTATGGAACGACTTGACGTCGAGATCTTAAATTGAAAGCCCACAAAATACGGCCTGTGGAACCGCTCGACTTCCCCAACCGACATCTCTTCGCTCATTGAGCTCTTGAAAAGTTCCAAGAAGATCCGAAGTTTTCGAACCAAATTTTGTTCAACGATGAGGCCCATTTCTGGATCAATTGGTATATAATCAAGCATAATTACCGCTTTTGGGACGAAAAGCATCTTAAAGATATGCAAGATCTGCTATTTCATACAGAAAAATCATCGATTTAGTGGAGTTTGTAGGCCGGTGGAATCATCGCTCCATATTTTTTCAAAAATGATAATGCCGTTATCGCGACATGATAAGCGACTATTTGACGCCTGAAATTGAAGCTCATGAAATCGGCGATATTTGGTTTTAACAATACGGCGCCACTTCCGACACACCGCACCAATGGATGGCCCATCTGAGACATAGCCACGATCATTATTTGAAAGAGATAGTCTTCAAAAAATAAAAATCATTACCCACTAAATTTGAAGTTTCTGGGTTTTTTTCTTTAAAAATGTAATTTGGCACAAATGGTTCTATGGTTGACTTAAAATTTTTTTGCTGGATTCATTATACATGTAACAAAAACCCCAGCGATAGCCACCTGCCTATTTGATTTTAGGTAAACCAGTTTTCTAGAGTCATGGACGATGTTTGTGTACCTTTTTTCTTCATGGGTTCTATTGGAATGATAAATCTCGCAATTAATCATATATTTTTATATACAAAAATTCAAAATTACTAAAAATGTAGGAAATATTTGGAATGTCCGAGCATTTCACTATAAAAAGTTTCGAAAAAAAAATGAAAAATTGTACAAAACATTTGCAGAGATCCCCGTGTCTTTATACTGGAAATACTGCACAATTTCAGTCACTTTCGTGTTCATCATTCTGTAAAAGCTCTTTACGTGAGAGTTTATTCCGTGCTGGTAATATTGATCTTAAGGATACTCTACGCTCTGGAATGTCTACAGTCTAAAATATTTATAAAATAATGGAAAACAACGAATACGACCTTATGCGAACACTGTTCCAGTTGCCCAGGAACTAAACATTGTAAAAAAGCACACTTAAAATAATTCAAATAATGCTGGATACAAAAAAAAAAAATGATGAGTAGGCGTCACACAGGCTAACTCGAAAAAACCTCATGGACCGAATTTCCATCTGTCACTGCTGAATCGTAACAAAATCGTTGCGTTTCAGCAGTGGATTGTTACTGGAGATGGCAAGTGAGCCACTTACAAAAAAATCAAGCGAAAACGGTTGTGTTAGAACTTCAGTGAGTCGGTGCGAAGGGCGGCCAATGCAGAATTTACGGTCAATAAGAATTTTCTACATGTTTGTAAGGATTGGTTGGATTGTGAGCTGCTCTTCTACGACTAAAATCTTTATTCGGTGCTGTACTGTCAGTATCTGTACCGTCTGAAGTAGCCAGTCCTGGCGAATAGGGTATGAATTGTATGCCTTCAGGACAACGCCGGTCCATACACATCGATAGTGATTCAGTAGAAGCTTCGGGAACTTGTTTGGGATAATCTGACGCATCCAATTAATAATCTGAACCTAACACCAAGTGATTAATAGCTGTTAATGTCATTGCGAAAGATAGTGCTGGTGAAAAAGAGGACTGAAGTGAAACTTCTGAAAATGGACTGTACTAGTTTTTGGCCATAAGGACAAGAGTTTCTATCAGAAGGGTTTAAGGAAAACACTTTCAAAATGACAAACCGGTTATCGAAACCAAACGACGAATATTTGAACTACATAAATGGTATTGCTCTACTACGCCAAATAAAATCCTCAATCTCTTGAGTAATTTTTAGTTATTTAGTAGGATTATGGTAAAGAATTAAATTTAAAATAAGTAAGTTATACTACTAAAACGCCGTTAATAAACCACTGCACAATTTTGCTATGCCACTTCTAATGACAAGTGCGCTAGTCTGACAGCATATCACCCCAAACAACGAGGCGCACAGCGTAATCGGTTGTGCAGCGCTCAAGTGGGGTCTACGTACTAAGTGTTGAGCGTGTAAGCGATTCGATTTAAAAATGCAACAACAACACAACACAACAGTAAATGTTTGTATTTAAATTTGAACAGATTTCTCAACGATATATCATATTATTGAATGTATGAAAATGGCGCTTGCCACGCCGACCGCCACTCCAACTGCCACAAGGCTGTCAGCTACCGGTGGAGTAACGCTTTCGCTGCGCAGCGATGCTGTTAGCAATAAGAGCTACACGCTGCGCACTTTCCAGCGCACATACATACATACCGACATAAGTATGTATGTGAGTATATGATCGGACACATCTTCCAGCCATGCAATTAAGAGTATAAATAGAAAATGTTGCAGGTCTCGTTGCAGCAACGCAGCTGCATGTGCAATAAATATTTATGTGCGTTGTTGCTTTTTTACATACATATATGTAGGTTGCAACAAGTTGTGTTGACTGAGCTGCTGCTGCTGTTTGCCTATTTACTTAAAGTATTACCGCGCCGTTGCTGTTGCTGTTGTT
>CM050325.1:101245724-101271319 GCA_027475135.1 Bactrocera correcta
CAGCGCTACGTTCTGCTAATAAATCATTCAGATCGGGCAACCAAAGCATATAGCTGCCACGCAAACTGCTCTATCTAAATCGAATTCCTTTTTGGAAATTTTTTATAGTCTAAAAATGACATATTCTCTCCTAATTGCCTACAATTTATTCATGAAAATTTCCACTAATTGACATTTGCAAATAGGCTGCAATGCATGTGTGCCGTGTACCCCGTTTGCAGTGAACGCATTATTGCCATATAACCGCTAAGTGCTCGCCCCTGGAACCGTTAATGTCTTCCGTTTTGCGTTAACCGAATGATTGACATAAAATTTACGTCTTCACAACATTGAAATTGTCAGCTTGTCGCATGTAATTGAGTGTCGTGCACTTGGCAACTCTGTGAGTGACAGGTTCACAGCGCTTGCCAATGGACAGCTATACAAATATACTTTTGTCAATATGTTTTTCAAAATGTAAGTATTGCCCATTATCATTGTTGTTGTCGTCATCGGCGCACACAACCCGCAATCAACGCCTTAAGTAAAAGCGTAACTCGTAACGACACCAACATCAATGTCAATAATAATAAGAATTTTTCATGGCATGCCGCGTTTTTATATTTTCCGCTCGTGTTTTATACTTTTATATAAAAAATATTTCGCCATTACACCGCGAGGTTTTTTCTTTATAACTCACCACAAATTGCATGTGGGACGCATTGGCTTGCCGTGTAGGTGTATATTCGGAGGGCTATTAGAAGCACGCTTCTTCGTAACGCCGTCATCAGCCGGCTCACTAGGCATCCTCACGTGTTTACCTTTATAAATGTGTATGTATGTATGTATGTACACATGTTTCAGCCGGTCGACCAGCCAACAACAATAAGCGGCCAACTAGAAATTCATTCATTCGTTCTCGGCAGTTATTCATTCATCACACTCCAATGGGCCCAGCTGCTCGGCAGACAATAGACGGCGGCCGCTCCCGCTTAGTCAAACTGTCGCCGTGGCTCGTTTGTGTGGTGACAAAGGTGAGTGGAAAAGTTTGACTCTAGACTCAGCACTTAAACCCATAAACATATACAATTTATATACAAATATACATAAGTAAGTATATGTCACGGCCTAGTAAATTTACAGTTTTTCTCTATTGTCGCAGACTTAATGTCGGCGCGAATCGCTTCAAGCTAAAATGCTTAATTATACGTTCTTTTATTCAGTTTTTATTGTTGGCATTTGCATATTCAATTTGTTTGGGTTCGCTCTTGCTTCCAACGGTCAGTTGTGGAGTGTGTGTATAAAGAAGATGCAATTACGGGGTGTGCGTCTTGATTCGAAATTGAAGCTTCTAGAAGAAACGACAAAACTTCAAAACCTTGGTTGTATTTAAATAATACTGTCGAGTTATCGGTCAGTTAAAAATCCTCGTCTGTAGAGATTTGGTAGAACAGACTGTCAGAAGAACAGAAAAATTTAATTTTCATAGCAATTTTTCAAAAAAAAAAATAAAATAAAATAAAAAAAAAAATTAAAGTCCTCAGAAGATATGATAAATCTACGTTTTATTTGTAATCCGCTTATAATGATCTCATAATCGGATCTATTTTCAATTTCTATATCTTTTGCGTGATTAAGTTAAATTTTCTTATATACAATTCTTTTTTAGAGAGTTGGCTACAAAGTCATTACCACGAGCTGTCAAAATCACGTCATTCCTATTGGTAGATGCAGTAGGAATGACTTTAAATTATAACTGATAAAAACAATTTAAATGAGAGAGCAATGGTGAAACATTTATATTAAATGATTTAATAAGGTTTTACAATTATCGATAACAAATATCGATATATATTTTAAACATGTTCTATTTATTGCGAAATATTTGACATTCATAATAGTAGTGCTTACAAACACGAATAATACAGTATGCTTTTAGTAATGTATTAAATTAGGTATTTTTTATAGAAATTTCTGAAATTTAAGGTAGTAACAGATTGATTATTTTTTATAAAATCAGAAATTTTTTAAGACACAAAAGCGTTTGGTGGAACTGAATTATAACTATTTTTTATTTATTGAGAAATTCAGTAAAAATATCGATTAATTTAAATGTTATCGATACATAATTAATCGATAAGTCGATTTTTATTAAATTAATTTTAAATAATATCTATTAAAAACCCTTTTATCTTAAACCGAATTATAGCTATCGTTTACTTATCGAGAAATTCAGTAAAAATATCCATTAATTTAAATGTTATCGATACATAATTAATCGATAAGTCGATTTTTATTAAAATTATTTTAAATAATATCTATTAAAAACCCCTTTTATAGTTTAACAAAATAAAAAATGAAATTATTGATAAATTCAATATAGTATCGATATGTAATGAATCGATAAGTCGATCATTATTGTAATACTTAATGTTGTAAATAAAAATAGACTTTTTTTTCCAATTTCAAGCATTTTTTTGCATGTCCGCTTCCTTCTACTACGCTGATTTGTAACCGAAAGTAACCTATGTAGTTTTATTGACTAAACTTAACATTGGCTTTAAATTAAAGGAATTAAAGGAAAGGATTAAACTCAATAATATATAGTTTTTACACTTATCATAAAATTAATGAAAAACATCAATTATTTAAAAAATTTATCGATACACATTTTTATGGATAAGTCGACTGTTTTTAATATAATGAATGAATGAATTCCTTCAAATAAGTTTTTTTTATGTTTTATTTAAGTTTTTCACTCATTTTTTTTTTGCATGAACCCTCTTTGTTGCAGACCGTTTTATAAACGAAAAAACACACTTAATTTTATTGACAGAGCCCAACATCGGTCTTTAATCGCTAGTAGAGATAAAAATATATTGTTTTCATTTTCTTATCGACAAATTATTATAAGTTATCGATTATTTGCATATATTATCGATATTTAATTTATCGATACATCGATTTTTACTATTCGAATTAATAGATAGTTATTCAAATAAGCTATTTGCCTACTTTAACATTTTTTTTGTGTGGGTAGTTAAGGTTTATTAACCGAAAGAAACTGCATTTTGTCGATTAGGCTTGACAACGGTTTTAAATGTTCCTAGTATAGTTTTTTTAACTTTGTGTCAAATTATAAAAATCATTTTAATAAATTATTGATATTTTTTACTTATCGTCAAATTATTAAAATTTATCGATTATTTCAATATATTATCGATATTTAATTTATCGAAATATTTTTTTTAAATTTTTACTTGCCCCCTCCCCGGACCAGCACTGTTTTCTAATCAAAAGAAACTTTTTGTGATTGTTTAAGCTTAACAACGGTCTTAAACTGCTACTAAAAGTTAACTTCCAACTTGAACAGTTATTACAGAATGCATGTGGTTACTTACTCATATGCTACTAATTAGCAACTTGTCAACATACTTAGAAAATGCAAATAGCAAAGCTTTTAGCTTTTTATCGATAATGTTTATATAAATATGTCTAAGTAACTAGTTTATCAACACGGATCCATATCTTGATCCGTTGGTAAGTAAGCTAAGAGAATAGCAAAATTATTGAAATACGAGGGCTGTTTGATAAATCAGTGTCAAATATGTCATGAAAGAAATTTCGGCATTTTAATTTAGAGTAAACGAAACTCTTCAAATAGTTATTATAGATCTTGAAAATCCATGAATGAATGAATTGAAAATCCAAGTCCAAGTTTCCAATCATCCTTACCACTTTTTATTTGAGTTTTTTTGCCATTATTTGCAGTGTAATTATCGACCATTCAGTAAACCATAATGGGCCGCTGATTACAATCACAATCTTTTCAGATATTATCGTACTCTGAACTTTTACTTGGAGCTTCACTAAAATAATACGGAGGTCAATAGAATCTTGTTTTAAATCACACCTTCAGAGTACTTAAAGCCTATCTTCTTTTGTAAAACAAGGATATCTTATATGATTGACTCTATACAAAGGGGACTTGTCTAAGAAATCTTGAATATGCAATTTGGCCTAGAATTTAATATTAATAGTTATCAAACCGCACTTCTTGTCATCTGAGACACCGTCATCTATCATCGTAATTACCTGCAAGTATGGCACCCATTACCGACCTCGCGCAATATTAATTCACTTGCTGTTTACTTTATTTTATTCACTCTTATCACATCTCAACTCTTTTAAAAAATATTTATACTTTCCTATAATAAATAGAATAACATATTTTTATTCCATATAATATTTTATTTTCACTCCAAAAATAACCCAAAGCTCTAGGGGTCCACATATTGTTGTTATTACAAAATTTATTGAAATTGTTTGTCAATATTTGTACTGGCATGGGGTTATCATGCGCCACCTTAATAAATGTACATGCACATACATACATATATGTATTTCAATAACTGTATCTGGTTATTGACATATAAAGTTGCCACTTAGCTTGCAGTGATCTGATAAGCTTGAGAGCATCTCATAAATAATGACAAGGCACTGACAAATTTTCACACGCTTCAATCAGTCACGTGTTAGCGAAAACACGCGACAAGTTTTGAATTATTTATTTGTAGCTTCTGTTAAAATAGTAACTGGATTTGTGCATTTTCTGGACAAGTTAGTGGAAGGTGTCCTTCGAATAAACAAATTTTAGAATGTTGGGTTCCCTTTCAACTTTGGACTAGTCTGACGGAAAAAATTTACTCCAAAAAATGGTTGGATATTCACTTTCTGACCTTTTTGTTGCTCGCGTTATAAAATTTATACATATGTACATATATGATATCGCGTTCTTCCCTAGCGTTTTGTTTAAAAAATTTTAGAGACTAAGAAGACGAAATCCCAGCGACGGCGATAGAAAAGAATTACTCCAAATATTCGTTGGATATTCAGTTTTTGGCCTCTTTTTTAGATGTCTTTCTGCCTGTCGAATTATTGAATATATAAATATTGGACTTTTATTAGTATTTTTTTTTTTTTTGAAATACTCGTTCAAAAATATTTCAGTGACAAGCAAGGCGTAATCTCATGTGATGGTATCAATGATCATAAAATTCTTCATGAAGCCATCATGCCACAAAGGCATAGAGGGCAATGAAATATAGGACTAGATTGCCAAGACTGGTGTTCCGCTATCTTTCGAAAACGTGATCAACATGGGAAACCCTTGGATTGTCTCTCGACGGAAGTATGGTAAAGAAAATCAAAACCCGATGGAACGAGCTACCTGGGTGCAAAACTGTAAAAGTCATGTGCAAAATTGTAGATCGGAAGTACACAAAATTCCTATTGCCATTCGATAGAAGAGGCTGAAGGGAATACTAACTGGGCTGTATGGTGATGACACACGCCCGCAGGATGGGGCTGACAGAACGAGAAAACTGCAGGAAATGTCTAGAGAAGGGCACCAAAAAAACAATGGAGCATAACTTGTGCACTTGTCCTGTATTGCTTACGCTGTAAGCATCTGGCACTACTCCTGTTAGATCTAGCAACTGAAATCCAACTGATATAGCAAAATAAAAAAAACTAGTCTCTGCGTGGCATAAAAATTGATCAAAGATTACAATTTTCAAAAAGTATCATATGCAACTAAAATTGATGAAAAAGTGGTGAATGTGACGAAAAATTTTGTCTCGGACCTAAAATTGAGTAAAGTTTTTATAATACAAGAAGTTATATTTAATTTCGTCAATTAGTAAAATTTTCCACAATTAAATTTAATTGCCGAATAAATATTTAATGTCATGCTATTTTTGTATTGGCAATAAATTTAACGAATTTTTTTAAACAACTAACAGTCTTAACAATTTACTATCCATGACTTTTAGGTCTGTTAGTATTTACAAATTAATGTCATCTTAATTTAGTCATTTTGTAAATTATTCAAATAATTTCAAAGATCGGAAAGTTACGTTTGTTAATCGACACAATTAAGTGCTCGAACCGTCTATTTCAATATTACTTAATTGGGCTGTGAGGAAGGCGAGATTTAGAATGTATAATAGTAGTTTAAAACTTGGCTTCATTCTGAGATTCTGAGAAAAAAATTTGCCCTTCTTCTTAATACTCGTACATTCAACCACTGAGTTCAAGACAATAATTGAACGCTCTTTAATTAAATGCTTCGAACATATTTTGCTTGGGCATTTAGTGTATTGATTATAATGATTATTTTAGTGCACTTAATAATAGACGCTACTGAGGTTATTGACATGAGAGCTTATTTACTATGTCAGTAATAAACATATCACTATATAAGTTTCAGAAATATGCATAAATGTTAAATATGGTGATTATACAAATAATTATAGGCATAAAACGTTTAGTTACAAAGTCTCATTCTGCAAATAATAATAAAAAAAAACATTAACTACGGCTGCACTGACGCTATAATACACTTCACAAATACAGAAAATCCATAGAAGTACCTGATTTTGATTGTTCTGTTTATATGGCAACTACGTAATTGAGAGATCCAATCTGAACAATTTCTACGGAAATGGCAGCATTATCTAAGACATAAACCAATACCAAGTGAAGTGAAGATATCTCGTCAAATGAAAAAGTTTTCCTTACAAACACCTAATTCCAATCGTTCAGTTTGTTTGGTAGGTACATTCCTGAGTGATCTTAGCTGAACAAATTCTTCGGAAATTACACCATTAGCTCAGACAACAAACAATTATTCCTTATGTGTGTTCCGAATTCTTATCAAATTTAATATAACCTGTTCAGGGTATAAAAATATCGTTACCGGTCAATATGTTATTAATATGATTTAAATTTTTTTTATCTATGTATATGCCTTAACGTTTTATTTCCATTTGACGTACGCAATCAATAACTATTTTTAGTGTTTGCTATAATGGTGTTATTATTATTTCTTAATGGTGTTAATTGCAAAATGGCAAAGTTCAGCAGTTTTTGCACACAGTGTCGGTTTTTAATAAATGCATATGATTATAATATCAAATGTGGGGTGTATGCTGCTAATGTTTGATAAATATTTATATATCACAGTACCGGTATTTGAGATCAATAGTTCAAAAGTAGCACGAGGGTTGCATGTGGTTATGTTAGATAATGACCGATTACTCATTTCGTGTCAGCTTCACCAGACGTTTCCTCAAGTGACGTTGTACTTTGATTACTTATATGAGAGCGAGGCATATGTTTACTTGTATATGTACGTCTATTATAGTTATTACATTGTAGTCTGCCGTGATTTATTGTGCGATTAGATAAGATTTTTTGACAAAATTTGTTTTTGTGACGTCAAATGCGAACACTCTGTTAGCGCAACACTAACCGAAACATTAAATTTTATTTTATTTAAAAGCCCCATTGCTTTTAATTGAGTCATAAATTGTCTTATATACGTTTTATGTAACGAGAAATGCACCTACTAACTATATGAGTAAGTATTAGCTTTTCTAATATGATGTCACTGAAACAGCTGATGATGTCAATATGTCGATCTCGTAATACAAATAATTGAAGTACTGACATTTGTTTGTTTTTAATGGAGTGCTTTTGAAGTCATTTCAGACAACACCTAAATTTGGTCAATTAGTAATTTTTGCACTGATTTATGTATAAATTTTCATTTACTGATTGACTAAATTTTTGAAAGGTTTTTCCTTAAAAAAACTTCAATTAATTTGACACCTATCCAAGCTAATTTTTTTATATTTTTTTTATTTATTTAAAATAAATATTATAAAAAATATTCCTAAATTAAGCCTATAAATTGAGAATATTATATCATAAAATCGTTAAATTATATTTTTTATATGATAGAAATAAAGTTTACGAAAAAATTTTTTTTTCATTTTTGAAAATTTGACATTTTTTTTAAATAAATAAAAAAATATTAATTTTAAAAAATTTTAATATTAAAAATATAAAAAAAATATTAATATTAAAAAATATTATGTTGTCAATTTAATTGAAGTTTTTTTTAAGGAAAAAAAAATGGCGAACTTAAAAAAAAACAAAAAAACCTATTATTTTATATAATTGAACGTGTTAAATTTTTTTCGCGTATTTTTTGCGAAAAGTTCATTCAAAAACAAAAATTTAAAAAAAGGTCCCCAAAAGTAAATTTCTACACAAGTTATGGCTATTTGAAAATAAAAAAGCCATTTTTTTGAAAAATTCATAACTTTTTTGAAGTTGGACAAAAAATTTGGAAAAAAATTCTCAAAAATGTTTTTCAAATGGTAGAAAAGGATGGATAAGTTTCAGCAAAATCTAAAGGGGTCGGGTTCAAAAGTGGTCGATTTGGTATGGAATACCCCATATGTATCTACATAGATATTTATATCTGATAGAAGTAATTTTCCACAAAAAAAAAAAACAGAAAATGGAAACTTTAAACAGTTACGTTTTCTCGATTAAAAAATGGCTTTTCTACAACAAATTTTTCTCATATAAAAATGAAATATTTTATAAAAATTTTTTACTGGTTAAAAACTTTAGCAAAGAACTTGGACGAAGAAAAAAACGCAAAAATTAGATTTTTAGCAGACATTTTTACAAAAAAACTTAAAATTTCAATGATAATTTCGCAACATTTTTTTTTTTTTTTCAAATAGTTGTAATCGAAAAAAATCCTGCGTCCAAGTCTTTAAGAATTGCGTCTGAAAGATCTATGTAAAATTTGAACATGAAGATCGTTGAGTGGTTCTCGAGAAATCTTGCCAACCGACTTGAAAAACACAGTTTCGAGAAAAACGCGGTTAGAGACGGCGCACTTAGCCTAGCTAGTCTCAAGTGCACAAGTTCTCAAGGCTATATACCCTGAAACTATTACTCGAATCAACTTGAAAGTTTAGGGTAATATTCTAGAGGTATTGTGAAACGCAAACCAAAAGTCATGCAGCCGAAGAAAAGTCGCACTAATTCTATTAATCTCTCAAGCAACCGAGATTTTCTAAGAGCTCTGCGATAGCACGAAAAATAAGAAATAATCAGAAGGCACAGTGGATCATGGACCATCACAATCTATCCTCTCAGTAGACGAATACTTGTAGGGAAACTGTTTACATAATTTACATATAAGTTTGCTTACATAAAGGCAGAACTTACGACTCATCCATAAGCTGGCGAATGTTACCATTACAAAAGAAAGCCGAGCATTTTGCGGGTAAAATAGTTGTGGGTAGAGACTTATCAGCTCTCAGGTCAAAAGCGTTATCTAACGACTGGCTCCACTAAGACTGGAAAAAATGCAGTCCTTAAAACAAACAACTTTGCTGAATTGTTGGTCCAAATTCCTGGTGGCTATTGTAAGGAAGAACTTCTTCAGTTTATATCATTTGTTATTTGTTATCTGCGATAACTAAAATCCAACTAATTTGTAGGAAACTGAATTATTTTTCGGCTGCATCATAAGTTGTCATCATCTATATTTAAAGACTCTTATGTACCGTTAATACTGAGTAAAAGCAGCAAAGCAGACGTCAAAATATGGGTTAAACTCAAGGCATAATGATATGTATATTAGCCAGACATTCAACCCACATATGTAGGTATATACATACATATTTATACCTTCGCGAGATGTTTAATTTTATATATTGTTAAATATTTATTTATGATGTTGAATGAAAAACCGTTAACGCCATCGAATATTGAACTTGTGCACGTAAATTATGTTTAAAACGCCTCATTGACTGCCACATCCCACCGGGCAAACCAGTCAAAGCTACAAATCCGGCCATCTGACTGAGCGGCAGACAAACTGATTGACCGACCGACTGTTCGGCCTGACGTCAAAGTCTAAAACGAACGCGAAGACATCACGCTTCGCTTGCGCTTTGCTGAACTGTATGGAATTGAGCGCTACTGAGCGCTGCTGAGCTGAGTTTAAGGCAAAAACTAACGCGATTCGTTTGACGCATGGCTTGCCTGTTGTTCGCATACAAAATGAAAATAACTAAATAATAATGAACAAAAATACGTTTTAAGAAAACAAAAACATATTTATTTATATATGTACACAAATATCTATGTACGCATTACTTTATGCTCTGTGTGCTAAAGGAAGAAATAATTTTTCACCGAAATTTTAATCTGACGCAATATCGCTGGCGTATAAATAGTTCAATATACTTATGTGTTCGAATTCGTCTTTTCTACGACCCATCTATGCTTGAAAATTCGAACCGTCTAGCCACCTCACGCTAGTGAAGCCCTGACCTACTATTCCAATAACATACCAACTTTACTCAGCTAAAAATATAGTTAAAAGATGGCCAGAGAAAAAATAATATCTAAGCCTTTTTAACAAGTCAAACTTCAATAACTGTACAAGTGATATAATGTCGAACAGTTCAAATATGCAAGCGACATATTATGAGATGAGGTTTAAAGCTCAAGTTGGCTAAAAATGGCTCAAGCGAAGAACCGTTATTCCTTACTTGTCGCTGGTTCGAAAAAGTTGATGTCTAGCCTTAGAAAAGGCAAACATAAAGCAAAAAACAGATTGATCTCATTATCAACAGTTTAAAAAAATTACATTTCCGACAACTTCCGACCTCAATTTTGGTAGTCGAAGCACGCTATAAGCAGGAGCTAAGAGATCGTATATCAACAAGAATATCGAGTAAAAAAAAAAACAGATTTCAACAAACCGATTTTTTTTTATCATCTTTTTAAATTTTGCAACACCTCTGGAATATTTTCCAAAATTTTCTAGTTGTTTCGAGTAATAGTTTCGGAAATACGGCGTTGAGAACTTGTGCGCTCGAGGCTAGCTAGGCTAAGTGCACCGTCTTTAAACGCGTTTTTCTCTAAACTGTGGTTTGAAGTCGGTTGGCAAGATTTCTCGAGAACCACTCAACCGATCTTCAGGTTCAAATTTTACACAAGTCTTTCAGACGCAATTCTTAAAGACTTGGACTTCAAGTCGGTTGGCAAGATTTATCGAGAACTACTCAACCGATCTTCATGAAATTTTACACATTTCTTTGAGTATAATTCTTAATGACTTTGATGAAGGATTTTTTTCGATTACAACTATTTGACAAAATTGTGCCGAAATTTTCACTGAACTTTTTAATTTTTTTTTTTTTTGAGAAAATGTTTGCGGAAAATTCAACTCTCAGTTTTTTGCTCGTATCTAAATTCTAAGTTAGGATTTTAACTAAAACACGAATTTTTCACGTTATATTATGCTGTAAGGAGTTATTCTGTCAACGCGTGCGGATCTTTTTTCCGAGGGGTCACCGGAAATAGCGTCGCAATGGTTGAGTTAAAATTTTTTTTTCAAAAATTTCAGAATTTCTTTGCTAAAAAATAAAATATTTCATTTTTTTAAGACAAAAAATTTAAAAACAAGAAAAAACGTTAACTTCGGTTGCACCGAAGCTAAATACCCTTCACAGGTGCATTTCTATTAGTAACTATGTGTCCAGTTTGTATGGAAGCTATATATTATAGTTAACCGATCTGAACAATTTCTTTGGAGATTACATTGTTGCCTTAGAAAATAATATATACCAAATTTCGTGAATATATCTTGTCAAATGTGAAAGTTGTCCATACAAGAACTTGATTCCGATCGTTCAGTTTGTATGGCAGCTATATGCTATAGTTAACCGATCTGAACAAATTCTTCAGAGATTACATTGTTGCCTTAGAAAATAATATATACCAAATTTCGTGAATATATCTTGTCAAATGTGAAAGTTGTCCAACAATATCTTGATTCCGATTGTTCAGTTTGTATGGCAGCTATATGCTATAGTTAACCGATCTGAACAAATTCTTCAGAGATTACATTGTTGCCTTAGAAAATAATATATACCAAATTTCGTGAATATATCTTGTCAAATGTGAAAGTTGTCCAACAATATCTTGATTCCGATTGTTCAGTTTGTATGGCAGCTATATGCTATAGTTAACCGATCTGAACAAATTCTTCAGAGATTACATTGTTGCCTTAGAAAATAATATATACCAAATTTCGTGAATATATCTTGTCAAATGTGAAAGTTGTCCATACAAGAACTTGATTCCGATCGTTCAGTTTGTATGGCAGCTATATGTTATAGTTAACCGATCTGAACAATTTTCTCGGATATTACATTTTTGCCCTAGAAAATAATCTATACCAAATTTGGTGATGATACATTGTAAAATGCGAAAGTTTTTCATATGAGAACTTGATTCCGATCGTTCAGTTTATATGGCAGCTATATGTTATAGTGGTCCGATATCGGCCGTTCCGACAAATGAGCAGCTTCTTGAAGAGAAAATGACGTTTGCAAAATTTCAAAAGGATATCTTAAAAACTGAGGGACTAGTTCGTATATATACAGACAGACGGACAGACGGACAGACGGACAGACAGACGGACATGGCTAAATCGACTCAGCTCAACATCCTGATCATTTATATATATACTTTATAGGGTCTCCGACGCTTCCTTCTGGGTGTTACAAACATCGTGACAAAGTTAATATACCCTGTTCAGGGTATAAAAAGGCTGTTTTTGCCCGAGGAAACCCCTGTTTCCTTAAGATATTTAATTTTTCGAGCTTTATTCAAATTTTGTGTGGTTTTTTTTTCGTTTCGCTCCGAACAGTCCGAACTGTTGGCTTGCTTTTGAAAGTTTTTTTTTTTTTGGTAGTCGATGCTCGCTGAAAGTCTACTCTATTGATATTTTTTAGTATAGAGTGAGCCACTTCGAGGTTCCTTACGTTTTTAAACAAAAAACACGAAGACTTCAACTATATCTAATTCTTAGAATACGATCTCACAACCCATCTACAAGTAGTACAGTTACTACATTCAGTTTACTGTGTTCGGTCCAAAAACCAAGAAAATTGAAAAAATATTGCAATATAAGCGATTCGACGCGTACTTAGCCCTCCCTTACTTCTTTCACAAATATTTGTATTTATGATGCTTTGGAAAACAATATGTGCCTGCGCACACACTTGTCACTACAAGGTCTAAAAGCCCAACATACGTTATACATATGTATGTACATATGTACATATATTTGTACATTAGCTATGAAAACTTTGCTCGCTTAAGCAAAAACAACAGCAAAATTCATCAGCACAGAGCACAAAATAAATGTTAGCTTAAATAAACATATCAGTACGACGGCCAGAGCAGCATTTTCGTCAACGCCAGCGGATTAGTTTTCTTCCACACACACAAATACACATACACACACACACTCACAGCGAAAGTGAAAGAGGTGCACAAACAAAAGCTATTGGATGTTTACCGCTAACGAGACGTAACGCACTCGCTTGACATTGTCACCGCTGAGCTGGCGGATTCTGCTGGATAATTGATTTGGCTGCCTGCGCCACTGACTTGGTCGGCTTTAATTGGTCGAAGTGTGCTCTTTTGGGCGTGTTGATTACCTGTGGTCGCTATGCGGCATGGCGTGCAGACTGCGATGACTCTTGCAGGCGTTATTTATTTTCGTTATTCATATTTTTACTTGTTTGCTTTAGTTTCTCATACGCAGGCGGCTGCTGCTTCTTTTGCGCTGCTTTCGTAAAAAGCTGGCAGCATACTCATTTCCTGCGGTACTTTTTCCGCCATTCAGCAATTCATTTTTTCAGCCGCATTGGTTTTTTTTTTTTTACTCATGTCTCCGCATGTAAGTACTCGGAATTTTTTATTGCGTCGTACGAATGCTGTCGCGCGACTTTAAACAGCCGATGTACATATTTATGATATGCTAATTGTAAGCGCTGTAATTATTCGTAGACCATTTAATGAGCGTTTTAATGCATTACGGAGCTAGACTTTATGGTCGGAATACAGTGAGAGAAATCGGTGAAAATTTTATAAATTGAGAAAGTATGAAATAATAATAGACTCTTTTCGAGGCGTATGTAAGACCCTTGGCAAGTATTGAGCTACAAATCTAAATGTAAAATCATATAAAATGTGTAAGATTCGGAAGCTTTATCACACAAGTTTTGACTCTTTTCAAGTCGCGAGAAACCACAGAATTTATTTTCTGCTTTGAAACGCTCACCTAATGAATCCGTTTATCCAAAAGCGCGGAATTATGTCCCTATTGGAGCTTAAAGATCTTCCTTTCAGAGTCATTTATCGCCCTTAATTTAGTATCTTAGTTGAATATTTGGCTTATTGGTATTGAGATGCCTTAGAAATAAACGTATGTATAATATCAAATACCGGATATTAGAACTAGTTAGATCCTTACTTTGCTGCATAACATCAAAGCCAACCATACTAAGTTTCAAATTACGAAATGCCACGATAATACATACATACATACATACATACATATGTAGATCGTTCCTATCTTAACAAACAATCAAGCTACAGGGCCTTTAGCCCTTTATTAGGGATAGTTAAAACAGTGTCGAATCTGCTAGAACCTTCTCAGTGCTCATTAAATTTACAGATCTACTCGACATGTGCAGGTAATCCGTCTTTTGCCGAGCTGAAATTTGACAATATTTTTTTGGTGTTTTGGGACGACGAACCACGTAGATCAACTGATGATCAACGCGTCAATAAAATAAAGGAATTGGTGCTTGGGAATCGACGAACAATCAGAGATCTTATTAGCATTGTTGGAATATCGGAAGGTTAGTGAAAACCATTTTGAATGATTATTTGGGCCTAAGAAAAGTAAAAGCACGATTGGTTTTAAAATCACTAAATTTTTTCGAAAAACAGCGCCATGTTAACGTCTGTGAAACAATCCGACGACGATCTTTTCTGGATACCAGGAAGTCATGAAACGAATTATTACTGCCCGAAAGCCGAAAAAACACGTCAGAGTAGTTCAAAAATCAGGGTTATCTTGACAGTATTCTTCGATTATTGAGATATGGTGCATCCTGAACTCTTTTCAACCGGCTGTCGGAACTGCCAAAAAAGGAATACTATTTGAGTGTTTTGCATCGTTTGCACGAATAGAAGCTATTCGTAAAATGAGGCTGGAATTATGAGCCGGTAACTCTTGGTTTTTGCACCACGACAATCCACCATCGCATACTACACAGATTCTTTGTGAGATTTTCGCCAAATTTTCAACCAATTTTGGCCTACAGCCACCATTCGCCTGATTTATCTTCGTGTGACTTCTGGTTATTCAGTAAACTCAAACGAACGCTTCAGGGAAACCGTCTTGAGTGTATTCTAAAAATTGACTTTAACAACTGTTTCGAGGATTGGAAAAAACGTTGGCACAGGTGTATAGACGCTAAGGGGAGCGACATATATTTTGAAGAATAAATTATAAACAAAGTCTTACTATTTTTTGCTCATAATAATATGTTTGTATTTTTGGGGACTTCGTTATTAGAACATACTATGGATCATATTCGTGGAAGCATAAGAATCTTAAGAAAACGTTGTTCAACTTAAGTGGTTATCTTTTATAAGCACATAAGGACTTAACAATTATGTGGGTTTGAAACCCGACTTCCTTTCTCGATGCAATAAAAACAGGAGTAGGATAAAAAACAAGGCGAAAAACTCGTCTAGAAAGGTTGTATTAGTTTTAAGACTACAATAATAACGGGTGATTTTTTTGAGGTTAGGATTTTCATGCAGTAGTATTTGACAGATCACGTGGGATGTCAGACATGGTGTCAAAGAGAAAGATGCTCAGTATGCTTTGACATTTCATCATGAATAGACTTACTAACGAGCAACGCTTGCAAATCATTGAATTTTATTACCAAAATCAGTGTTCGGTTCGAAATGTGTTTCGCGTCCGTGTCCGATGAGCGATGAGGCTCATTTCTGGTTGAATGGCTACGTAAATAAGCAAAATTGCCGCATTTGGGGTGAAGAGCAACCAGAAGCCGTTCAAGAACTGCCCATGCATCCCGAAAAATGCACTGTTTGGTGTGGTTTGTACGCTGGTGGAATCATTGGACCGTATTTTTTCAAAGATGCTGTTGGACGCAACGTTACGGTGAATGGCGATCGCTATCGTTCGATGCTAACAAACTTTTTGTTGCCAAAAATGGAAGAACTGAACTTGGTTGACATGTGGTTTCAACAAGATGGCGCTACATGCCACACAGCTCGCGATTCTATTGCCATTTTGAGGGAAAACTTCGGACAACAATTCATCTCAAGAAATGGACCCGTAAGTTGGCCACCAAGATCATGCGATTTAACGCCTTTAGACTATTTTTTGTGGGGCTACGTCAAGTCTAAAGTCTACAGAAATAAGCCAGCAACTATTCCAGCTTTGGAAGACAACATTTCCGAAGAAATTCGGGCTATTCCGGCCGAAATGCTCGAAAAAGTTGCCCAAAATTGGACTTTCCGAATGGACCACCTAAGACGCAGCCGCGGTCAACATTTAAATGAAATTATCTTCAAAAAGTAAATGTCATGAACCAATCTAACGTTTCAAATAAAGAACCGATGAGATTTTGCAAATTTTATGCGTTTTTTTTTTTAAAAAGTTATCAAGCTCTTAAAAAATCACCCGTTACTATAATTTACCATACGAATCAATCCAAGTTAGTTCTGTCATCGCGTGTAACCTTGGCATGCAGAATTTTAATATATTTGAGACGTAAATGTAACTAAAGATAACGTTTTTATGATAAAATTGGGTTAGGTAGAGTATAAGCTTGGCTCAATATGGATATTTTTCGAATAACCTTCAGTTTGTGTCGGTGTTTGCGGTATGCTGAAGCAATGTCCGCACTTGTAACTTGAAAAGAACTTTTTGTTTAAGGATTGATTGTTTTTCAGTGTAACTAACTGAATTGTACGAAACTAGTAATATTGGACTCAGTACTGATGTACTGATCAAGCATTGCTTTGAAACGTGCTTGATTGCGTTTAACTGTAACTAACTGCGTTATACGATACTAAAAAATCATATATAATACTATACATATGTACATACATATATAGTTTGGTTATATTGGACTGCATATACATACATACATAGATCTTCTTAGTCGGTTTACAAGTTGCAAGTTGAGAATTGCTGAGCATCCCTGTGTTGACGGAGACAATTTATATATTTTTCCAGATTTTTGCAGTTGAGCTTGTGGCCGTGACCCTAAACTGGTTTTAGAAACTCACTAATACTTGCTCATACACATTTAATAGTTCGCTTTAGTATTTGTGAGTCAAGGGATTCCCCATTCTTCTTCACTCCACTACTATCCATTACACCGGTCAACAAAAAAAATATGTTTTTTGAGGTTTCTGTTCTCATGCTTGAATTCTGATTCCACATAGATATTGAAAAACACTTAAATATTAATCTTTAGTTCTTTAAGTTTGCTTTGGGCTGATCTACATCGATTCATAAATCAAAGATGGCAGCACTTTGATTAACCCGAAAGTAAACAGTATTATTATTTGTAAGAGGCGCAGTAGTGAATGTTTACCTGTTTATTATAGCTGTAACAACAACATTAGTGTATTACTCAGTTAAAAAATGGCATCAAGTCAGTGTAAAAATGACATTTTAATGCCACCGCTACATATAAAATTAAGGCGTAATGAAGCAATTCGTAAAAGCACTGGATCCAAACTCTGAAGGGTTCGAATATTTAAGAGGCTTTTTCCCGAAATTAACTGAAGCTAAAGTTAAAGGAGGTATTTTCGTAGGACCGCAAATAAAACAAATAATGAAGAGTGATGACTTTACGAAGCTTCTAAATGCTCGTGAAAAACGAGCCTGGGAAAAAGCAGTAGTTGGTGGTTTTCTGGGGAATAATCGAGCTAGTAACTATGCAGAATTGGTGAAAAAATGCTTAAAAGCTTCAAAATTATCGGCTGCAGATGTCCCATAAACGTCATATGATTTGAAGACAACATGGGGGCCTATTCCGAGGAGCAAGGACAACGTTTTCACCAAGATGTGATGGACTTTGAACGTCGATATCAAGGGCAGTACAACGAGAATGTGATGAGAGATTATATTTGGGCTTTAATACGAGAGAGCTCATATGAGCATAAAAGAAATACAAAAAATATTCACTTTTAGACAGTAATTTCTTGTTATTTTACGCTTATATGTTATTGTTTATCACACATCTTGAAGAAAACCGACTCTTGTATCTAAAAAAAAGTTTTCTAATTATAATCTATAGTGAATTTGTAGAAAAAATATAAAAAAACAGTTATTTCTGCTTAAAAATCGAAAAATTGCTCTAATTTCT
The DNA here is from genome assembly GCA_027475135.1 of Bactrocera correcta. NCBI lineage: Eukaryota > Metazoa > Arthropoda > Insecta > Diptera > Tephritidae > Bactrocera > Bactrocera correcta. The sequence continues at coordinate 101,263,871 of CM050325.1, forward strand.
ACGAAAGCAAACTTTAACCTGAAAAAATTTTTTTTCCTTATTTTTGTCATAGGATAATTTAGAATTTAACATGTAGATGTCAGACCCAAAAATCGTGTTGACCGGTGTTATAAAAAAAATTAATACAATTTTTAAATGTTATTTTCGCAATTATATAATATTTATTATAGTTTCTGCTTACAAGTATATAACATACAAAGACAAATTTTTTGCATATATGTATATGTATGTACATACATATGTATGTATGTAAGTATGTATATGTACATATTTTTGTGGCAATTTGATTGTGTTTCTACTAATTCCACACATACATACATACATACCAACAAATAATTTTACGCATAAACATCTTAATTACTTTGCTATTGAAATACGAAAGTCTACCGCTATATTTCAAAACTTGTTTTTCGAAACACAAATATGTACATACATACATACATCACACAAACATAAGTACATAGTATATGTAATTAAATTTTAATACATATTTATGCGACTGTGATTAAATTACTCGCGACATACATACATACATACATACATATGTACATATATATGTATCCATACCACCCATATGTATGTATGTATGTACGTTTGAGTGGAATTTTGTTATTTATTTAATTAATTAATTTTGTTCCACTTTTTGTGATTTTGGTGATTTTTTCGAATTTTCTGTTTTTTTTTTTAGTTTTGTATTTTTATTTCATTCACTTATCCGATTTCGCACGCTTTGACTTGTTTGTTTTGTTTACTATTTTTTTTTTTTTGCGCACCTTGGAATTTTTTCATATGTATGTATGTACATATGTACATCTGTATGTAAGTATGTATATATATACTATGAAATGCCGAAATCTTAAGCGAGTTGTTTAAAAAATTTTGTAAGTCATTATAATATTGCGGTTTGTCATTAAATGTTTTGACTGTCTGGGGAATTTTCGCAAACCTTTGGAGCCACTGTTTACTTGTTTGTGTTATTCAAATGCTTCATCGGCTCTATGTTGCTCTCTCAAGCATAAAAACGTCGATATTCAGGAATCTAGCTACTAAACGTTGCATACTCATCGGAATTAGTCTCGCGTTATTTGAAGTGAAATTGAAATAGTCGCAAATCATTGATCATATAAACAAAATTAATATTATTATGGTTGGCTTTTCCGCCTCTTTCATTATAATAGGTCACCTATATTTTACTAAACATACTTTTGTGGTTTTACTTCACAAATTAGATAAGTACATACTTATATGTATAAATGAACCCAAGAATACTAATCAAAGAAAAGTTACTTTAAGAAATATTTATTAAAAATACTTCCGCTGGGGAGTATTCATTTTTATTTATTATACAGCAAATCATTCCCTAACAACGTATTCTTTTATAAGGTGAACAGTGACACAGTTGAGAGTTCCCTTACAGCTTGGCTGGCCCTACATTATCCTTAAAACCAGTATACTACGTTTTCAGTAAGGACGCTACAACCTTACAAGATCAAATTGACACAAGAACTGAAGCCGCTTGACCACCAGGAGTATGTTCGTGAATAGAGCTGAGCAACAACTTGAAAATGATCCGTATATTCATCGGAATATCATTTTCAGCGATGAGTAAAATATGCATCATTCATCAAAAAATAAAATATGCATCATTGGACAGGCAGTAATCCACACGAACTCCATGAGTCACCATTGCATACCGAAGAATTACGGTTTGGTGAGGTTTATGGGCCAGCGGCTTCATAGGGCCGTACTTCTTTCGTGATGCTCAAGACCGGCACGTTACTGTGAAAGGGAATCGCTACCGCTCAATGATAACCGAATGTTTTTGGCACGAATTGGTTGGTATGGACAAGGACAATGTATGGTTCCAACCACAAGCCAAACAGCGAATGTCACAATCAAACCAAGTTTAGTGAAGGTGTTATCATACGAAATGGCCCAGTCAGTTGGCAGTCTCTGTCGTGCCATTGGACGCTGTTTTCTTATGGTCTATTATAACAAGCCAGAGACGATTGATGAACTTCGTACGAATATCGAACATGAAACTGCAAAAGTATCGTCCGATTTTTGCTTGAAAACCGTCAAAAATTGAATTCAGAATCTGGATCGAAAGAAATCGAGTTCCATACATAATGGCATCGAATGTACTTTCATTCTAATAAAGAATTTCATTACTTTTGTTGCCGTTATATGTGACCAGGTCTACGAAAAGGGGGCTTAGGTGTCAAAAAAATAAAAAAAAATAAAAAATAAATAAAAATAAATAAAAATAAAAAAAAAAAAATTGAAAAAAAAATGAAAAAAAAAAATAATAAAAAAAATGATTTTTTGACACCTAAGCCCCTCTTCGTAGATCAGGTCACATATACATAGTTAGAAAGTAGTCACGGCTTTACGCTATCAAAACACATAACTTTTATTGGATAAGAGTTGTTTAATTTACATGATTTTATAAGATTACTTACACATAGTCAATACCTAGACACTGACTTGATTAGAGTAACGTAAATGAATAAATATTTCATTTGTGCGACTGCAAAAGGGATATTCCAAGGAGCTTCGGAACACCCGATCAAAATATGCAACTACCCGCTGATAGGCGATATCTTAGCAGGATTCCAGAATAGTCTGTTAGATTAAGATTGAAACATTTTGGTTATCATATGCATATTTGGTGAACCGGTTGCATTATCTGGCAGCAATGTATGCCTCAACAGGTTTGTGCTAAGCTCAAAGAGCTGCGTTCATACCATCATGTCTTGTTGTAGTTTTAGCGTCACATGGGAACGGTGTTTCAAATCTCGAAGTGGGTTCTACGTGAAATCCGCGAGAATCAGTTACGAGCCTTAATTTTATAGTCCAGTCATTTAAGCTTAAATTAGGTAAGAATCTCGGAATTCGATATACCCATTTATAAGTCTGTAGGGTTATATCGAATTCCGAGGCGAACTTACTACAATGGCTGGACTATTATCTATCGTAGAAGGTCTGTTAAAGATTTGGGATTGGAGTTTACAAATTTGCATGCTTTAACAGACATACATACATATGTATAGTATACCTTAACAACCAAATCAAAGTGAAAAAACTTCTTAGGTTTTATTCATCTACAACTGTAAACAATATCAGGTTTTCGTACAGACTGAAGTAAGAGGTGAACAATTTAAAGCTTTGGACTGAGTAAACGAGAAATCTATAACTACTTTAATGCATTTTTATACTGTCATGAATCTTTTGTACTAAATATGGAGCTAACGACGCACTTACTTATGCAACAACCGGCGACTCTCATCATAGACTTAGCGTCGCAATTTTGAAACGCTTATAATTCTAAATTTTCTTCGCCATATAAGACATGCTTCGGATTGAGCACAAATCAATCGCCTGTCTGTCACATAGACAATTATCTCGCAGAAATTATCACAACATGCGCTCAGTTGTTGCTTTTCAAATTAGTAAGTTACTTGTTCCGCTTTTAGATACATTATTTTATCTGAATCTTATACAACATATTTTCGCTGGCAATAAAATTAACAGCGAACTTATTAGAAAGAGTCACGTTGCATACGAATCGTAAATTTACTTTGCCCAATTAAGAGGCGAGAAACTGGGAACAACTATTTAGATTTTCAGAAATTATTATTTATAATTAAATCGAGTTTCTTTTTACATAAGTACCGTTCGTTGCATGCGATTCACTCGTGTCGTTCACTCGTGCGCTGCTGTTTGACAGCTACATAACTGCGTTCATGTTGAATTGCTATAAGCATGTAATGTGTTGATAATTGGTTTTAGGGCTTTAGCCACAAACTAGACCTATAATTTATAAGACCTACGAGCTGAGTCGGGTATTCACATGGCATTTGGAACAGGTGACATTCAGAGATATGAATATGCATGAAGATGCTCGTGTCTTGCTCATGTGACATTACGCTAAAGCCTAGCTTCAAACTGAAAATAAGGCACATGGCAGTAAAGTGGATCGAGAGCAACGCATTTGGGTCAGGTTCATAGTAAACAGAGCGCGGCAAAGTGAAAGTTGTATAGAATTTATTTCGCTATATTACAATAGATTAAAAATAAAACAAAGTTGCCACCTGTTACATTTTTTGATAAAAAAATAATTTATTAAAAAAAAAAAAAACCGCACCAAATGAAAATCTTTAATAAGGTTCTTAATTCCTTATATTTTTTGGGAAGGTTGCCACCTGTTTATAAATTAAAAAAATAAAACAAAGTTGCCACCTGTTACATTTTTTGATAAAAAAATAATTTATAAAAAAAAACAGCACCAAATGAAAATCTTTAATAAAGTTCTTAATTCCTTATATTTTTTGGGAAGGTTGCCACCTGTTTATAAATTTAAAAAATAAAACAAAGTTGCCTACTGTATTTTTTTTAGAAAAGAAACAGCACCAACACCAACAGCAACTTTTTTGGAGGGTTGCCACCTGTTAGATTTTTTGATGTAAAAATAATTTATTAAAAAACAGCAATAAATTGAAATGTTTAATACATCTTTTATTTGAATATAATTTTTTTGGAAGGCTGCCATCTGTTTATAAATACAACAAAGTTGCCACCAGTTCGATTTCTTTTATTTTTATTTTTTTTTTTAATTAATTTATCATTACAAAACAGCGCCAAATTAAACTGTTTAGTAAAATTCTCAATTGAGTCGAATTTTTTTTTTGAAAGTTGCCATCTGTTTATAAATTTATTATACATTTTGCAAAACACATACATACTTATGTACATATGTACTTACATTTTGGTTACTAAAACAGCAAATTTTAATTAATACGCAAAAATCTAAAAATTATGTGATACCAACTATTTGAATATTTGAAAAGCCACCCTTTATTTTGAGAAGAGTTGAAATCATATTTCTTTTTCTGCTCTTTTTGAACTTGAGTTCTAATTACAACACTTTCATAATAAATATTTTAAAAACTAAACCTTATAACTTCATTTTAGGTATATATTTGTGATTTAATTTAAAAGCGTTGCCACCTTACATTTTTAAATATATTTATATTTATGTATATTTATATAAGAGTTATACGATTGCATTATAATTTTTAGTGAATTAATGTGTAATTAGTATAAAAAGGTGGCAACTCTGCTAACATAATTGAAGTGTAAATATTCTTAGAGCACTTTTACTTTATCTTTATCATGTTTTTTCATCTTATTCAATACTCTTAATGTAATTAAAAAAAAACTCATGCAGGTGGCAACGCTTAAAAAAATTTTTTCAGTCATAAGAATAGAAACTTCTTTAGTTTCCAATATTTTCGTATCTTACAAATTTTTGTACAAAAAAATATTTCAAACAGGTGGCATCCTTCTAATGTTACTGGTTTTTAACAAAAAAATGGAGTCTTTATGATCCTCTCTTGTTACCATAATTAATAGCTTTTCATCGCGACCTTTGCTGTTGACTAGTCATCATACCACTTGAACTGTGTACCGACCTATGTGAACTTTTTAAAAGCTCGTGATTGACATACATACATACATACATACATACACACATACATAAGTATGTATACCGCGCATATACATATATTTTACAACTTACCCATACAACCATTAAGCTTTATGAACAGATATTAATTTATAATTATTAATATCTGTTTATTAATTATATTAAAAACCAATTAGTTCGATTAAGCTTGGCCACGTGCAGCTTATTGGCGAGCCATTAAAAAGCTATCTGTGCTCTATGTGTGGTAGATGTGCGACAATTTCGCCTAGGTTAACGCTCCTCTTGGAGAATTTTAATTAAAATGTTATATATTTTCGGAAACTCTTTGATTTCGTTTTTCAAAAAATGAATATGGACATACATATTCAGATGTATTTATTTAGCGAGGTTAGAGGCAATGAAAGCCCAGGACATCGTACCACAAATATTACTTTCAAATGTCCACAATACGATTTATGTACTTATGTATGTATGTAATTATGCTATAGAAATTATGGTAAAATTATGGGCGTCTAAATGGGAAAATTCAAATTTGTGTAGGGAACCTTTATCAGCTGCCACTATGGTTGACTTTGCACTACAAAATTCCCGCATACAGTGGTCAAAAAAAGTATTCGACGCAGTTGGGTTTGCTGAATTTTTAAAAGGAAAACGCGAAAATACCGTTATGTGGAACAGCAAATTTTCAGAATTGATATAATTTTCTGTTATGAAAACATTGTTGCCATGAGTCACAGAAGTTGTTTGTTACAAACTAATATTATACTCGTCATCTAAATTTGGTTTTCCATATTAATTGAATTGATAAAAAACCACGTATATACAGACATATGTATGTATGTTGCATAAGGGGACCAACTTTGTATACATACATCTACATGTGTATGATATACACACATGTTTTGTAAAGCATATAATGCGCATATACGATATACATATATTTACATCCATAAATGTGTGTTGCTACGTGTACAGTTTGGCTTTAACTTGTCAAATATTTGACATTTTATCATAAATTCGCATACTATTCCCCCTCTATGCATGCTGCTTCTCACACAGATAAGCATGTTTGTACATATGACCCGCCAGACAGATTTTCAGGGACCCTTCGGCCATCTGCTTAATAACTGCACTAATATTTATGTCAAGTTATGTAAACAAATCGACCAGTCATCGATCATCGTCTCCTATATGTGTATGTTATTGACAGTATTTATATTAAATGATTAAATTGGATAGTCAAGGGTCGGTAGGAAAATGTATAGGCAACGGAAAATTGACATTGAATTCAATAACAGAATATCTTACAAGCTACGAGCGAGTCTGCAGTCTAATGAACTAGTTATAAGCTGTCAAAAGACTATTCATTTTTCAAGCCGAATGAATAACTTTTATTACGATTTTTTTATCAAATATTTCTTTCTGTGCACAAAAAGAATTAGTATTCTTGATTAGCTCTCAATAGTCATATTTCGGGCAAAATGCAGATGTCCTAGGCTAGTTCAAAGTTGCCGAATAATTAACTTATTCTTCGATTTTTTTTTCAATTTTTTCTTTCTGCACACAAATTTTGACAGAACGATATTTTGACAGCATTTTTGACAGGTATTTTACCAGCTGCTAATAGTCAGATATCGGTCAAAATCATGTCATCATCATCAGGTGTAGTTATTAGCCTAGTTTAATATTGTCAAATCAGAAACTCTAGTAAAATCGTAAAAAAATGGTAGGAAAAAAGTAGTAAGAAAGAAAGCATTTTGACTTCGTAAATGTCGAAAAAGTTAAAACGTTTTATAAGACAGAATTTGTAATATTGACATAATTCACATTTGGACAGCTATAAACAAGTCGTTTGTGAAGCAAAAGCCACTTAATGATTGAACTGAAGTAAATCAACACATTAGTAAATATCGCCAAAATTGATCAAAAAACTGCTGCTTTGGGCTGCTTTACAATGGAAG
>CM050325.1:101271819-101297303 GCA_027475135.1 Bactrocera correcta
AACCCTTTGCCATTATTAATTTTTTTATGCAGAATAAACTTTATGGTTTCATACAAAATCTTTCAACTCAAGTTTTAGTTACAGATTTTGCTATAGTGCCGTTATGCGGTATACAACAGCTGTAAATATTGTAGGGAAGTTGCCAGCTCGCTTTTCTCAAATTAAATCGAAGAAAAAAAAGTTGTTAAGTTTCCTAAATAATTTTTCTCAAAACAATTTCAAAAAAAAAAAAAAAAAACAATTATCGTCATGCACATAACACTGAATTTTCGTATACTCGGACAGCGTTGCCAACCACATAAAAAGTTTGGCCAAAAAGCAGCAGCTGTTTGCGTTTAAACCGCCTACAGTTTGGTTTAATGCATCAATATGCTACGTGTTTACCGTTGCATACACTGGACTAACGCAGTTCGTTATGGCAATGCCCGACACTACAGTTTAAAAATGGTTGCAAAATTAAATTATGCAGTCAATATTCCACTTGTTTACCGTTACATACACTGGACTAACGCAATTCGTTATGACAATGCACGACATTACAGTCATGTGCAAAATTAATGCAATCAATATTCCACGTGTTCACCGTTGCATACACTGAATTAACGCAATTCGTTATGACAATGCCCGATACAACAGTCTTGTACAAAATTAATGGAATATCTGACACTACAGTGTTGTGCAAAATTAATGCAGTCAATATTCCACGTGTTTACCGTTGCACTACAGTATTGTGCAAAATTACTGCAATTCGTAAATGGCAATGCCCCACACTACAGTCATGTGCAAAATTAATGCAGTCATATACAAACCACATACGTAACTGTAAACTTGTTTGTATGAAAATAAAGTTTTTTCCTTGCATATTTCTTTCTATTCCAACACTCGCGCTTAACTTTGTCGTAAAATAATCGTTGAAATCTTGAAATCGTTCGTAATGCTGGCTAAGGAAATTTTGTCGTTCGTTTATTTTTAATGATTGTTAAATCTTGTAGGGCACAAAATATCTACATTAATATAAAGAAATCGCAATTTCAAAATATTTGTGTAAGGAAAAAGTCAAAGCAAAGTAAAATATTTTCAATTCTGTCTATATTGTTTTGTTTAAATATTTTTTGTAGTTTTGGCATTTAATTAATTAATTAATTAGGCGTACGCACTGATTAGTTTCATATATATTTATGTAGTATATTTATATTTATATATATATATATGTAGTTATGCACGCCATTTCAAGCAAAAACACGATTTTTCTAATACAAATTTAACATTCCCATACATGTGCCTCGTATAAGTTTTTTTTTTTTTTAACATTAACTTGCTTATATTTATTTTTTCACTACTTAAATACAATTTTCGCTCAGCAAATTAAATGTTTCAACTGAAAATTGTCATAATAAGTTAAATAAATACATATTTATAACAAATATTAAGTACAATTTATACTCTGCAAAGTACATACATACAGATTTGTTGTATTTTCAAAACATAAAACATAAATATAAAAGTTCATAAACCCACTAAATTTATTTATTTGCTCGTCACTGTAGTTAACGCAGTTTGTATGATTTGTTTTTCACTGTGTTCTCCAGCATATTGTTTTGTCTTCATTACATCATTTTAGTTTCTTTTAATTTGTTATTATTTTTGCATTAATAATACAAGTAATTTTGTTTTTGTTTTTGTTTTTTTGTAGTTTAAACATTGGTTTGTATGCCCGTTGCTCTTTGGTTTTTCACATTTTGTATTTTTGTATTTTTGTTGTTGGTTGTTTGTTGTTGCGTACGCATTTTAAATAACGCAACCATAAACAAATATGCAGTTAATGTCAATATTTCAAATATTAATTGTAATTAGTTTCTTTTACGCATTGTTGAAATATTAAATATAATAAAGTTAAAGTAGTAAGTAATTTGGTATGAGTTTCATCATTACTGGTGTACATATATTGAAATTATTGCCGAAAACATACGTTGCACGTCGATTCTTTGCGGTACCACACGGTGCTGGTATTTTTTTGCACGCGAGTGTTGACAATTGTGGCGACAAATGCTTGACAGCTGACAGCGGGCGTGAGTTACTGGCGCAGCAAACAGAATATAACGGTTAACTAAATGAAAACAAAAACTAAACTCTGAAAATATCAAATATTTTCCACTTGCGCCGCACTTGAGCTTGAGCTTTGGCGTAAAATATGCCAAAAAAAAAGTGATGTAAGCAAGTTGCCGCCAGCATTTCAACGCCGCTGCCAAATTAATTCGCCGTTAAAGTGCCAAAAGGCGCGCCAATAAAACTCACTTCAACGCGTAATTATTTCATTTTTTTTTGAGGTTATGTGTTCGCCTGCTAAGAATTTTGCGCACTGCCTGCACTTGCCTCAAGTTGTTGCACTGACATACATACAAATTTTCTGTTAATTCTTTAAATATTTTTTTCTAATGGTTTGAAGTATATTTTTCTTGATTTTTTGTTTTTGGTTTGTTTTTTGGTTTTAGTGGTTTTGTTTTGCTCTACTGTCCTCAGTTTAACTTAGCACACTTGAAGAAAAGCTTTATACTGCACCGTGCTGCTCTTTGTTGCCAGCGCTGCCGCCGTCAACCAATGATGAAGTGCCACCGGCTGGCGCTTGTGCCTGTTGTTGTGGTGGTGGTGGTGGCATGTATTGTGGATACTGTGGATATTGTGGCTGTGTTTCGCCGCCTATTAATCCTAGTTTATCTGCGTTGTGATAATAGAAGAAAAATCGAATTTGATGTTTAATAACATTAAAGCAAATATTTTTGTAGTTGTTTTTTTTTTGCAATGGAATGCAAACAGTTTCAATGACACTGAAGTAATTACATACAATATGAGCGAACAATTACATACATACATACATTAATACAGTTATGCTTAATATCGTACAATGTACTTGGTATACATTACAGTACTTCAAATAATTAAGGTACTGATGCTTGTGTGAAGGAGGTTGTATGTACAACTACGATCAAAATAATAGCAGTGCGGTGTAAACGATCGACAAGTAGGTAAGTAATATTTATATGTTATATGTAAGTGTATAAGTAAAGCAAGTAGCAATTGATAAATAATAATATTAAATGGAAATCACATTCACCTCCACCGTTTCGATGCGTGCTTACTGTGCAACTTTATTGTTCAAAAACTTCAATAACCGAATTTCTGAAAAATGCTTATGACTCGAATCCTAACCAAGTTTGCCTAGTGTCTAAATCGATGTTAAACGAGAAAAACACCCCTTAATACCCTTCACACGGTCATTTTTTATCAAACAAAAGGTTATAAATATCTGTATCATCATTTTGATCTGACAGTTTGTATGACAGCTGTATCCTATATTAGTCCGATCCGAATAATATGTTCACAAACTGTGGCAATGTCTTCAGTAAAACTCCACACCAAATTTCGTGAAGATACCTTTGTCAAATAAAAAAGTTTTCCGTAACAGGGTGTGAGTTTGAACTATCAGTTTCTATGACAGCTATGTCATATATGACATAGTAATTCGATCTGAATAATAACTTGGGAGACTATAGCGATGCCTTTGGTAAAACTCCATACCAAATTTCGTTAAGATACCTTGTCAAATAAAAAAGTTGTCCAAACAAAATTTTGAATTAGATCGGTCAGTTTGCATGGCAGCTATATGATATAGAAGTCCGATCCATACAATATGTTCAGAGATTGTGGCGTCGCTTCAGAAAATTAAACGTGCCGAAATTCGTTAAGATAATTTTTCATGTAAAAAAGTGTTTCATGCAAAGCCTTGGATCGCTCAGTTTGTATAGCGGTTGTATCATAGCAGTCCGATAATGGCAATACCGGCAAATGTGCTGCTTCTAGGGAAGAAAATTACCGATGCACATTTTCAGATCGAAAAACTGAGGGACTAATTTGCATATATATATACATACAGATAGTCATGGGTAGATCGAGCGAGCTCGTCATACTATATTAATACATGATCTCCAACGTTTTCTTCCGGGTTTTACAGGCCTCATAACAAATTAATACAACCCATCCAGGGTATTTTAAGTATTAATTATATATTTGTTTCATAGAGAAAAAGAGGATCAAAATTAGGTGTACTATTTGATCACTAAACGACAGTTGACAGGACAGTTAACCTTGGAAAATTTCCAAAGAAATATTGAGCTCGTCGTAAGTCCTTAGAAGGGCCATTAGGCACTATTATCTAGTAGCCAGCTCTAACTAGTTAGAGTTTTTTGTAAGATTAATAACGTTGTAAGAGTAATAAAAGAGCCAGCAAGAAAGGTTAAACTCTGATGTAAAGACCTGAAATCAAAGTTGGAAATTGTACAAGTATGTTATATGCTGGTAAAAATGTAAGAAGGACTGGCGCGCAGTTGTAAACTCGGCTATAAACGCCTGAGCGCTGTCTACGCCAATAAAGAAGAATACGAGGTTTGACAATTAAGTAATGAGACTGATTTTATTGCCGCGCTTGTGGTAAACCTGTGACCTTGAAATTCTCTTTCTCTTTTTCCGACACCCCTCCCCTCTCCATTGATATATGTGCCATCGCTCTGGCTTGTTTAGTTCGCCTGCTGCGTCAAGTTGAGTAGACGTGTGTTTTTAGTGCTCGTCACGAAAATGGCAAAACGAAATAAAGAGCAACGCGTCGCGATTAAATTTTGTGCCAGATTGGGCGAAACAGCTTCGGAAACGTACGCCAAAAATTTTAAGAGTGTATAGTGATAGTGCAGTTAGTCGTGCCCAGGTGTTTCGATGGCACAACGAGTTTAAGTAGGGGCGTGAAAGCGTGGAAGACGAGGCGTGGAGTGGGAGACCAGTCGAGGTGATTATTGTCTTTTTTGATAGCCGTAGAATCGTCCACAAAGAACTCGTTCCACGGGGGAAAACTGTGAATCAAGTCTACTATTGCCAAGTATTCGAAAGATTGCGAAAACGTGTCAATAGGGTGCGCCCAGACATCGCTCGTAACTGGATCCTTCATCACGACAACGCGCCGTGCCACACCACCCTCAGCGTGTCCCAGTATTTGGCCTCTAAAGGGATCGCCGTGTTGCAATAGCCGCCTTATTCCCCCGACATGTGTGACTTTTTTTGTTTCCTAAAATAAAATCGGTAGTCAAAAGAACCCATTTTGAGTCGATTACGGACATCCAGACAGCCGTGACGAGGGTACTCACGGACATCCCGGTCTAAACGTTCCAGAAATGTTACGAAGCATGGAAAACGCGTTCGAATCGCTGTATAGCTGTCCAAGGGGATTACTTTGAAGGGATGGCAGAGTTGTAGAATAATTTTCAAATATACGGTTTTTATGGAATCAGTCTCATTACTTAATTGTCATACCTCGTAAGTTCGTAAAAAATCTGTAAAAAAGCAATCGACTTGACCCCAACTTGAGAAAAAACCTTTATCATTGAACTGTTATGAAGTCGTGATAGTTAGTCAAATAGACGTTATAGATCTTTAATTAAAAGAAGCATATCAAATGGTGACTTATTGGAAATAAGCGTTTGGGTTTACATCAGTGACGTCCACTTTTAGTAAATATTAAACGAATATTGGATCACTTTCTTTATTTATAAGATTTCAGTGGCATTTGGACAGTGAAGAATTCGGAAATCGACTCCGAACTGTCTGCTAAAGTGGGTCAGTAGTCGTGTCAGACACAAGATCTACACAGAAAGATTTACATACTCATTATTGAATGATTAATTGACGGCTCTGTCTAATTGCTGAAAAGAAACTCTTTCCTTTCTCATGTCGTGAAATTCAAATATTCTCAGTTAACAAACAGTTTTCTTTTCTACTTACACTAGTGCAATTAAATTGTAATTTTAGGGGTACATAATATTATATTAGAGGACACATCAGAAGTTGTCGGAACTAATATTCGTAGCGAGATGAAAGAACTATTTTTTTTTTGTATTTTTAGGTGCTTTATTTGCTCATTCATTTACTCTGAAAGATTTTGCAATCCAGAGTAAGTAGAGTATCAGAGAGAACCAGAGAAGAAATGCCGTAAGTTACCACATTTAAAGTCCGGGCTATCATTGAACAATGTTTCGTCCTTCTTGGCTAGGATCCAGTTACCATGAAATAGTTTCGCGACTATTCTACGATTATTATGGTTTCGTTATTTTCAGGGAATACTTTCTCTCAAGTTATCTACAAGTATGTATGTGTAGTGATGAGATTTTTTTCCAAAACAAACCAAAATAATCAGCCTTGGTTTCGTTCTTTCAAAATGCTTTTGCTTTACTTATGACTTTATAAAATAAAAGTTGCTAAATTTTACTAACAAACGCTAGCACTAGTTATCTTTTGATCGTAGTTTGTTTAACGTAAATATAATGTATTAGTACTGATGAGTATTGAGGTTATGTTTGAATGTTCGGGGAAAAAACTAAAAAAGATTAAGCTTATATTGATAATGGTATCATATGGTCCAAGCAGAATTATGGAAATGAAGACGTTTAATCTCAGATTCTCGATAAACTTTAAGGCTCTATGCACGACGAACTTTTATAACGAAAAGTATGAAGATTATTTTTACATGTGATCATTATACAAGACAATTGATGAAAGTGATATTTATACACAAATATCGCATTTTTATAGTATCAAGCGACATACATACGTTGCAGTATGTATTTAGAATACAAATGCATATGTATTCTTGAAAATGTTATCGAAGTATGTCGAAGTATTTTGGAAAATGAAGAGCTTATTATTGTGTTATCCCGCTTCATTGTTGCGCTCAACCATTTGGTGCTCTCAATAAAACTATTTATATGCGTTAAAAATTTGTAAGCTTTCATCAAACAAAGCTCAGAAATTTGGCTTCTACTGAGCTTTCACTAAAAGCTCTTTGTTTGTAAAGGATGGTCTAAGCATATGTACTTTTTTCAGACGCCTTTTTCCACTCGTGAGTCGTGTAAAGCAGTCATGTTATTTTTTTCAGCATTGTTTGGCATTTCACCATGGAAAGAATTATGCCTGCGCAATGTTTACAAATCGTTAAATTTTATTATGACCTAGTGAAGAAAATATAGCAGCTGTAGCTGAGAGTGTACACGAAGACGGTGGAGAGTCTATTAGGCGTCGTTCGCAGCAACTCGGACTGAAGTATGGAACGACTTGGTGCATTTTATTCGACGTTTTCAAGCCGAATTTTATTTAGCGATGACAAAATTGCCGAAGAAGAAGAATTGCCGGGAAGAAGAGCAACCGGAAGTGATTCGAAAGTTGCCATTTCATTCAGAAAACCTATGGGTTTGGTGTGGTTTGTGGGCCGGTTCAAAAATGATGCCGGTGAGAACGCTACCATCAATGGCGACCGTTATCGAGTCATGATAACCGACTATTTGATGCCTGAAATTTAAGTTCGTGACCTCGGCGATGTGATATCTCACCGTTATACTTCTTTTTGCGGAGATATGTACCTGTAAAGTCTAAAGTATATGCGGACAATAACGCTTCGACTCAGGAGTTGGAGAAAAAAATCACGCATGTCATTCGCCAATTACCAGTCGAAAGGCTCGAACGAGTCATCAAAATTGGACTCAGCAAATGGACCAACTGAGGCAATCTTCAAAAAAAAAAAAAAAAAAAAAAATGCCGGGAATGTTCTTTCAAATGATAACAAACATTCCCCCCTCGTTCTATCATTCATGACAGATATTCTATAATAGTATTAATGGAGGTTAGATATGGCAATGTTAGTAAAATTTTGGATATGGAATAGAGGCTAAATTATCGCTAGGTATATCATGCAACATGCTTTCTTCAAAATGTGGAAATGTGTTAGTGTACATGTGGGCTGTGATTTCGGGAAGATGACGTTGATGATCATGATGGTGAAGCTTGAAATCCAATCGGGTGAAGCACGAAATTTATACACACACACAAATTCAATTCAATTCAATTCAACGCACAATAAAGCCCAAAATATATGTATGCAAATAATGCGGTTTATAGCTTACAAATTTGCCGAAAGCACAATCAAGTTCGGTTGTGAAAAAAATGGTTACAGTATGTTACGAGTATGTTAATGTTTAATTTATCTTCAATTTGGTTTAATTATTTAGATTTATGAAAATTTTAAGTTATGTTGTACGATTATTTTATGCATTGGCAGCCGGAGGATTGCCGTCCTCCTCTTTGTTGGTGGGTGTTCGCTGTATGGTATGCTCGGGTGCACCTTCGTGTGCCGTTTCAGTTTCGGACACGTGTTCGCGTGCATGTTCGGTTTCGGTTTCATGTGCGTGCCGATTGTGTTTGGTGGCGTGAGCTTCAGGTTCGTTAATAGATTGATTTTCAGATTCGTTTTCGTTTGCGGTTTCGGATGCCGACGATGTTCGTGAATGTTCGGATGCGTTGGTTTTGTGTGATTTGGATGGTTTTGTGTGTTTGCCAATAGCATTGTTATTATTGTGATCGGTATGCACGTATTCGGGTTGTGAATGTGCGGAAACAGTTTCGTCTACGTCAGAAACGGCTGGTACTACCCATGCTTCTACAAGGCAAAAATTGTGTAAAAACAGAAAAATAAAAGTGCAATTTGTAAGCGTGTTTCTTTTCTCATAATTAAAAGTACCAATTTTTTTTTTTTGGTTTTGTGATGGAGATCGTGTGTGTGGTGAATGCGAGTTTTTGAAGCGTGTGGGAATGAGTTACTCGTTGAGTTTCGTGGGTGAATAACGGAATTAAAAAAATATGTAAAATATTACAAAAAATGTTTCTAAAACTCAAGGTTAGCGGGTAAAGTAGTTGCTATTTATTTAGGCTGTCATTATCTGATAACTAAAATTACTGTTTAGCTCTTTCTAGTATAATCTAACATTGAAAGATTAAAACAAAAAATTAGAAATATTTTTTTGTTTTAAATATTATAAAAAAAATTAAAAAATATTTTTTTAATATTATAAATATACTAAAAATATTTTTATTTACAATATTTTCTTTTTTGAGCACTTCATGACACCAAAGTGATTTCAAACATTTTTAATGAGTAGGAAGGAACTTTTCTTCTAATTTCAATAATTTAGCCGTCCACAAAAATAAATTAGCTTTCTTAAAGCTCTTTAAGCTTCTTAGCATTTAAATAAATGTTGAAAGTTGTGCCAATGTAAAGCGATTTTGAGTGATTTTTCTGTTTACCTTTCGTGGGTTATTAAGTGGGTGTAAAATATTTTATTGCTTAGTTCAAATAACGGTGCAAACTTTAACGTGAGTTAATCTTCATCTTTTTCTGCAATTTTTTTCACAAATATAAATGTGCGTTTAATTAATTTATTTGTAATTTTCATTAAAAATAATAATAATAAAGAAATAAAATTCATAAATAGACAATAAAAAATATATTTTTTTGTATAAACAAATAAATTAAATGTTTGTTATTATAAAAAAAAGTATTAATAATTCTATGCAATTGAGATGAAGAATGGTTTAAGCTCATATGAGGAGATAGTATAACTTTTTCATATATAAATTTAATTGCATCCTTCAAGAAAAAATACTCTTTTATAATTGGATTGTGCGAATTTCGTTTTTATGTACTCAGTAGAATTTATATATGTTGTTGTTGGATATAAAATTTTATAAAATATTTTTTTACATTTAATTTTTCAAAACCAAAAACGGTAGATGGCAACAATCTACAGGTTCACTAATATTGGCATCTAGAGTGAAGCTCTGGGGATTCGACCAATGGTTTAACCGGATAGGACATTATTCGAATAATAACATTCGCTTTACCGCTACTCAATTAACCGCTGATTTTCGACTATCCGGTTAAACGTTCGTTGTCGACTAGACTCTAGATTCTAGAGGTTAGATAACACTGAATTAAATAAAATGTTTTTATTTGGAAATTGAAATCGGTTACAATATGAGCTTTTAATAAAACAAAATATATAGACTTTTGTAAATAGCATAATAAATATAAAATTAAATAAATAAAATATTTAATCTCAAAAAACACAAATAAAAATAAAATAAGTTTACAACAAATTTCATGAAAGAAAAAAGGATTATTCGAGTTTTTAATGTAAATTTTGAGGTTATGCGAAAAAAGAAAGAATTTTTCATTACCTACAACATTGCCTTATAACTTCTTTTTATAGAACTCGTGTTTTTGGCGAAAAGCGAGAAAACCCGTTAAAAAATTCTGAGTTTTCTATTTCTTTTCCCGACATCTGATCACACGTAAAATAACCTGCCATGATTTCCTTTCTTTTTTCATTTATGTACAAAGGTTTCTGCACTAGTCTTTTGTTAATGTCTCAAATTTTGTATTTCTAATCGGCGAAATATATATTGATGAAAAATTAAATATTTTTTGTTTTATTTACAATTTCCGGGAACTTTTTGTCCCAATATCTTATGTTTAAAATTTTTATTGAACAATTTTTGTAACGAAATATATATTTTTCATTTAATTACCAAATAAATAAACTTTTTGCCTTTACGAAAAAATACATTCTCACAGTTTTGACAGATTTGGAATATATAGCCTTCAAAAGCGCTATAACAATATTTTCGTTTGTATAAATTACATGTATGCAAGGGCTGAGAACTGTGATTTCTAACATCGAATCATATAAATGAACTGTAATTAAGGGGGTATTCTAGTCTAGAAATCAAATTTTGGGCGGTTTTTTGAATTTTATTTAAAAAAAAAAAAACCAAGAAATATTTTCGCCATCCATTCTTTTATGATGTTTTTATTTATATCTTAAGAATACAGAAAAAAATTTACAAAAAAATATTAAAAATTAAAATAATTAGAGGGGGGTGAGAGACAGGTGTAAAAAAAAAATGATCCTGACTCTCCTAGTGGTCTGAAAAAATTTTGAAAAATGTGGACTGCCTGAAAATAAAAATCATTTTTTACGCTTTTTTTGAAATTCCTGAATTTTTTTAAAATATTAAAAATAAAAATTTTGACACGATGATTATATAAAGAAGGTTCACACAAAATTTCAAGTAAATCGGTTGTATAGAACTTGAGATAATGCCGGTACCGTGTGGAAAAAAAGGTAGTTTCGAGAAAAACGCGTTTAAAAAAGTGAGTCAAATTTCAAGCAGTCTAAGTCGGCCGAACCGGGCTAGGTACTGCGTCACTAAAGTAACTGTAGCTCTTAAAATAATTTTAATTTTTAAAAATCCTTTGGAGAATATGTTCTTAAGGGTCTAAACTTTAAATATATGAAAAAAATCGAATTTTTCAAAATTCTAGAGTAGAATACGCCCTTAAAGAATTTACCCAAAAAATTTATGACTTTATCGAGGACATAAAATTTAAGGCTCTATAAAATTTTACGAATTCTTTATATCAAAACTATAGTGACTAAAGCTGTCAAAGCTTTAAATTTTCAAAAAAAAAATACATTAAATTTGAATTCTATATGCTTACTGATATTCACGATATTTAAAAACTCAAAAAAAAAAAAAATTAAATTAAATAAAAACAAAAATTGAAATAAAACTTAAAACCAAAAGTAAAAAAAAGAAAATAGAGTTAAATTCAACAGCAGGTACATGTATGTAAACGCAACTGGAAAAATCAAATTACAAACAAACACACATGTAAACTAACAAACAAACGGTAAAAACAAGAACTGTGACTAATCTTGAACAATATCACAAATTACGAACTTCTAACAACTTTCAACAACACAATCTTGAACTTACGGCTCGTGAATATCGCAAAACGGCGACGACGAAAATTAATATTTATTTGTTTTGGAAAAAATATTAGAAGACATATGCTTTAGAAATTTTACGAAAGTGAGCAGATTGAGTTCTGTACCTAAGTCTTTTGTTTAACCCTTAAAAGTATGCAACAGTTTTGGTAAGTACATACATATAAGAAGCTATCATATGCTTATGAGTGTATGGAAGGAAATAGCATTGTTGACGAATATTGATTCGAACACTTGCATATATCGCGGTAAAATACAGGGTGTACCATTTACTAACTGTTGGATGTGCTTGAAAAAATACAATTCAGTACATATATAACCACAAATCAGTATTATCGCCGAAGCAACCGGCCAAATCAGTGTCGCTTAGCATGGAATATGGTTGGTTGGTTGATTGATAATGGAGGTGCTTCAACGCCGAACCGTAGGCGATCGCACTGAGATCATCATTAAGTCTATTGTGCTCCCGCGTGGTAACCAATTTAAGCCTTATCCAGCAACTCTACTTCTTTTCACCGCAGCTCTCAAAGTATTTTTAGTTAAAGTATTGGTAATTATCGCTTTGCACCCAGCTGAAATCTGGGCATTCACATTGATAATGGTCCACCGTCTCATCATCCTCATCTATAAACCGTGTACCCAAATGACATAAACCTAGTTACCTGCAAAAAGTCTAGTTATTCTTCTTGCATTACCCAGCACAATGAATTTTATTATAGGCGCTACAGATGACATTAATTGCCGTTTAGCTATCCCCTAGTTTATGGACTTGCTGGTTATATCAGTAGCCTACTTGGCACCGTCTGATATGCTCGGAATTTCAGCCTGAAGGACTTAGTTGTTGTCATTTAGCTGCATGAAGATGCCTTCTGTATAAGGTTAACTACAGGAGAAGCCCGCCCCTGCTACTTTTCTATCCATTCCTTCAGCAGTGAATATGTATATTTCGCTGCTGGAACTGTCGATCACAGAACCATTGGTCCAATCTCCTTTACTAGGATTTTGTTACTAGGATTTTGTTTCTCGTGGGTAACCTTTTTCGGTCGCATTACCAGCTTAAGAGCTCATTAATAAGGTCGAGTATGATGCCATACACGTAGTGACGCCTAGCCTGGCTGCAATGACCTAAAATCATGAGTCCGCTGGCCGTAAGCATTGCCTCAGGTCTCACTTGTATGAGTATTGGCTGGAGGTCGACGATAACCTGCAGAGCGTTTATTTATTTAGTTATCATTAGGCCCATAATGCCCAGCAAGCAAGCCAGTAGCACCTGTTCCAAAATCGGAAGGAAGCCTCCAGACGGAAGTAGATTGGAGAAATCACTTTTATCTGACATTCCAGATCAAAAATACATTAAAACCGATAACTACTAGTGATCATCGAATCTTAGAATGGTAGAGACCAAATTACGTCCAGTTGGGTCTTAAATGACAAAAGCTGTCAAGTTATGATAAAGAGCATATCTTCTCCTTGCCCCATGTTCCATGAATTTAATATTAGAACAAGAAACTTTTTAGGGTTGAAAATGTTAAATTACAACCGTTTATGTTGATATTTTACAGAGGTCATCCACTTTTTCAGACTAGTAAACAATACTACACATCTGATCAAATTTGAACCGGACTGGCCAATATAAATAGCGCACGTAAACCGAATCGAAAACAATTTTTTTCCTTGATTGGTATAAGCATGTCCATATGTCAATTAGTGTAGTATAACCTAACCTAACTTATTTGAGTGGCACAAAGTAATTAGTGAAGGTCGTGAAGTCTTTAAAAACTTTCCTCAACCATCGTCGTCCTTCCACCTCTAATAATAAAATAAATTATAGATATGATCAAATTTGACCCGGAATGGCAGGTATAAACTGCGTACGAAAGCGAATCAAAAAATTGTTTCTTTTTTTTCCTAACCTAACCTATTTGAGTTAGGAAGGTCGTGCAACCTTCGAAAACTTGCCTCGTGCAAGTCGTCCATCCACCTCTGATAATGATGACAGCATCGAAAACATTAGCATCGAAGAAACAGTGCTTGAAAATCATCAGATTGACTTCAGGGGGATCACAACAACTCTTGTGTCAACATTTTAAAGATCCTGAATAATTGCAAAACCGACGGGTGGCAATAGACGTACTTAACAACGTAGCTGAGGACTGTACGTTCATTAATCGCACATTACTTTAACATCGAAGCTGTTCAATAATTGAACGAAGGACGACCAAAAAATAAGCTAAAATCAAAAACATCACAGCAAAGATATTAAAAAATCAGTGCTCACTGTTTTCTTTGATTACCGGCGTGTAGTTCCACAGAGAAATTATGAATACTATTTGACGGTTTTGAGGTCTTGGTAAAACCTTGGTCATAACCGTTCTGTAAAAACGCATGGAGCTTTCGCCACGGCAATGCCGTGTCACACTTGACTTTTTTTCTATTTTCGAAATTGAAAAATCTGCTTCAAGTCTATTTGAGTCTGTTTTGAGCCCATTGAAGTCATTAACAGTAATTCGCTGAAGTAATGAAGGTCCTTCCAGCTGATGCTTATAAAAAGTGTGGAAAATCGATTTAATCGCTCGCACAGTTGTACTGGCTCAAGGGCCTATTTTGAGGGCGATAATAAAGATTTGTATTAAAATATGTGAAAATGTATTTTTTACTGTCAGTCCGACTCAATTTTGATACTATGTATAGTGACTTTAAGGGCAATTTTCTCAATGTCTGGTTAGCTCTGTTAGTTAAGTTCTTGTTAATTTTATTAAGTTCTGGTTAACTTAATCAATAACCTTTTTTTTAATGAAAAATTAATTAACAGTTGGCTACAAAACAAGCAATGAGGCTTGATTACTTTAACGAATATTGCCCGTTTCGCTGCATACTTTTAGGATTCAAATGCACTAAAAACCGATTAAAATATTCTCTAATTAAGCACTTTTTCCATTAGATCATTAGAGCGCGTCGTTTGCAATATCCCGAGCATTCAAAGCCACAAAGAAATTCAAACTTCAAGGGACTTGGAACGTGGCAGTGTTGCCGTCTACGCGGTGTGTACTATACATAAAAAATAATTGACGAACCAAAAGCAATTGCACAACTAAACTCAACTACAGTTTACTGAAGCGTTCGACGTCTGCTCGTCGAAAATGCACATTTTACAAATGAATTTCGCTGATATCGAACCTGGTGCGTCGGCCAATTGACATTTGTTATGATTGCGCTGTGATACAGCCGATGTGATTTGATATATTTGATTGATGGCATGATGTACAATTTTTCATTCACTCAATTAACAGTCAATTAACACCGATTAGAGTTGTTGTAATTTTGAATTTACTTAATTTCCGCATGCCGATTGTGCCTTGCTGGGATTTATATATTTGCGCACTTGCATGCACGCATACATGTGTATGTATGTGTGTATGGCGGTGAGTGCGCACTAATTGACAATTTTTATTATTGATTTTTTTTTTAATTTTTTAATTATTTTTTTCTTTTTGTTTTGTTGGTGAGCAATTCGTTTAATCTACTTATAACTTAGAACAGCTTCACTGCACATTGGCATATGAGGACGCTGGTAAATATGTACATAATACATACATACAACGCACACTGCCAATTTCAACTTCGAATTTTGGCTTTCAAAGAATTTCGAATTTTTTTAAAATAATTTTTTTTTTGTTTTTGTAATGTTTTCTAGCACTCTACATAAAATTACCTACAAAAGTAAAATAGAAAATTATATATATATATATTCATATCGGCAATTTATAAAAGAGTAAAATAGTATACAACAACAAAAAGTATGCGTATGTCATGACAGTAATGATGCGTGTAAGTGTGTTTAGAAAAGAAATTTCTGTTTTTCCATAATCATAAATAAAATTTCATTAATTTTCTCAACTGGTAGAAAAATATTTTCTTTTTCGGTGCAATCGAAATTTGTGCTGAAAAGATGCTGCTAAATTAAATGTGCAGTTTAATCAGTAGAGTGTGTCGATAAGTATTTTACTAAGAGAATTTAAAACTATTTAGTTAATTATTTAAAAAGAGTTAAAATTATTGTTTTTTTTTATAAGTAAATTGTGCATAGTTTAACATTTCAGAAGGCGCTATTAAAAGATATGGAAATATACATTGCATATATAGGTGTGTGCCAAGGTCAGGCAAGTGTCATAGTTAAATATTGAAACTAAAATCATGTAAGTATATCAAGATTATTCATAGAGTTTGTCAACAACTAGATTTTGTGAGAAACGTCGCTGCGTTCCACAGCACTTACTTGCAATAATGCCCACAACGACCAGTCCAATAACGCCCATAATAATCATCATCTATGGTGTGGAAGCGGAAAAATGCATTAAATACATATGTTAGTGTAAGACAAATGTAACGGTACCTTCAAGTTTTGCAACCAGAATTTTCGTTTTAGTTTACCAGCTTGTTGCTCAAATTGCGAAGCACCCTGTTGTAAGGCATCAGCTCGATCATCCAATTCCGATAGCTTTTGATCTCTCTCAAGCACCTTCTCCACATTTGTTCGCATTATGTCGACGACCTATGGACACGAATAATATTGAGAATATTGCATAGGAAAGAGTGTTAGTTGAGGAATATTTTACTTGAAGCATTTTCCAATGGCTTGCTCTCGTAGTAACTTTAAATACGACACAGCGGCTACCTACTCATTGTATATTGTAAATATAGAGACGTGAACCATTTCTTAATCCAAAGTTGTTTTTTTTTTACCGTTAACCGTACCGAAATTCTTTATATGTTAATGAATTTTGCAAAATATTTGTTGAAATTGCCTTTATGCTACTTTAAACAGGACTTTGAATTTTGCTTCGAGCTCTCATCCGGCTCGAAGGACCAAACCCCCAACAGAGATAAGATAAAACTTAAACAGATTGTCAATATTTGGTTTTACAAACCAAACAGGATTACTGATTAGATTGACAAATTTTCACTTTCTTACAGATCTATAATATATATTTTATTGTTACCCAAATCCAAACGAAAAATTGTTAAATTCGGTTGCACCGAAGCTAAAATACCCTTAACAAATATAAAATATTCCTTGATTTTGATCGGCCAGTTTGTTTAAAAGCTTATGCTATAGTGACTCATTCTAAACAATTTCTTCGGAGATTTCAGTTTGGCCCTGGACAATAACTAATTTGATGGAGATATCTCGTTGAATGAAAAAGCTCTTCATACTAGCACTTTAATGCGGTCTGATATCGGCGGTTCCGACAAATAACCTTCTTTTTGTAGAGAAAAAGGCTTGAACAAATTTTCAGTATCGTTCTGAATCGTATCGATCAACCACACCAGTTCATATACGCGAACGAATAGACGGACATGGCTAATTCGACTAAGCTCGTTATGCTGATCATTCATATACAATATATGGTATATTTTATAGAGTCTCCGAATTTTCCATTTAGTTACAAAAATCTTGGCAAACTTAATAAACCTTGTCAAGGGTATAAATATATAATGAATTAGCAGCCCGTCCCGGCATCGCACGGGTAGACAATTATTTATTTTTGGAAATTTGGATATAAAACATTTTTTTCACAAATATTTTTATTTGTATTAAAAAAAAAATCACACAGTTATATTTGTATGTAAGTCTATTTATGTCCAATTTCTTTGATGGTTTAAGTGGCGGCACTTTTGAAAAATTAAAAAATAAAAATAATAATAATAAAAAAATTAAAATAACAGTAATAAATAATGAATTCAGTCGTTTTACATATATTTTTGCCACTGCACGTGCTCAATTCTGCTAAATAGCAGCGACAACGTCGAATTCCTTACTTTGATTCTATCGGCTCTGTTAGCCGCCAAATCGAACATCATACAGAATTCAATTTGCACCTTCTTTATACTTTACATTCTCTGGCCCGGCGTGCTTTTCAGAATGCATCGCAGACAACGGCCACGGCGCTATGGCGGTTTTGTTTACTTTTTGAATTTTTTAATTCGTAATATCTTTTGAATGGAAAGTCCAATTTGAAAACTATTTTATAGGTAGTTAAATGGTCTTGATCATAAAATAATTTATTTGGATAAGGATTAATATAAACACATAAATAGCATGGTTTGAATTTGGTTAGCAGTTTCATTGATGTTTAAAATGAAAAAGTTATTGTAGTGACATAACTGCAATAGTTGGACAGATGCTACGCGGAGTTTTTTGTAGACATTGTGATGTACTTCAATATTGTTGTACATTATTTTGTTCTATCGCTAATAGTTTCGGCAGCGCATTCGACCAAAGACATTTTAAGACTCATTTTTCTACTCCTTCGGTTACATTGTTCAAATTTTACCAAGGATCCCTAATGTTTTTCAAAATGAAATATAGCCTATGTCAAATTGAAAGAATGTAGCATTCTATTGGTGAAAGAATTTTTTAAATCGGCCTAGTACTTTTTGAGTCTATTCATTACAAACATACAAACATACAAAAATAGGTACAAATCTTTCCTCTTTATAATATTAGTATAGATATGTATTGCAAATTCTGGAATCATAGAACCTTTCGGCTAAGTTATGAGATAAAAAAAACAAAAATCTGCGATGATTCTTCCGGAAAGTATTAATATAACTTAAATCTAGTCCAATCTGTCGATATGGATGAAGTAGTGGAATTATCAAAACAAACCGGTTTAGATGAAGTAAATGTGGAAGTCGTCGAAGAAATAGTTCAAGAAACAGCAGCTGGTCTTTCTAATTAGCAGATCACGCGTGAGTCGTGTCAAGCTGTAATGTTTTTTTGTTGAGTATTGTTTGGCATTTCATTGTGGAAAAAAACATTCAACTTTATTACGAAAATTCACATTCCAGTGAAGAAAATATAGCAGCCTTAGTTGAGAGTGTATACGAACACCGTGGAGAGTCGATTCCGCACTGCTCGCAGCAACTCGGACTGGCGTTTGGAATGACCGGGCGGATTTTACATCGGGATCTTAAGTTAAAAAATACAGCTTGTGCAAAAACTGAGTCGCTCGACCTTCACAAGAGCTATGGGCTCTTGAAAAGTTCCAAGAAGATCTGAAGTTTTCGAAAGGATGTGTAAACAAGAAAAATTGCCACATTTGGGACGAAGAGCAAACTGAAGAGATTCAAGAGCTACCATTTTAACCAACCTTTGGTCCATATTTTTTTTTAAAAAGATACCGGTTCTCACCTAACCGTCAATGGCTACCGTTATCGCGCCGTGATAAGCGACTATTTGATGATTGAAATTGAAGATCGTGATCTCCGCGACATTTGGTTTCGACAAGACGGCACAACTTTAATCAAGTCAATCATTTGGTGAGTAGATAATTTCACATTTTGGGCCGGCCGATTGGCCACGAAGATGGTGTGTTATCACACCGTTAGGCTTTTTGCTGTGAATATATGTTAAGTCTAAAGTCGATGGTGCAAAACATCACACGTGTCATTCGCCGGTAACCAGTCGAAATGCTGGATCGAGTCATCGAAAATTGAACTCAACGGATGGACCATCTGACTCGTAGTCGCGGCCAACATTTTAAAGATATAATCTTCAATAAATAATTTAATACTTAACTAATTTTCTATTTATCTTCCCCTAATCCCATTATTCACATATTAAGTTAGCCTTTGGTAGCCTCACTTTGATTGAACGTATCTTAAGCTTCAAGCGGAGTCTTACTGTACACAACAGACCATTACCAGCTATATACTGGTTCAATTTAGCTCAACAACTTCACACATACACCTACTCACCTCATCGACTTGTGCCTGCGTCTGCTGTAACCGTTTTTGTGCTGCAATCTGTTGAGGATTGCGCGGTCCACCGACAATCTCACCATCTCCGCCCTCACCTGCGGCATTATCAGCTGGTGGTGCATCGGCTGCTGGTGCTGGTTCCGCCCTAAGAATCGCAAATTTTAAATAAACAATAAATTATTCCGCTGTTTACATAATAAAGTTGTATAATCAATAAGTTTTATGGCAAAATATAAATATTAAGAGAAATTATTTTGGACAAAATACAATAAATGAAATAATTAAAAAATAGCAAATTTATATAAAAATATTTACACAGCTTCCAACTTGTTAAGTGCATCTGTACATGTATGTGTAGTGTGTATGTATATATTAACTAGTGTGTACCAACAACTTCTAACCTCAAAATTACAAAAGTTCATCTAAAAGTTGCCCAAATGATTTAGCAATACCCAACGCTATTATTTTTCAGTTTTCAAAATTACTTACTCTTCCTTCTTCTTATCTTTCTTGCCCATTTTCGCAGTGAAGTTTTAAATGAAACCGATTAGCTTGAAATTAAATTAAATTTAATAAAGTTGTCATTCGTTTTATGGCTTTCTTATTTATGGTGTATTTTTAATAGATAATGGAGATGGTTGTAATGTAAAGTCATGGTTTTTAGCTGCCGGTTGCTGGTGTTCTCGGTGAAGGACAGAAGAGCACGGACGATTCTTTCCGGGCATGGGATTCTCCAAGCGGCCATCATCAATTAAAATATATTTTTTTTCAGATTAGCGACAATATTTCTTCAGAACGCATTACTCGATCATTATCAAGTAATCATCCACATATATCTTTCAAAAATATTTCTTAGTTTGTATGGCGCTTTATGCTATCGGTGATCCCGAAAGATACCATATGAAAAAGACGTGTGCAAAATTTCATATCGATACCTCAAAAACTGAGGGACTAATTCGTATATATTCAGACGGTTTCTCGCCCTTATCATTTACCAATATACTTATATGGTCTCCGACCTTTTCTTTTGAGTGTTACAAACTTCGTGGAAAACTTAAGGCCAGGTTCCTCTAATTTTTTTTCATAAATTGCTAATGTATACTCGTAAAAATAGTATAGAATTAGCCCCGAAGGGGGCGGCCGCTCGACCGCCTTCGCTGGTTTTTCTCCGAATCACGTTTTTTCGCATGGATGACACTCTCGTCTCAAAACTATTGCATTTATCGATATGAACCAAACGGCATTTTACTCTTTAGATGTCTGGTTATGGCCTGAAGCAGAACCAGAAATATTCATTATTATTTAAACAAAAATTGTAAACAATTAAAAGTGAAAAAAAGGTTAAAAATGTTTCATTCTGGTTCAGGCCATAGCTAATTCGATACAGAAAATGAAACTGTTTTGTTTTCTGTTTTGTGATAATTCTTTTCCAAAAAATGATGTCATCCATCTACGAATCGGATGAGTTTCAGCAGCCATTTTCAGGACCGCCATTTTGAAAACAAAAATTAAAAAAAAATATTTTCAAGTAATTTAATATATGTGCTTTAATATGTAATAAAAATTGATTACTCGACATGTTTCGTAATAAAAATAAAATTTATTGACAAAAATTAAGTTTTTTAGAGGAACCTGGCCTTAATATACCCTGTTCAGGGTGTAAATATTCCTAGGGTAAGCTGAAGCTAATTTTAGCTCAAAATAAATGA
The DNA here is from genome assembly GCA_027475135.1 of Bactrocera correcta. Taxonomy (NCBI): domain Eukaryota; kingdom Metazoa; phylum Arthropoda; class Insecta; order Diptera; family Tephritidae; genus Bactrocera; species Bactrocera correcta. The sequence goes on from CM050325.1 coordinate 101,293,010, forward strand.
AATATAATATCAGTAAGTCAATCATATCAATAAATTCATGGATGATGGTTTGAAAGTCAAAAAGGCAATTACATGCCGGAAAAGGAAAAATGGTGGAAGCGGAACATAATTATAACCGGATATTAGTATAACATAACCATGTTTCCGCCTTCAAATGTTAACCGGAACCGGATCGTAGCATAAGAAGAGATAGGGAATGAAATAACGGTACCATGTTTTTCGGTTTAAAATCCAAGAAGAAGCGGAAATGGAACGAAAGTGGGGAAAGTTGGAGCCGAATTTAGACACCGGAAATAAATTAGCGATACCATATTTCCGGTTTATAAGGTAGTTGTTTGTATAAAAAATGAAATTACAGTACAATGTTTACGGTTTGAAGAAACAGGAAGTTTTATACCGGAAACGGAAAAACGGGACGGAAACAAATTAAGTATACAATATTTCCGATACTCAATATATTTTAAATTCTAACAGGAAGTTGCGAACCGGAAACGGAAATTGATACAGCGGAAGCGAAACATGCCGGTAGTATTATAGATAGAGACCGGAAATAAAATAACGGTGCTATATTTCCGATTTGAAACCCGAACCGGAAAAAATATTTGGAAGAATTTGGAATGTATGGAATTAGAAATCTACTGGAAAACGGAATGACCAATCCAATCAAATGGACTTTTCTTCTCACCTAAATAACCTGCTAAATCAGTAAATTTGTGTTATGCATATTGATATTATGCGACAAATGAAGTACTATATTATAAGACTTGGAAGCTACTTCTGAACTGTTGGGTTTCATATCAGTATTTTCATGGCAAAAATACGTCGAGTTTTAAAAGTGTCTATAGAAAGCACATCGAAGCCACAAAAAGAGTTTTTATAATTTACAATTATACTATAAGCTGGTGTTGGAAAATACAAACTGAATGGACTGCGTTTAAATGAACGCTCGGAGTGATTTCTTAATTGTCGAAATAAATAATGATTTCAACTAAAAAAAACTCGAAAAACTAATGTTTATTGTTGAAAGGCATTCCACTAGCAACTGCCAATTCTGGACGGATATTTCTTTTTTTTATACTACATACTAACTCATAACCAGTCAATTGGAAAGTCCACAGGCAAAAATTTATGAATTAGGTTTTGAATTGCTTCCGCATTCACCGTATTTAGATCGAATCCCCAGCGACTGTTTTCTATCCTCATAACTCAAAAGAATGCTCGCTCAGAAGAAATTTTCGCCTAATGAAGAGATAATCGCCGCAACTGAGGACTATTTTAAAGCAAGGACAAATCATAGCACAAAAGTGGTATCGAAAAGTTTGAGGGTCGCTGTAATCAGTGTATCACCCTTAAATAATGTTAAATAAAAAAATAAAAATTTGTTTTACTGTGGTAGGCCGAGGACTTTTCATTTGGAGTTTTTAATGCATTAGCATCATTTTTTGAATCTGAAGGTTTATAAAAAAGTATACTGCGATACCTTACGAAGTATTTCTTGGCAAATCACCTTAGATTCGCAGCATACGTCGTACGATATCATCCCTTTTTTCCTCTCGGAATAGGTTTTCTTTGCTAACGTTTTGTGCTGGACTTGCTTCATGGATAGAGAAATCAATTGTAATAATGTAAAGGTTCTGAAAGTTAACATTGCTTCTGTGGCTCTCTTAGAAAAACACAGATTTTCCAGTTAGATATTATGCTATACCCTGGGCTCAAGTAATCTGAGTAAAATTATTTAATTTCTTAATAAATGCTTTAACGAAAAAGTTCTCTTAGAAAATAAGTAATATAAATTATGTTTTGGAAACAAATAATTTCCACTGAGCAATGCAGCAATATCAACTTCATATTTCCTTATAAATCACTTGTTCTTTTACGCACTTACATACTAAAAAATCAATAGATGTACCCAGTGCCAAGTACGTGAGAATGCAAATATATTTTTGCGATTATGAAAATATTGCGGAAAAGAAATGCTGAAGTGTGTGCCAACGTGAGTCAAAGCAGCAGGCATTTATTGCACGAAAATAAGGAAATATTTTCCACTGTCGCGCAATTAAAGGCGCCAACAAATTGATAAGTGGAACGAACTCATTCTCATTCAACGATGCTAACCGCATTAGGGCGCCACAATATGGCCAACTGTAACTTGACACATAATTATTAATTAATGAAGGCAGTCTCTTGGCGGTCTCTTCAATTGATTTCCTGCTATGGCGAAGCCACTGCAGACTATTACTGTTATATGTAATATATACATACATAATATATGTATATGTATATATATACAAATGTATACTATAGGCACTTAGTAACTGAGAACATAGATTCATACATACATATGTATATTCAGTGCAAAACAGCTGTTGTAGCGGCATGAAGAAATTGGTATTGAAGTAGTACAACTTTTAAAGATATAAGCTCAGAAGGAGAGTATAACAGGTGATCCAAGTAGAGGTAGATTTTTCAATAGCCTCGTTTTGACAGTTTTCAAGTTGACATGTTATTTTTGTTTGGCATTTTATCATGGGAAGACTTACATATGTATGTACGTCTGAACAACATTAACAAATCGTTCTATTTTATTACGAAATTCCACGATCTGTAAAGACTTTGTTTCGCGCGTTTCGCTCAACTTATGGTCAACATAATCGGCTTACTGTGCGTACTCTTCGCAACACCATCAACCATCACCATCTTGAGACCCAGCATTCATTATTGATTAATATTCGACCGAATAGACCACGTCCAGCACGCAGTGAAGAAAATATAGCTGCCGTAATTGAGAGTGATATGAAGCACGTGGAGAGTCGATTCGGCGCCGTTCGCAGCAACTCGGACTGATGTATGGAATGACTTCGCGCAGTTTACGCCGAGATCTTAAAATCAAAGTTACAAAATATAGCTTGTGCAAGAATACTTGATCTTCCAACCGACATCGCTTCGCTTAATGGGCTCTTGATAAGTTCCAAGAAGATCCGACGTTGTCGAGTCAAATTTTGTTCAGCGATGATTTCTGGCTCAAAGGGATCTGTAAATAAGCAAATGTAAAACGCAAAAAATGGCATTTGGGACGAAGAGGAACCTGAAGAGATTCAAGAGCTGCCATTTCATACAGAAAAAACAACGGTATGGTGTGGTTTGTGGGCCGGTGAAATCATCGGTCCATATTTCTTCAAAAATGATGCCGTTGAAAACCTAACCGTTAATGGCGACGGTTATCGCGACGTGATAACCGACTATTTGATGTCTGAAATTGAAGCTTGTGAACTTGGCGACATTTGGTATCAATAAGACGGCGCCACTTCCAATTCATCGCATGAATCAATGGATTTATTGAGAGAACACTTCGGTTTGCAGATATCAGAACGTTAGACTTTTTCATATAAAGTCAAGGCGTGTCATTCGCCAGTTACCAGTCGAAATGCTCGAATGAGTCATGACTCTAGGAATGAACCATCTGAGACGTCGCCGCGGCCAAAAAGAGATCTTCAAAAAATAATTGCCAAAGAATGTTCTTCGAATGATAATAAACACTCTAAACTAAATTTAAAGTTTCTGTGTTTTTTTTCTTTAAAAATCTATCTCCAGAATTAATGCAAGTAGAAAAGGCAAAAATTATTAATAAATACCGTAACTTTTAAACTTAGAAATAAAGAAATTTGGTGTCTACTCTCTGTTGTTTTATAAAAATTAAAATTTTATTACATTCTTCAGTTAATAAAAAAAACTATAGTACTATTAAAATGAATATTTAAACCTGGAATTCTTCTACTGTCGTGTCATTCAAGTCCTATTCTATGCACATTTTCTTCGCAGCAAAATAAAAGGGACACACAGATTTGTTTCTTTATGTATTCTTTTGTTTATCCCTACACAATCTGGGTAATCGTTAATAACTCTTGGAAAATATCCTTCATAAAGGTATGCCACACTAGGTAGTACCCATATTGCAGGTAGAATGTAAAGATTGTCTGTATTCCATAGTTGGTGCCTTTTGTTGTCAACAAAAAAATATGCTCGGTAAATGGAAAGTATGTTTAAGTACATACTTATGTATGTAAGCAAAACAAAAAAGCTGATAACAGTCAACGATTGCTATCAAATCTTGTATAGTGTGTATTTAAGGTTGAAATTCTGATGAAGATTTACAACTTCATTTTCGGTTTTAAAGCATAGAAAATGTATGTTTGTAAAATCTTCCTCAAGCTAATAAAATATGGGAAATAAACAATTATGTTGAATATGTAAAGTCATCGAAAACTTGCTTCGTCCACCCCCGCTGTTAATGACG
>CM050325.1:101297803-101323259 GCA_027475135.1 Bactrocera correcta
AATAATTTTTTTTTTTCTTTATTTTACTTGCAAATTTTATTGCTGATTTATAAACCTACAAAAATGATGAGCATACATACTTACATACATACTTGCACACATATTTCCATATACATAAACATCTGACCGACACGCAAGCTGCTCTCAGTTACTTAACTTCCAAAGGTTTCTGAAAAAGATTAACATTATTTCGATACACCTGAAAGCCATCATGGTATCTTCATATCAGTTATTTGTATGAATAAATACATACATACATATAAGTTTTTGTCTGCGCATGTGTATATGTGTATGATATGTGCAGACAACATCCTTGGCCTGCGCTTAGCGACGACCTTCTGCGTTTGCGTTTCTCTTCGTTCTAGAGCCGTCATTCGATTTGCCGATGACCACCTTTTTCCCGCCTTCAAAGCGTTCGAAATCTGAAATCGGTGCACATCAAATCGGTTAGTCTGCTTGCAGTCCACATTATTGTGCCTACATATGCATTTAGTTATTGTTGTGCGCATATTAAAGAGTAGAAAAGTATTTACGGCAGTTTCTACAATAAAAGGCGAGGAAGTGATGTTCTATATGTGGAACCCTACAACAAGATATTGTAAGCTTTTTATATGGTCTGCAATCAATTCGTTGTGCATTGATAATTAAGACGAGTTGGTTGAATCTCTCCAGTGTTGTTGTTTAGTTTAAAACGTTCTATTTGATTTATAGGTGTATAGAAGTTAAGAACAAATCTATATAAAGTGTAATCCATGTAGAAGTATTTTTTTAATAGCCTTTTTTCGACAGATCACGCGTGAGTCCTGTCAAGCTGTCATGTCATTTTTGTTCAATATTGTTTGACATTTCAGCACATGGAAAGACTTATGCGTGAACAACGTTTACAAATCTTTCAACTTTATTACGAAAATTCACGTTCTGTAAAGAATGGGTTTCAAGCGCTTCGCTCAACTTATAGTCAACATAATCGGCTTACTAACCATACTATTCGCAACACCATCACCCATCTTGAGATCCAGCATTCATTATTGGATAATCTTCGACCGAATAGACCATGTCCAGCACACAGTGAAAACAATATAGCAGCCGTAGCTGAGTGTGTACAAGAAGACCTTCGCAACAACTCTGTCTGACGTATGGAACGATTTGACACATTTTATGTCGAGATCTTGAGTTAAAAGCATACAGAATACAGCTTGAACTGAACTCAAGCCGTTAGACCTTGCCAAGCGACATCGTTGCGCTCTATGTGCTCTTGAAAAGTTCCAAGAAGATCCGACGCTTTCGAGCTAAATTTTGTTCAGCGATAAGGTCCATTTCTGGCTCTTTAGGTATGTAAGCAAGCAAAATTGTTGCATTTGGGACATGAAGAGATTCAAGAGCTGCCATTTCATTGAGAAAAAACCGCGGTTTAGTGTGGTTTGTGGGCCGGTGGAAGCATCGGTCCATATTTCTTCAAAAATGATGCCGGTGAGAACGTAACCGTCAATTGCAGCCGTTATCATGGCATGATATCCGACTATTTGATGCCTGAAATTGAAGCTCGTGCTCTTGTCGACATTTGGTTTCAACAAAACGGCGCCACTTTCCACAAATCGCATCGATCAATGGATTTATTGAGAGAACACTTCGGTGAGCACATAATTTCACATTTTGTCCCGGTCAATTGAACACCCAGATCGTGTAATATCACATCGTTAGACTTTTTCCAGTGGGTATATGTAGAGTCTAAAGTCTATACGGACAATCCCGCTTCGATTTAGGCTTTGGAGGAATACATCATGCTTGTCATTCGCCAATTACCAGTCGAAATGCTCGAACGAGTCATCGAAAATGGACTCAATATATGGATCATCTTAAATGTAGCCGCGGCCTAGAAGAAAAAAAGAATGTTCTTTCGAAAGATAATAAACGTTCCCCATTAAATTTGAAGTTTCTGTATTTTTTCTTAATAAAAGAAGAAAACCTCGATATAGATCACCCTTTATTTATATATACACGCACACATTTTACAATATTTAACTGGCAACTAAAGAATTATAATGCGCAATATGGACAAGGACATATTGTATAGCGAAACCTTCTGTAGTGAACTATAAATATTGAAATAAGTGCTGGAGAATTCCTTGATTAGTCTTTCCGCTATTTTATATAAAACTTTTAAAATTCAACAGATTATCAATAATTATGTGAAATGAGTTTTAAAATTCAGTAATTAATAGATTACTAGAATATTTATCTTTACGCAATTTTCACCTCAGAGTTGAGTCTGTAAAATCCAAATCCGAGAGGACCTAGATTTACATACATACCTACATATATCCGTATACATATCAAAGATCTATCCCCACCGCAATTTTCCTAAATATATTTCATGTGTACTCCATCTGCATGGAAGCTTTGGCATTTTTGAACTTTTAGACTTAAGTAAAACATTTTCTATCTTTAATTTCCGCCAAAAATCGGCATAACCACTAAAGTTCCTTAATAAAGTGCTAAATAAGTTATAAAATGTGTTTTATAGTTGGACGCGACAACTGGCCTACGTAAATTCGCAACACGTCCAACTGTCTGTAGCCTAAATATGAAACAAGTTAGTCCACCCTATAAGCGGCATTGCAACGGAGAAGTTTTATACTCTCTTCATTTTCTAATAAACGAGAAGTTTGAAGAATTAGCATGCATTTCTACCAGAAATCAAAATACTATGTTCACTCACGCCGACTTAAGATTTTTTAAGAGTTTAGGCCAAGTCAGAGCCCTAAAAACGGCATAACTTTGGCAATTTATTCTAGTAGTGGGTAAAAAGGAATCGAAGATATCCCTTTTATGCTTCATCAAACATATATTTGAGTTAAAATTAACATTTCGATAAAAAAAGGGCGGCCATTAGGTCAATCTACGGTCGACGATCTGCTTCTGTAACCTAAAGTAGAGCGCAGGAGATCCACTGAGCTACTTGTCCTTAGCACAGTTAATCTTGCCGCAATCGTAGTAATTATTTTCTAGGGACATTGCCCAATAAAAAGCTCTTATCGGACGTAAATTGTCGAAGTTGTATGGAGGAAGGTGAAATAGAAACATACAAGCACTTCCTCCTCCTAGCCCCAGTCTTTGCAAGACTGAGGTTAAAACATCTCGGCCGTCATACTTTCGGCGAACCAAGAGACATATCCAAAATCCCTGTCAACAAAGAAACAGTCGGGACACTCGCTACTTGGCTCCCACGTCACTGTTGACAGTCATATGTTCAAAGTCGTAGATAATTTCGTCTATCTTGAAACCAGTGTTAATACCAAAAATAAAGTGAGCCTCGAAATTTAACGTAGAATAATTCTTGCCAACAGATACTGATACTTCGGACTGAGTGGGTAATTGAGAAGTAAAGTCTTCTCTCGACGAACAAATAACCAATTCTACAAGCCACTTAACATCCCCGTTCTTCTATTAGATGCAGAGACATAGGCGATGACAACATCTGATGAGTCGGAGTTACGAGTTTTCGAGAGAAAAGTTCTGCGAAAGATTTTTGGTTCTTTGCGCATTGGTAACGGTGCATGACGCAGTCGATGGAACGATGAGCTGTACGAGATATACGATGATATTGACACAGGTCAGGGACTTAGGAGACAGCGGCTGGGCTGGCTAGGTCATGTCATCCGAGTGGATGAAAACACTCTGGCTCTGAGAGTATTGGATACAGTACCGTTGAGGGAAGCAGAAGAAAAAGAAGACCTCCACTCTGAAGGAAATATCAGGTGGAGAAGATCCTGGCCAAACATCGAAAAGGAAAAACGATTGGCGCGCCATAGTAAACTCGGCCGCGTAAGCGGTGTCTACGCCAATAAAGAAGAAGAACCTATCAATGACAATTGAATACTGTTTTAGAACCCTGCAGTGTACTTTAACTAAAAAAACAACAATGTTTTGAAAATTTTAGAAAGGTCTAATCGCTTAAGATATTTTTAACATACAATCACAGGTATATTAATATACAAGCTAAATAAGCCTTAAGCTGCCTCTGAACGAATAAGCATTATAATATGCAAAGCTTTCAATTAGTTTATTATTTTGCAACTGTAAATATACCAACCAACCGATTTTTACATGCCGTTTGTAGCGCACTATAGATTACATGCACCATCTACCTGCCCACGGACAGAGAGATAACAACAAAAACACCACAAAAGCGGCAGCAGTGGAGCACCACACACACATAGTTACATATATGCATACAAACATATGTTGCGTTCGATTTTCGATCGAAATTGCCACTGGTGCACCTCCGGTTGTGGTGGCCTTTATTGAAGCGACTATTTATTCATTGTAGCCGATACACGTTCTTTGTTGTTGATTTGTATTTCTGCTTTTCGCAACTTTGCGCGCATATCCCCAACGACATGATCGGTGGCCGTGCGCCAACCTTAACCATATAGACAATAAACCAGCCATGCAAACTGCCAGCCAATCACTTCGGCCGTCATCCGCGCATTTGTTACACTTCTTCCTTGCTTCCTCCTGTCCGGCAGTGGATGAAGCCGCCGCTTAGTGAAAACCGCGTTCGTACGCCTCGTACGCGATTGTGGTTAAGCGCAAGTGCGGCACATAGCTTATTTTATTTAGTGTTCATCTCTGCTGTGCATTTTTTATTTATTTTTCTTAATTCTGCGTATTTTTATTGTTCGTGTGCGTTATTTATTTTTCGATTTTTTCATTGTGGTTCAGACGAGTGATTCACACAATATGTAGTATGAGTTGAAAAGAGTATCGAAGCGAATCATTTCTTCATTCTATTGCAAAACTCTCTTCGTTTTTGATTGACCATGCTCAGATTGAAGTACAGTGGTTTAGTTTGTTGTAAAATGTGATAAAATTTGAAAAACGGAAAAGCTTAAAGCACGTTTTTCATAAATGCTTGGCGGGCTGAAGAGCTCGCATCAGTTAGCGAAATTCTATTTAGTATTCAACACAATTTCAATGCAAGGCGATGTACTGATTACAGACATTCTCCAACTTTTCGCTAAAACTTTACAAATACAATTTGTGTTTTGCCTTAAAACATGCTCTAGTTACGGCGATTATCTCTCCAATTACGTTAAATGTCTCTTAAGATCTGTGGACAGGAAGAAGGCGCGGAGGGTAAGATCCGAAGGAAATGGTAGAAACGAAAGTAAGCTGAAAGACAATTCATGCGATCCTGCAATCATTTTCAAAGTAACAATGCGTCTTGTCTTGATGAAAAAGAACTTTCTTCTTTCCTATAAAGGTTTTTTAATGATTTCGGACTTCAAACATATAAACCGCTCCAGTCGTTCTTCCTATTCGCTGTTTGGCTCCAATTGGAGATTCTAAGTGTAACCAGGTCCTTCTGCACCTGGTCTTTCCAACGGAGTGGAGATCTTCCTCTTTCTCTGCTTCCCACGACCGGTACTGCGCTCTCGAAAACTCGTAAAGTCGACTTATCAGATGTTCTCATTGTCTAAACCTCTGCACCATGAAGCAAGACGGGGATAATGAGTGACTTATAGAGTTTGGTTTTTATTCGTCGAGAGAGGACTTTACTTTTCAATTGCCTACTCAGTCCGAAGTAGCACCTGTTGACAAGAGTAATCCTGCGTTGGATTTCCAGGTTGACATTGTTGGTGGTGTTAATGCTGGTTCCTCAATAGACGAAATTATCTACAACTTCAAAGTTATGACTGTCAACAGTGACGTGAGAGCCAAGTCGCGAATGCGACGACTGTTTGTTTAATGACAGGAGATATATCGTCTTGCCCTCGTTCACTGCCAGACCTATTTGCTTGTCCAGCTTGGAGAAAGCAGAACTAACGGCGCGAGTGTTGAGGCGGATAATATCAATCGGATTGAAGAAATCGCTCGAGAGAGAGTCGCCTTGTCTGAAACCTCGTTTAATATCGAACGGCTCGGAGAGGTCCTTCCCGATCCTGACGGAGCTTTGGGTGTTGCTCAACGTCAGTTCACACAGCCGTATTAGTTTCGAGGGGATACCAAATTCCAATTCCCGACATAAAGGTTCCTTTTCGGGCTGTCAAAGGCAGCTTTAATTTGGCGCATGGTGAATATCTGGTCAGTTGTAGATCTTAACCAACACATATAAGGTCCAACCAGTTTGCTGAGGTTGGGTTTTAATCTTTCACACAATACGCACGGTAGAACCTTACATGCGATGTGATCTCCGTTTCTGCGGATTAGGCAGAGCACACTTAAATTCCAATCATCGGGCATACTTTCGTCCGACCATACTCTACAAAGAAGCAGATGCATGCTCCTTATCAGCTCTTCGCCGCCGTGTTTGAATGGCTCGGCCGGCAATTCATATGCCCCCGCCGCTGTGTTGTTCTTCAGATAGGTAATTGCTATTCGAACTTCTTCATGGTCGGGCAATGGAATGTCTGCTCCATCGTTCCATCTATTATTTTTATATTATGTCTAACTTAAATGCAGAAGTAAAGACTAAATTTTAGTGTGGGCATATCATAGAAATATCTTCTCCGTACACTTGGTAAACATTTTCGTATACAATCACTCGATAATAAAAACTATTCTAACTCACGCCAACTAAATCCAAATATAAATATTTATTTATTAATTCTACCACTTAGTATCTTCAAAAGAACCCTCTGTACCGCTCTGTGTACAGCACAATGCTCTCGACACACTCAGCATGTGGCAGTGACTTTGCTCGTTGGCGCTCGTAGCTAGCACTGATGTGGTGTATTTAGCCAACTGCTAATGGATGGCTGTATGCTGGCTGGTCTGGAGACATCGGCTACGCTGATTTGGTTGCATGCAGCGCATACGCGTTTAAGACTCGAAACGGTACGGAGGTACGCATGCGCGACGCTCATGAGGTGCACTGTAAACTAAACTGCGGCAAATTGAATATGTAATAAATAGTATGTGCATTAAAAGTAAATAAAAAAATATATATGTAAATGCAACAAAAAAAAGCAATGGTAAATGAAGCTGTGAAAAATTGAATAAAATGAGTATAAAAGTTTTTAGTGCCAAATTTGAAGTTTAATGCAAACCTACTTATGCATGTAAAAGCACATAGCAAACGAAAGAACAAAACGGGTTAGTCGTCGGCCAAACGGTTGGGCGGTGTTGGTGGACAGTGGCGACAGTCTGCGTACATAAATACACACACACATGCATAGAGTATAAAAGAGTGACCGTGTTGGCGGCTATCGGCGCACCGGATGCAAATACATAAAAAAGTGACCGTAGATAGCAAGAACCACATAAAAATCGCCTTATATGCCATCAAAAGTCTTCTCCTGCTTCTGCACTGTCCACGCGCTATTGGATGTGTGTTATCACAATGGAAGAAAGAAGTTGTTATTACTTTATATATAAAATTTTTAACTTAATTTATTTTTTTCATTACTTTATGTGCTTCTTATACGTAATGCACATACATATGTATATATGAATCGTGTTTGCAACAAAGTAACAACATTTGTCGCGCGTCTAATGACACAGGAAACCGCTGTAAATTGCCTGGAAACGCAAACCATCGAAAGCTCTTCACCGCGGAGCTGCGCCAAAAGTGCTTGAAAACATTATTTGTTTTTTTTTTGTATGCAGGAAATGTAGCCAGTGTCTTGCGTGCAACGTCGGAAATGGCCCTCATGCATACAAACTTTCTGACGTTTCAGTTATGTTATAAACATACCCAAGTAGTATATGGGCATATGACGCACAAGTGAGGTCTGCAGAAATGCAACGACTTTTCTGCACTGACACGTTTTGCTTTCAGTGCATTTTTTTCCTATTTTTATAGCGACCTTCATTGGTCACTTTTGCATATTATGCGGCATAAAAATGCTTACATACATGCAAATATAACTACTTGCAATACAGTGATCGTATAGCTTGTGCCATTATACCTCATACTTCGAAATATTACTTAAAATTCAACACTTAAAAACTTTTTTCTCGCTCAGCGATTGTTGTTATTGTAGCAGTAAGAAAAATTCCCCGACGATTTTTTAAGAAAACTGCCGAAATTAATCCTTGTTCCTTCAATTAACATAAACGATATTGTCGTGGATTCGCTTAAGGGGTTAGAACAGTCCCCCAAAAAGACCTAACTTTGTTTACGCTTTTAAGGAGTGAAGAAAAAACATGAATAAGCGTTAACTTGGATCGCTTCGAAACTGTAATAAATCCCCTTTACAAATACAAAAAAAGTCCTTTCAAGAACTTGATCTTACAATCGTTTAGCTTGTTCTGTGATCAAATGAAAGGTGAATTTTAATTTATACTTTTTGTTTTTCGAATCGGTAATTTTTCTTTAAGTTGGTAGTGCTGTTAGTGACATCTATGCTTAATTTCACGTCAAAATATTCTTTAGTATTTGAGATACGCGTCGTTTTGTGAGGCTCTAAATGTGAATTCGTCGATTTTCATTGCCTTATGTCTGCATTTATTGAACAAAGAAGTGCGATAATGCACCATCTCATATTGCGTTGGTTATTCGTGATCATTTCGCCACATTTTCAACTGATATCGTGCCGCAACCACCGCATTCGCCTGATTAACCTTCGTGTAACTTCTGGCTATTCAGCAAATAAACATGACTACACCGAGGACACAGTTTTGACTCAATTGAGGATATAAAAGCTGAATTGAAGAAGACTCTGATGGCCTTCACGACGGAGGATTTTTCCAAGTGCTATGATGACTGGAAAATTCGTTGGCATAGGTGTATTGCAGCGGGAAGGGATTACTTTGAAGGAGATGAAATTGACAAAATTCACCTTTCAATAAGATTCTAGTAGTATGTCAGCTTAATGCCATAGTTGTCCGATTTGAACACTTCCTTCGGAGATTGTCTTATTGCTATAGAGAATAATCCTTGGCAAATTTCGTGTAGATATCTTGTCAAATGAGAGAGCTTTCCATGCAAGCACTTGGTTCCGATCGTTTGTATGGCAGCTGTGTGTTGTCCGATCCGAGCACTTTCTTTAGAGGTTGTAGCGAAGGCTGAGATAATAGTTTAGGCCAAAATTCAAGAAGGACATTTAAACACAGGCATTATAGGGTCTCCGCCGCTTCCTTTAGGTTAAACATTTTTACTACCAGACCACTTTTCGAAATACTTTTCAACGGGCCCTACGTTCGTCGATGATGAGAAACTTGTACCATCTAAAAAAATAATATACTCGTATATACTTAAGGCTTGCTAGTAAAATACATACAATTTTAACATTTCATCAGTGTTTCACAAAATGGCGATAATTTAATAAAATTTTCAATTCTTGATCGAATAAATTAATAGTAAAATGTTTTAAAAAAATACAATAATAGCAAAAAAAGGTATTATACATACGTAGTTTACCGAATAATGTACAGCTCAAATTTCAAGTGGATATTTGCAAAAATCTCCGAGTACAAGCGTTTCAAGACTCGAAAACGCTGTTTCGAGGAAAACGTGATTAAATTTTACGTGATGAAGCTGAATGAACTGAACGAAAATTTCAAGCACTATCGAAGAATTAATTTTGGAATAATGTTTTTATGATCCTAAAGTGAAGTTTAACCTAAAATAAAAATTCCGATATTTGAACATTCTAGTCCAACACTAAAGTTCGCATGGCTCATAAGATCTCGATGCAATTGGGAAACATATTGCACTCAAATTTCAAAATAATTTTTGCAAATTCTAACCAAAAGCAATTTGGAGATAATGGTGAATAAGCAATCGTTTAATCTGAAAATTAGTCACATATAATTCTTATAAAAAAGAAATTCCAATGTAAAATTTAGTTAAATTAAAGTTTAGTTTTTATGTACTCATTGCTAAATTTAGCAAATAATATATTAACAAGTAAGAAGGGGCTGAGTTCGGGTGTAACCGAACATTTTATACTCTTGCAACTTGCCAAGATTAAAGACTGGGAAATCAGTCAATGTAGTTATATGTCAAGTTTTCACTCAATTTTATTTATTTAAGGCACAAAGATATTTTGTTATGAGTGAAACATTTTCATTTCCGATATATGCGGTATATATCACACGGAAGTTCGAAAATCTTTATATTATTTCAATTATATACCTCATACATTGACCGATATTTTTGATCAAACGTCAACTGTATATACTGGGGTCCACATATTGGGTACCTAGTGACTTGAACAGTTTTGGTTAGATTTAGACAATTTTTAGTGCATAGTTTTATTTTTGGTGCATAGTTAGAGGGCGGGACCGAAACTTTTCATTTTCAAAAATTTTTTTCCCACAGGTGACCCTTGCCACCGCGGTCGCCCAAGCCACGTTAAAGTTCTTAATCTTAATTTTATGCTTAATTTTCGGCTAATGGCATTTTGTGGCCACCCGAATTTCAACACGTCTCTTCATCCTGATTTTTTATATATCTATATCTAGCTCGATACCTATATCTAGCTCGATTAGTTATTAATACTAACAAGCGTTAGGTGACAAAACTAGTATACTCTTAGCAACATGTTGCAAGAGTATAAAAACATATAATATATAAAAATATTGGCATCCAACATCTAAAAAAGTTTTTGAATACTCCAAACGTTTTCATCACTGATAAGAATGCACTTGTTTAAATAAATATCATATATGTATGTACTCGTACGTATATATGTATATATTAAAAAGCATTTCGGCATATTAAATATGCCGGTAAATATTTATGACTGTGCAATGTGGTTTCTTTATTTGCCCACTTATGTTATTTATTTTATTTTTCCCTATATATATATATATTTTATATCTTCTTGTTGATTTTTTATTTTTTTTTCAAGTCTTTTTGTTAATTTTTAAGTTTTTTTTTTTTTGTTTTATTTATTTTTTCTCCAAAGCAAATAATAACAAATAATTTCGTACCGATTTCATTCATTTGTATATTCTCTTTAATCCACTGCTCATTTTCTTTTTTGCTTTGTAAATTATGCAAAATCTTACAATTCTTCATTTTCAATTTCTCCTCTCAAATGGCAGGTGTTTTGTTTGGCACTTCGTACGTGTATTTGCATACATGTATGTCCTATACTAGATATTTATATACATAAACATATTTACATATTTATTTTGGCATGAGTAATATTTTTGACGTTGTTGTGACAAAACAAAAGCCGCTGAAAAACGTCATCAAACTTAATATTCCAGCAATGAACGGCTCAGCGCAGATGTGAGTCCACTTAGCTCATTAAAAAATAATTCCGATCGTATATTTATGGTGTTGCATTGAAATGAAAATCGGAATAAAGCACACAATAGTAAAATTTGTAGGCATAGTATAAATGGGTTTGTTTTGCTATTTATATAATAAAGGATTTTTGATAATTTGCTGCAATCTTAAAAATTAAAAAAGCTCAAAAACTTAAGAACGATAACTTTTTGTGAGAAACAAGTTTGAGAAATCCGATTTTTACTAATTTATTTTTTATTTTTATTTATTTTATTTATTTATTTATTTATTTTTTTTTTTTATTTATTTATTTTTTTTTATTTTTATTGAATTTTTTTTATTAACATGCTTATATTTGAGTGGAATAGTTATTTAATAAAGTTAGAAGTTCCGTATATCTAATATATTTTCAAGAACTTTTGCGTTGTTTGAAATATCATATTCAACATTATTTCGTAACTTAACTTTATGTGCACTTTTAGTTAAAAAATGATTTTAAAGAAAGTCAGGAATTTATAAAGCTTTGCAGAATTTAAGATATAATATATTAATAAAACATTATTCATGTGTTCTATGACACGCTGAGGAGGTTGGTGTTGCAAATTGACAAAGTCGGAATTTTAAACTCCGTCTTACACCATCACCTTACAACATACTAGTCATCAAATTGATAGGTGAATTTTGTCCATTTCATCTCCTTCCAAGTAATCCCCTACCGCTGCAATACACTTATGCCAACGAATTTTCCAGTCATCATAGCACTTGGAAAAATCCTCCATCTTCATGGCCATCAAAGCCTTCTTCTATTCAGCTTTTATATCCTCAATTGAGTCAAAACTTTGTCCTCGGTGTAGTCATGTTTATTTGCTGAATAGCCAGAAGTTACACGAAGGTTAATCTGGCGAATGCTGTGGTTGCGGCACAATATTAGCTGAAAATGTGGCGAAATTATCACGAATAACCAATGCAGTATGAGATGGTGCATTATCGCACTTCTTTGTTCAATAAATTCAGGCAATGAAAATCGAAGAATTCACTTTTGGAGCCTCACAAAACGACGCGTATCTCAAATACTAATGAATATTTTGACGTGAAATTTAGCGTATGTAGATGTCACTAACAGCACTACCAACTTACAAAAAAAAAATTTACCGATTCGAAAAACACGCGAACTATAAATTAAAAATTCACCTGTGGTAAATTAAGCACCCATAGAGATATTAAGTTAATGCTTTGAACAATTAGTGTCTTCAAGTTATGGAAACTATCGTCCAAACTGTCAAAATCGAATCTTAACTTTCCAAAGCTGCCAGGTACCTAAACGTATGGCTGACTTTTTATCTGAAATAGCGGTCAACCTCTGAGATATCTTAATGAAATTCTAAGAGTGCTTTTTCCTATTTAAGATGTAGCTGGTGCAAAAAAGGCTAAAATTGAAACAATAGTTCCATAAGACCCCTTTGAGAGTTATCTTAATACTTGTAAATTATATAATTTTTTTTTTGGAGTGCTTTAGTTTAATAAAAACGTATATTTGTAACCGTCAGACCTTCCCATGTACCCAACACAGCGACGAAATTGATCTCGATCTTACTCTAACCTCTATGCTTCTAATAAAATGATATCGCACCTTCTGTTGACATTTCTTCATATTATTGAGAATAAGTATAAATTCCGTGCCTTTTCTTGTGTTTACATTGTATTTAATTTATCTCAATAGTGTATGATTACGAGTATATGCCACTCGATATTGAAAATTGCGACCGTAAGTGCACAGTTCATAGTTCACCTGCTTAAAAGTGAAACTTCATACCATTTTTTTCTGGTGTATCATGTGAAAATATGGGAAAACACCTTTGGCAGTTAAATGGTTAAATGAACAATATGCCAATACGTAACTGAAAATATGAACAAATTGTTGCGAATTATGGCGAAATACTTTCCCTTGCTGAAACATTTTTCTTTAATAACACGCTTTAGTAACTTCGGATTGAACTCTGTTAGCGATTTACATACGTACATATGCACCATATGCATATTAGCAGTTACCGTTAAAAGTGAAATCACACTCGTTTTTTGCATGTAGTATATGTATATAGTACAACATATGCCATTGATCAGCCGAAAGATGCGACTTCATTTTACGATTGACCGCTTTTCAACGCGTGATATGCAAAATCTTGGAATGAAAAGATATGAATGTGCGAGGCATATGTGATTAATCGTTATATGTGGCCTGGTCTAGGTGTCAAAAACAAAAAAATAAAAAAATAAAAATATAAAAAATAAAAAAAAAAAATTGAAAAAAAAAAATAAAATTAAAAAAAAATTGATTTTTTGACACCTAAGCCCTCTTTTCGTAGACCAGGTCACATATATGCATATGTATGTGTATATAAACTTGAAAATTCGTAAATACATTGGACAATTTATGCCCTGAACATAGTAGTTTCAGTTGTCCCTGAAGTTGTTAATACTCAGAAGTAGACGCCAGGGGCATTATATATTATACTTGTATATATGTATGAATGATCAGCGTAACGAAGTAGATCGATTTAAGCTAGTCCGTCTTTCCGTCTGTATGTAAGAAACTTGTACCTCAGTTTTAGAGATAATCCTTGCTTATCTGTCAAACATTCTGACTGAAAATAAAGATCTCGTATGGAACATTTTTTTTATTTTACAAGACGTATTCATGAAATTTGGCATAACTTATTGTCGAAGGCAACACTTTAATTTCCTAACGTATTGTTCAGATCGGACCACTAGAGCTTATAACTGTCAAACAAACTAATCGTTGAAAATGATGACTTGTTTATTGGACACGATATCTTCACGAATTTCAGCGTGGAATATTTCCGAAGCAAATGCTACAATCTCCAAGGCAAGTTGTTGGCCGGTTTTTTTTCTAGTTTTTCTAAACATATAATTGCCGGTTAATGGTATTCTAGCAGCCGAAGTAAACGTTTATTTTGGTTTTTCTCATATTTCCATACTTTACGATTATTATTTGAATAAAGTCCTCAGAGCAATTATGACAGTGCATAAGAAAATGTGGTCGGATAGACAATTTGGATTGAAGAAAGGATGCATAATAGAAGATGCATGGTTTCATGTCGATAATGGCGTTTGGGAGAATGTCAACAAATATGTCCTTGGCATATTTGTTGACTTCAAGAAGGCGTTTGCCTAAACTGAGATCGAGTGGTACAACGGCTGGAGGAAATTACTGTTTGGCGGAGTTACTTTTCGAACAGAATGGCCTCTCTAGTTGGTATGAATGGGAGTGTGGAGATTGAGGGGGTTCGTGATGCACTCTCTGCTTGAGTTCAGCTTAATCCACTCTGTAAGTGTTTTTCGTATGCGGACGACCTTCTTCTTCTGGTCAAAGGTCGCTCGCGATCTGAGCTACAGCGGGCTGGAGGACATCTCTTAGACCCTACTGCTTAAGGGTAGATTGTCGCCGGTTCGTTCACCGATTGTCCGGGTGATCGAGGTGAGCATCAGGTATGTGCCCTCTTGACCTGATTGTCATACAGCGTGCTGTTGCATTCAGGTTAAGAAGGGGCTTGATTTCCGATGATGATGTGGAGAGGGAGGGATATCTAGTCACCAGGAGGCTTATAGATGAAAGGGTCAGGTGTATGCGTTTTCCGTTGAGAAAATATTCCTAACGGCCGAGTCACTTATGAGTATATTCGGAAGGGTTTGTTGAGGGTAACCGAGGCTTTCTGCTTACGGGGCATGCGCCTCTGAATGTATTGGTGCATCAGAGGCACCAATCTGATAGGTTGGTTTGTTTATGTAAGGCAGGATAGAGAACTGAGTGTATGTAATTGCAGAATGCCGGATGTACTCGGGCATTAGGAATCTAAGTGGTATGGGGATTAGCTGAACTGATAAACGTATAAATCTTAGCGATGTGATTTCCACTAGTCAGAATGCCGAATAGATAGGGTCGTTTACGCGTGAATTGTTTAGGCGGCGAAGGCGTTTAACTGGGAATTAGGGTTAGGGGGTCCAACCCCTGGTCATCAGTCCAGAGCAAAATTAAAGCTCAACTGCAGGAAATTTAGATGACAGAGGTTTTAGATGGTCTTTGAACCCTACCAAGGTAGTTAGTATGCCCATTCCACACTGCCAATTGGTACTGAAAGTTACTAGTATATTCAGAATGCTGATCAACGCATCGATTTTATCCGTTATGCTTTTAAGGTCCGTGGGGCTTAACCCGTGTGGTCGTCAGCTGTCGTCAGAAGGTACCCACGTTAAACACATCCGACGTGTGAAACCTGATTCACGTTTTTATTTTTGACAATCAGCCATTCATTTATTGTATATGTATAACTTATTTCCATTAATATGGCACTCATCTTTAGAACGTATAAATTATCAAATAGTCTTTATAGACCTTTTAATTTTATTTTAATTTTTTTTTTAATATTTTCCACTGAAAGAAATTAATTTAAATTAAGACTACTTAAGCAATCTTTAGTTCAACTATTCCGATATGAACATTTAACCTTAAAGAGCAGCGAAGTTCATGGCAATATATATGTACATATGTACATTTGTATGTTATAGAATTATGAACCACAATTTCTGTCCATCTTCCAAATCAACGACGATACAGCACGCCATTCACCGTTTATGGCACCATACGCACACTAGCACTCATAGAATGACACACATGGTTTGGTGGCGACGCACCAAGCAACCATCCACATCTCATCCGTATAAAATATCGCCTTAATTATGGTTTCATCCAAGCGTTTTGCGGATATGCGTTTACATGTGCATGTCGGTATGCCTGTAGATATGTATTAATGGGTGACCATTGGCTTTTTTCTACATAAAATAAAATTTGCTATAAGTATACTCTTTCGCACTCACTGTGTTCAATACTTCATTCGTTGGCAGCCAGTCGAGTTTTTAACATTTGCAGAAAAATAAGCAAAAATGCCGCCTTGCAAGTGCTCGCTGCGCCGCTTGATTAGTTAGCTGGTGGCATTCAACATGACTCATGTATCAACTACAAGTTGGCGATGTGCACATACATGTATTCCCGCTCATTGCTGCCACAAGTAGTACATGAATTGCTTTCATGGCACAGCAATTTTCTTGAACGCTTGTTGAACGGTGGCAATGAGCTCAGCTTTAATAAGAAATAAAATTACATTAATTAACTTGGCGCATGAAGGCGATCAAATGGCGCTGTTGACGATTTTTATTTCGTTTTCATATTATTTTTACTTTTTCACTTTTTCTCAAATTAGGTAGTTTTGCGGATATGGCAAATATGTGACTATGAAGCATAGCTGGAAAATTATTCCCAGAAATGTTAACATTTTAGAAAATGATTCAATACGGATGTATAGATATATAAATAAATGTGTCATTAATGGTACCTACACATATTCATATAAGTACATATATAGGAACTCTTGAAAATTATAGTCATGTTTATACTATGCCTTCTAATCACATTTGACCCGAACTGGTCCATTTAGACTGCGCGCGCAAACCGATTCGATAAATATTTTCCTAAGTACAAACTTTTTATATTCGTGTAAAGTTCAAGCACAGAGCACTCAGTAAAGGTCGGGAATTCGTCGAAAACGTGCCTCATACGAGTCAGCCATGAGGTTCTGTTAAGGATGATTAAACCAGAAGCGCTAAAAAAGAACACTTGTTAAAAATCGTTCATTGACATCAGAAAGATAGCAGAATATGCCTAATG
Source organism: Bactrocera correcta (assembly GCA_027475135.1). NCBI lineage: Eukaryota > Metazoa > Arthropoda > Insecta > Diptera > Tephritidae > Bactrocera > Bactrocera correcta. Next base: position 101,314,732 of record CM050325.1, read on the forward strand.
GATCGGTTCGCCACATTTTGGTTTTTTGGCTAACAGTTGTGTCAATGCTAGACTAGTACTCAAAGACCCGAATCTTTTGCAAAAACGACGTCCAGTAGAGGTAGCAGAAAGGATTTTTAACAACCTAACTGCGTATCCTACATTCATAAAATGTGATATGACGTGGCCCTTTGAATATGACTTTGAAACTGTCATGATAATTTAACGAACGGATCTTTAGAAATTAACCGAAATTCAAAAAACAAAATCTAAATAGAGGCCCTCCCAGCTTAGACATATAGCAAGTGTATGGAAAATTCGATAAAGAGAAAAAGATTAAAATAATTTTTTTTTGTCAGTCCGGGTCAAATTTGACCAGATGATATACATACTTACATATGATCTTATACTAGAATGCCAAAAAAATCGATACAATTTTATAAATACACATTTTATTTTTTTCACATTGAACTGGGCGCTTTCGAAACAACGACTCGTTTAAACCTTTAAAAATCCTTTTTAGCCTTATTTCAAAATATTTGGATAGATAATTGATGATTTTTAAAAGCACTTCAAACGGCATCCTGAGTGCCTGTTCATAGCGGAATCGCTATGCAATACCGTGAAAGATAGGGTACCCCTGTCTCGCTTACATAGAGATTGGATCGCCCTCTTACGTTCTTACGCTAGCCTTTTAGACTTCGCGTGAGCTTAGTACGCGCTGGTCAACAACAACTGCGGTGAGACTATCAGATACTATTGGCCTAGAGTAGAATGTAGGAGATACACTGAACTACTTGCTCTCAGCAAGAATCACAGTGCGCATCTTGAGGCTGCTTATAGTTAAATGCAGGAGATACACTAAACTTGCTCTCAGCAAGAGACATCTTGCCGCAATCATATAATTTTTGCTGGTCCAATAGGCGCACATTCTGAGGCAGCCAAATTGTATGGATAAAGGTAAAGCGGCTTTTGCAAGACTGAGGTTAAAACATCTAGGCAGTCATATCTTCTAATAAACCTGGTGAAGTAGTCGGAAATGACAAATTTGTGGTAGACTCAAAGTGTAATTCTGATTTTTGACAATATTTTCGATCAATACTTAGCAGCATTAAAGTATTACAGTGGACCGGCATTTTCTGCTGCACATGTGGATCCTTCTGATCGACCTTCTAACCTAACTTAAACTTCTACATCAATCAACGAAAGTTTATTTTGACATTCGAGAAATTTTTTGAAAGCAAACAACAGCAGACTTGCTTCCAAGTCCTTTTACAATACTCGTATGTTGATGATGTAGGTACCGTTATTGTACGGACTAAACAAACCCTGTTTATAAATAAAGGATTTTAAAAATCGGGAAGGAGGCATAAATCAGAAAAATTTTAGATGTTAAAAATCAAAGTTTAATTACCAAACTTTAAGAAAGCTTCCGACAGCTTTTATATGGCCCTAATTATAGTGACGCTCTCTCCAAGGCTCGGCACGTACTTTTCAGCTTGCTTGGTATTATACTTATAGTAAAATGTAAAAAATAGAATCCGTGGTGATAGCCTACGAAATTTCGAAAATCACTTCACTTGCCTCGTATGTAAGTATACTAGGCGGGCGGGATTTTATCCAAACATTAAGAAAGCTTCCGAAAGCTTTTAGTATTACCTTTATAATAATGCATACTGGAAGCAAATATGTATTGTATGTAAATACATACTTATGTAAATTTGTACTCGTTTACTTTACTTGCTAATTACAAATTTTAATTAGCTACTTAAAATCTAAATCTGAAAATAAATTTATTACGAATCCCAACACAAATTTACACTTTTATTACTAAGCTACTTCAACGTCAGTTTTGCATATTAGCACGAGTACTGTGTGATCTAATCGATGTCACGCTGTTCACTCCATTCCGGGTCGTTTATATTACAAGCCATTGTTATAAAGCGATTTCGTGCAGATTTTTACAAAAAAATTTAATAAACTGGACAATTAACGGAACAACGCCCATCTCAGCATGCGACCCATTTACAAGGATATATATGTATGTATTAAACGTTATACTCGTTGCTCGTTTAATGTACTTTTAAATGATTGTCCCATAATTAATTGTTTTGTCTTCCACTTTCAACCTTTTCGACATGAAATGCAATTTCACTCTCATTCAGACTAAATAATAACAGTAAACAATTTGGTGATCTAATGACAATGGTCTGGTTTTGTCATTCATGAATCATATTACGTACATGATTCACAAATGTTCATACATGTGTGTGTGTGTGTGTGTGTATAAAAATATGATGGAGGAGTTCTAATTGCAGTTTTTGTGAGTTAATTTCTTAAATTTCCTAAATATTTATCTGGAATAGAGCTTTTAGTTTAAGGTCAGTAAATAATAAGTAAGGAGGCATTCCAGACATTTATACTCCAATCTAAATACTTGTAATAAATAATACAGTGGACCTATTTCTATGAAAATATTGGTAATCATAATTACAATTAGTAATCACATTATTTATTAAACCAAAAGCTCTTCTCTCGCTTAGAGCTCTTGTCGAAGCCTATAAGGATGCCATGAATCCTCATGATTTAGACGTATGCTCCTTCTTCTTCTGGTCGAAGCCTATACGGATTATTATGCTCATTAAGGATCGTACAACGTTGAGGTATTTAAAAAATGGGACTTATTACTGGATGTTGAGTAAAAGTACTACTGTTCACTTTCGAAAAAAGCAATCTAAAAAAGAGAAAGAGCTTCTCGAAGGCTGCACAGACTTCTCAGGCTCACATCGGCGCTAAACTCACTCAAGCTTCTTAAATCCCCGCTAGCGTACGATACCTGCTAAGTTTTATAAGGCGATAAAGGTGTCATGCCGCTAGTTAAGGTCAATCTGCACAAACTCTTTTGAATTCGGTCACTTTCTGGTGGCTTGGAGACAGGTCATATTTATCCCGAAGAGCGACAAACTCGCACGAAACTGCCAAGTACTTAAGGTTTATCAATATATGCCCGTTTTTATTGAAAACATTGGAGAGGCACATTAGAAGCAGAATTCCAAGCAGTCCCAGATGTTTCTCAACCCACATTGGAAGGCTTTAGCCTTCAGTTTTATAGGTAGGTGAAGCAGTTGGGGTTTATCCTAAATAGTTAGCGCTGGAGCAGAAATTCAATGAGCTTTTTAACGTATGTATAAAAGCTTAGGGGAAAAGTAGGAGTACCAGAAGTAAACTTAGGTAGAAATCTTCCGTCGTAGCTATCCATCAAATCGAGATTCAGGTTACCCCTACAGCTCCTTTCAAGTGAAGTTGACCGTCAGCAAGGTAGCAGTAGATGTCCTTCTCTGAAATGCAGTTTCTTTCAGAGAGGCATGCATTCACTTCGATAGCAGTGCGACTATACTGAATTTAATTTGCGGGCGGTGTTGAAGATAAGTCAAAGAGTCAATATCTTTATCGTTAGCATAAATCTACTTTATTGTCCGTCATAGCGGAATCGCTGGAAACTGCAAGGGATTGTCTTGTAATAGTAGTCACCTTTACCCAAATTTTATCAGTTTGTGGTATTCGACCAATAGACTTCCCATGAGCTTGGAAATCGCTGTCCAACAACAAAAACTTATGCAATTACAAGATTCGTCTGACTCAAAGTGAAACGCAAGTAGGCGGCTGGGCTACTCGGTCTTAGAGAGGTTTTAGCATTGTTCAATAGGCTAATATGCGGTGAGACTGCATGTCTCGTCGCTTGCATGTTGACAAAGCCAATACGGAGATCAATAAGTTGGAATCTTCTGGACACTTTCTTCTCAGCTTCTTAGTTTTTCCTAACTGAGCTTGAAACATTTCAGTAGACACAGCTTCTGCGAATAAATCGAATGAGATTTTTTACTTTTTTGTCTGCGAGCTAAAGGCTACATTGCCTTTTGAAGGTTAGATCCAACTGCAAAACATATGGTCTTAATTATAGTGAAGCCTACTCAAAGGCTCGACACGTACTTTGTATATTATAACTATATAATTGTAAAAAAATAGAATCCATAGTGATGGTTTACGAAATTTCGAAAGACACTTCACTTCCTCGTACGTATACTCGGTAGGCGGGATTCTGCAAAAATAATATTGCGCAATACTTGAAGCTTCTCAGAATTCGTTAAAGCTTGATTCAAATCCAAAGTTAAATAAAGAAAGAATGCCTCAAGCGACTCGTTATATAGTAAGTCATTCTTAAAAAAAAAAAATACCGCTTCGCGTAGAAAGTTAAATAAAACAAAATTACAAACAACAATTATCATCTATCTGCAACAATGAAATCTGCTAAGACTTTCCAGAGCTTGAAGTTCTTACGAGTATTTCACAAATAACGTCATCGCGACGACACAATTTCAATGAACCGCGAATGGAGTGAGGCAGTAAATGCTCGTAAAACCAACATAAAACAAACAAACATAAAACTTTTAAATAAGCGGGCAGACAAATAACCATACAGCAAGGCAGACAACAGACTGACGAACAAACATATTGCACATACATACATACATGCATACAGATAGACAGACCAAATGATCACATATAAAATCAAGCACGAGGGGCATAGAATGTACGAGCCGAATGAAAAACTGTTTGTTGAAAGAGTTCGTAGACCACAAGTAACGCCACGATGGTGAAGACCACAATTGCGGCAACAACGCCAGCAACAACAACAACGGTAGCAATGAGCATAATAAAAATAACCGCAGCAACATAAAGATAGCACACACATACATATGTACAAATAGTAGATACTAAACATACAATAAATAGCATTAGCAACATTTTGCCGCAGTGCACAGTGCACTGAAATTAACAACAACAAAATTGCAAAACCAAAAACAACTAACCAGCAGAAAAACACACCAATTGAACTCTGGCAACAGGCCACCGGCAATTGTAACGATAGCAGTGATAGTTCCAGCCGCAGCATCGCCAACAGCAGTGGGGTGGTGACGCTGTGGGAGGCATAAATAGTACGCCGAATGGGAATACACTGCTGTCTACTAATAGAATTCCAATATGCATGCGGGTAGCCAAACACACACTTCAATACAGACACACACAGAGATAGATCTATGTATGTATTCATTTACCGTATGTGTGTGTTTATGGTGTTTTTGTTGTGGCGTGTGGACTGGAGAACGGCATGTGACCGACAGATCGATTGCTCGTTGACTAAGCTGACTTTGTTTCAGCAGCGTGAAGCAGCAGCAGCAGCAGTTGCATGCGACTGTTGTGTCGAGAGTTTCAGCAAAAGCAAACGCGATCAGCGCTCGCACACACGACGGGGTATCACACGCGAGCATATGTTGTTATCAGAATTAATAAACGCTACTAAACGGCAAATGGTTTAAAAGAAAAAGTTTGATATTAAAAAAAAAGTAATTATTAAAAAAATATATGTATATTATAAAAAAATTAAAAATAATTATAAAAATTAAAATAATTAAAAAAAAAAGTTTAGTATTAAAAAACAAATATTTATTTAAAAAAGAATATTATTAAAAAAGGAGTAATTATTAAAAAAATTAAAAAAATATAAAAATAATAATAATTAAAATAATTTAAAAAAAAGTTTAATATTAAAAAAACAAACAATTAATGAAATTTTATTTAAAAAAATAACAATTAAAAATACTAACAAAAATTAAAATAATTAAAAAAGTTTTTTATTAAAAAAAAAAAAACAAATTAGAAAGTAAAAATTATGGATTATTTTCGGAAATAACAGATTATAAATTTAAGCTTGTGCAAATATGTTTATTCGATAAATTTTTTTTTTTTTTTATAACAAACAAATATATATTCGTTGAGTTTTGTGTCTAAATAGAACAAAATTATATTTTCGCCAGCTATCCAGTTCCTCGAAAAGCAAGCCAAATCAGATGAGCAGCTGCAATTGGTGTGAACCACTTAAAAGCATATATTAAAAAAATAAAAAAATATAAATCAAGTGAGATAAACGCTAAAGAAAGAGTGCAAAGCAATAGAACAATCAATTCCATAAAAATAAAAATAAATAAATCCGAAAATTAATAATAAAAATAAAGTAATAAATAAAAAATCTAGCGTCGCTCCAGCTGTGCGAATCGTGATCACAGTCACCGCTGATTGTTGATATACTTTTAACACCAAATCGCTAATACATTTCATTAACAGCACCAAAAGCGTTTTCAAAAACTTATACAAAAAATTTTTAAAACAACAAAGCCACAAAAAATTTATGTAAAAAGTGTGTTAGCAAAATAAAATATCAATAAACAACACAAGCAATGGTTAATATTAAATAAAAACACAAATAAAAAATAAGACGAGAAAACAAAAAATTAAAAGTGATTTAAACACAGCCATTCCTCACCTCCCACAGAGCAGCGGCGATCTATGGCTTTATTACTACGTGCATAAAGTGAAAAGTGTACTAAAAATATACTAAAACCGAATCAGCACAAATACAGGCATAGCAGGCGAGCGCGTACACACCCGAAAATGGCTCGGAAAGAGCAACCGGCCGCTAATGATATCGAGCAATTTCTACGAGGTAAGTCGTTATGCTTGACTAATTCAGCTGAATATTTCCCCCACTATCTATCACTTATGCATTATAGCGGTGTTGTGCGACAAGCTTAACTATATGTAAATATTTACAAACATTCCGAGAGATACATATACTACAATGACAATACTAATAGTGAATTCATTGCCAAGTGTTATAACGTTTTCGCACATATGTGCGAGTTCTACTCCACTAAGTGCCGGCCCCAATTTCTATGACTTACGTGGAAAATGCTTACATTGCCCGGTGTGTGTGCGTTTAAAACAATTTTCTTGAGCGTGCCAGTTTTTGAGACTTTTTTTCAGAGTATTACACCGGAAGTCATACTTTGCTGACGCTTCTTGTTCCGTTTGAATGAGTTTAAAGCCACACTTACAGTTAATATCGAGCTAGTTGAAACGATTCATTGGTTTTGCATAAGAAAATGTAAAAAATGGCAGCGGAATAAGCAAAAGCTAAACTAACGGAAACTTTAGAAACAACTAAAGCATTCGTTAGGAAAAAACACCCCCAACTAAGAACGAAAAGTGGACAATTCAAATTCTATATTCCAATACTATAAAAATATATAGAGTAGAGTACAAAAATTGAACAACAAGCTCACTCATTAGCACAAGTTACTTGAAATTTGTGTGCCTTCGTAACAGAGTTTTTTTCAGAAGGTTTATAATTTTATGGAATCTAATTTAGATAACAATTTTTATAACTTCTATTATCTCAACTATAATGCATACTTTAATTTATTTCACAATTTACAAATGAATTCAGCTCCTTCCTTCTCTATAACAATAAATCCTATCGTAAATCATTGCGTATATCCCATATCTATATATTATCTATAAAATTTTCTCACATTTGGAAATGCTTCCCTTAAAAAATATATAATATATATTCCCTTTTAATGCCAAATTTAAAAGTAAAAATAGCTTAACTCCATAATAATGGTTTTTGAATATTTCAAAGATCTTCGCATCAATCTCTATATAAAGAAGATTTAAGTGAGGCAAGTCTTGAAAGTTTTATAGAATTTACTTTGAATGAAAAAAGATCTCATTGCTGCCATTTCGCCAACTGGTAAGTTAGGTTATGTTAATCTGGTTGGCCATTGAGCCACGTATATACCAGTTTTGGTCCTTTGCGGTACCCGATGGAGTTCAATTACTAGGTCCAAGAGGAATAGTCGTTCCTTTAGGATGCCAGCGCTTGACGCGAAATTTAACAGCCTACGTAGTCTTCATACCCCAGATGCTTATAGCGTAGTCTTGCCAATGCGGGACAAGTGCACAAGAGATACTCCATTGTTTTTCTCGTGTCTTGCTCTAGACATTTCCTGCAGTATTCTCGATCTGTTAGCCCCATTCTGCGGGCTTGTGTCGCCACCAGAGAGTGACCAGTTTGTATTCTGATCATGTTCCTACAGTCTCTTCTATCGAGTGTCATTAGGAATTTTGTGTATTTCCGATATACCCTTTTTGAACAGGACTTTTGCAGTTACACCCAGGTAGCTGCTAAGTGAAAGTGGGTTTATTAGCATGGAGAACTGACAGCACACCTCATAGAGCAACCAATAAAGAGTAATCTAATAGATTCGAATCAAATAAATAGTAGGTGGCTGCTGACAACCGTTTTTTTTTTTTAATTTTACGCACCTGCTGAAAGCATTTATCATTTAGGGAAATTATTGATGTAAGGAACCAAAATTGGCCCATCATTTATCTGAGGAACTCATTTTCAATCAGAAAAAAATGTTGGTTAATAATGCCTTTGGCATTCAAACAACATTTGTGAGTCAATTTATCTGGATCTAAAAGCGCTCAACATCTTCAGGATTTTCTGTACATTAAATCATAAATTGCATTTTTTTTTTTTTTTTGAAAACAGCAAAAAAGTTATCCTCAGCGGCGCCGTAGCTATAATGCTCTCAACAAATACAAAAGTTACATACAAGAACTTGATTTTGATCGATCAATCC
>CM050325.1:101323759-101349205 GCA_027475135.1 Bactrocera correcta
TACTATAATATTAATAGTAAACTATGTTTCATAAATATTTTCATATTCTATGTAAAGTCGCGATTACATAACATATTACAAAAACAAACTGTAAGCTGTCTTGAATATAAATTTATGACAATATTTAGTAGATTTTTTGTGACAAGTTGCTTCAATATTTAAAAATCACCGCTAATGGATGTAAATATTATATTTTGGAAAAAGCACGAAAAAGCTTTAAAATCATTTGTTTTTATTTAACGAGCTTTCATCATCACTTTCATGAGCGTTCATTCATTTTTCATTTAATTTTTATACAAATTTTCAAAAATGTTGAGAAAACTCCGCCTACATGTGCTATTTAATAATGCATTTGTATTTGAAGAAACAAGAGTTGAAATAATGTGAAAATGAAAGCGTTGCTTAAGCTAAATATGAAAGCTCGAAAAAGCTCTGCGCATTTAAATGCTTTTTTTCATGATTGCTGTTTTGTTCAAAGGCATATTTTTTAGTAATACATTTTTCATAAATTTTTACTTTTATTGCAACAATATTTAATTCTACTTAATAACTTGACCTAAATAAAGGCGCTCTGCAAGCTTTGACATACGCACAGATATGAGTTAACACATATTTTAAGAACAATGCATTTACCACCATAAAGACATTATAAAGACATTTAAGCAGAAGAGCAGTTATCAGCAAATCTTCCATAGTAGTCAGAAAATATATGAAATATGTAGAATTAAGTGATGGAAGGAAAAAGAATTTTCTGATGCAGCAGTAACATTTAGTTGTGAAAAAGTATAGAATGCAAGGCATTTCTTTAAAATGCGCACAGGAGGAAAATTCTAACGAACTAAATAAAATACACAGGAATGTAGAATATATTTATGCATGTACATATTTGCGTTTTGCGTTTGCAGCGCTCAGCCGATTGATGCCAAGTGCGTGCTTCGCTACTTGTTTGCATATTTCGTTTATCATCAACTCACCCATTTGCTATGCAAATAAAATCACTAAGGCGGTTTGCATAATTTTTATGGCAAGCGTGTGATTTACTTGAATATAAATATGCTTGTGGTTGCAGAAGCCGGCAAATGATGTACGATGTACCAGTGGAAGCTTTGTTTAGTCCCCGTTTGGACCAGTACCAGTTATTGACACTATGTTGTGAGCCGGCTCTCAAACAAGATTAAAACGAGTTCTTAGAGAGATCGGAGAAACATACTTATCAACTTACGCCTTTACTGATGGATATTTGAATTTATTTAAATGAATTTTTGCATCCACAAAGTAAATCTGCATTTAAATTGCCGTAAATAACTAGTTAGTTATTGGTAAAAAACTAGTTAGTTATTGGTAAAAAAACTAGTTAGCTACTGGTAAAAAACTAGTTAGTTATTGGTAAAAAAACTAGTTACTCATTGGTTAGTTATTGGTAAATAAAAAACTAGTTAGTACTGGTAAAAATAGTTAGTTATTGGTAAATAACTAGTTACTCATTGATTAGTTATTGGTAAATAACTTGTTAGTTATTGTGGTCTGCTGTTCAGTTATCTGCTGTTATTTTCTAAGCGTATTAGGAGAATTCCGTTTGCAAGTCCGCCAAGCGCAAATATTTAATTTTAAGCGCACAAATAAATCATCTGAGTCATTAAAATTATGTGGAAAGTAGCAGAGTGAAACCAGCAACGGCAACATAATGAGCATTGGCAGCAGCTGCTACAAATAAGCTTATCTTCAACTCATCTGCATCATCATACACCATAACTACGGCTGCCAAGGCGAACGCATAAACAGGAATATTAGCGGCATCTCTAGTGGCAACTTCACTTACACACACACACACACACAGATACTTTTATATACCGCTCACCAAAGCAACCGCTGCTTTTGACGCACTTTTCAGAGGACTCTGTAAGCGATAGTTTTGTATAATTTTTGTACTCACACACACACGTTAGCACATGTACACACACATACACATATTTAAAGCAACTCAAAAGAAGTCCATATTTCAGTCAATTTAGAGGACTCGCTTGTGTTAATTTCGCTTTCGACTATAAGAATAACGCTATCTTTGCTGAGTGAGTCTAACTACTTATTTTACGCTCATTTTCCAACATAATTTGCTTTCAACTCGCTCTGTTCAAATATGTTAATGAGTTGGAGCTCATAATTGAGTATGGTGATTTTGTAATTAACCGTTACAAGTAATTATTTTAACTATTTTCAAATTATGTAAATTGAAATTACAAGCAAATGCTTACATACATATCTACAAGTGTTTGTCTGTGCGTGATATGTACGGGAGTTTGTTTGTGGGTTTTCGACGTGGGTGTTGGTAATCGAGAAAGCTTTGCAAACTGTTTGTTTAAGTAACTTATAATCAAGTAAATAGTTTGCAAACAAAAGCTCAACATCTAGCAATAGACTCACGCACACACAGATACATATTTAAATGTTGCGGCATGCTTTGCTATGATTACGCTGCCAACTTGATTCGATAAAACTTTTCTAATAACATTTTGAAGTTACTCCGTAATTTGCCTCCATTTCTTTATAATAAGGCTTGCTGCTTGGTTTAGAAAATTTTCATAGTATTTTGTTTCAAAAATAACTTGTTGCGTGGATACGTTTAGATATTATAAAAGTGTCGTCATGTTGTTTGTCCGCGATGGACTCCTAAACTACTAAACCGATTTATGCAAAATTTAGCTCACTGTATCCAGTTCGAACCAACTTAGAAGATAGGATAGTAAAAACTATTCATAAATAAAAAAATTAAATGGACGCTCTATTAAGCGGACATCTCCATTAAACATGCAGATTGGCCGGTTCCACAATTTGTTGAAATTTATTAAGCACAATCAATTAAGCGGACAACAGACATTGAGAAAGCAGTCTTAATTTCCTTATTTCGTTCCTCAAACGCTTTTGACTTTATTCGTTAATAGAAATTTCACTGTATTCTTATATTATTATATGAAGAATAGTGTAAAATATATACCACATCAAGGCGTAGCCGGATCCACTAGTATTATATATATGATTTTTTTTTTTTGCTTTTGTCGAAAACGACATACAAGAGTATATAGGGGTCTCTAAAAGCCATAGAGAGTGAGAGAAAAGGTAGGGATAGGAAACAACGGGAGGAAATAAAGATAGGGGGAGTCAGAGAAGATAGAAAGAGGATTTTCGATTATATTAAATATTTATTTTATTGATTGACAAATTGTTTTCTTAGTTTTTCTTACTTTTTACTTATTTTACATAAGTTCTCAGACCGTAGAAAAATATTTTCCTTCTTCAATGCTCTTCCTTTGTTTCGTGCTTTTTATTCAAAAAAAAAAAATAAAAAAAGACTTGCTTGAGAATAATATGTATACTAAGACATTGCTGAAAATTATGAAAAAATTTTTTAAAATTTTTTAAATTTTAAAACTTTGAAAATTATGAAAAAATTTTTTAAAAATTTTTTTAAATTTTAAAACTTTGAAAATTATGAAAAAATATTAAAAAATTTTTAAATTATTATTATTTTTTATTTGAAAACTCTCACATTGACAAAGAGTGGGTATACGGTTTCAGATGCTACTTTTCAAGATTACTTTAAAAAATTAAAAAAAGGGAAATATGTTGAGAAAAATTTTTATATATAAATATCTAAAAACCGACAGCACTCGACTTTGTATACAGTTACATTGAAACAACAGTTCTAAACAAGACATAAGCTGATCCAGCAAGCACAGTTTATCAAAAGTAACGAATTTATTCACAAAATTGTTATTATAACGGTAATTTGCATGCTAAAAAATTGGAAAAAGAGATTTCATGAGCAGCAAATAATTGCAATGAAAAATTTCCTTTTATTCGTTGCGCTGTGCATATCAAAATAACGGAACTTTTAATGCAAATCAAACAATTGGCGCAAAATCAAGACTTTACGAACAATATCAGTTCAAACGATTGAATGTTTGGGTTTTTTATGTAGTACTAGCATAAGCATAAATAACATTAATTATAAGGAGCAATAAGGAAAAGCGAAAATTCGCACAAAACACCGAGACCGAGCATGTAAGCAACAATAAGTACTAAGTATGGTAATTAGTAAGTTTCCGAACAATATTGAACAATAATAGTTTTAGTATTCAACTCAATATTTCTTAACTTAATGTAGTTTTACAAACATATAGAGAAATGTACACCAGACGTATGTATGTGTGTTCGATTGCGCTTGGCAGTTGAAATAAACACACGCACACATTTTTAATTATTTTCTCAGCAGCGAATGATAAACGAAAACGAGTATTGATTTCCAGAAATATATGTAGTTAGTAACACATAAATTATAAACTGTGTTTCGCAATTATAACGCAAATATTGTAATTATCAGTAATCAAGTAAACCAATTAAAATTGTGCAAATAATAATAAAGATGGAAATTTAACAGATATTTAAACTTATTTTTTAATGATATTCCAGATTGTTTTTGTGTAAGTGATCAACTGTTATTGATTTGATAATTGTTTTGTGTTAAAAAAAGGATTTTCTTTTAAATATTTTTCTAAAACTTTAATAACATTAAAATACTCCCATATTCCTTTGGTATTTAGTTGAACAACATTTTTTGAGAATAACTTTAATGGACGTTCGCTAAGTACCTTCGTTTGATGACAACAGCTGATTTTATTGAATTTTTCAAGCCAACACTGAAAGTAATATAGAGGGATGATCGAAAACAACATTTGGACCTTTTTACTGGTTTACTATTCGGAAACTGATTTAAGAAATTTGCGAAAATTATTAATGTGTCCTGAGTGAGTGACCGAACACAAATGCCAAAAGGGTTCAAAATTTCTTTCCGGAAATTTCGATCTTACATGCACCATTTAAACCTCCGGCCAAAGGACCGGATATTGCTGAAAAATTTTTTTGCAAACAACAACAACTTAATCACATCAAAAGTCTAAATTAATTTCGAAGTTTGACTTATAGGAAACTCATGCTCTTACAAAGGGAATTTTCTTCGTCGCGTTAACCTTATCAACCTCAAAGAAGTGACCATTCTTAAGGTAGAAGTCGGGAACATAAATTCTTTTTTTTGGACTTCTTTGGAGGGTGGTTTTTTATAGGAAAATAAAAATGAATTATCTTGAATATTTAGAGTGTTTTTATTTACATATTGAAATTATCAAAAAATGTATTTGAAAAAATTTAATACTTTTTTACTATTAATATTGTCACTCGAAGTTGGAATCTCAAAAAAATGCACGTGAGTGGCCCGGGTGATTTTGGCTCTTGATGTTATCTGAAATCAAATATTCTTGATTATTTTTAATCCTATAGATATTCTGGTCCCCACTACTGACGTTAAATTCAAGGGTAAATACCAAAATGGCGGACTTTGAAAAAAAAAAGTCTTTTATTTTGCAAAGAAAGGGTTGTAAAATAAAAGTCAGTGGTGAAAAAATTCTCGTTAGTTCCGACGAGAACTATAAGTGTGTAGACAGTCTGTTAAAATTTGAAAGCAATCGGTTCAGTAGAAAAAAAGTTAGGACCCGGGCCGACTAGAAAACAATGTTTTGAGAAAAACGCTTAAGTTCAATAGAAGGAGAGGACTAAGAGGCGCTCTAGGAAACTCATTATAACTCCCGAAATATTTGAATTTCTGTCTAAATTTTCACAGTATATTCTCAAGACATTGTATTTAAATTAAGAAAAAAAAAATTTCGATTTTTTGAACCCAAGAACCAATTTACCAGTTATCTTAAGCACGTTGTTACTGGCGCCCAAAAGTGGGTTGTTTACTAAAATATAAAGCGAAAGAGATCATGGTCTCAGAAGGATGAACAAGCTCAAACCACTTCGAAGACAATATTCTGTAAAAAAAGGCAATACCAATATGGTCAAATGTAGTGTGATCAGCTGGACAAATTGAGTGATGCACTCAAACAGAAGAGGCCTTAATTGATCAAAGAAGGGGTACAGTCTCCATCAGGTTAATACGCAACCTCATACACATTTTGTTTGGAAGAATTTTTTTCCCCCAAATCAGAACGTTAAACAAACTTTAAAGTTTTTTTTTACCTGCAAGCATCAATAAGAAAATGAGCGTGGAATAAATCTGTTGTTGTTGATATTGGTTACTGAGCGTTACTGATATTAACAAAAAAAATTGAGAAGAAACGACTTGGCGCATTTTACGTCGAGATTTTAAAATTTGAATGCGCACAAAATGCAACTTGTGCAAGAACTGAAGCTGATCGACCTTGTAACATTACTTCGCTCTATGGGCTTTTGAAAAATTCCAAGAATATCCGTTTTCGAGCAAATTTTGTTCAAGATGAGGCCCATTTCTGGCCCAACGGGTATGTAAACAAACAAAATTGCCATATTTGGAACGAAGAACAACCTGAAGAAATTCAAAAGCTGCTATTTCATCAAGAAAAAGCAACGGTTTGGTGTGGTTTGTGGGCCTTGGGATCATCGACGTAGCTGCGGTGAACATTTTAAGAGATAATCTTCAACAAATAAATGCCAAAGAATGTTCTTTCGAATGATAATAAACATTTCCCATTAAATTTGATGTTACTGTGTTTTTTCTTTAAAAAAATTAGGGAACCTCGAAATGGATCACCCTTTATATGTATTGCAATCAATTTTGTAGTCACATTGTTCAACAACTAAACACCAAACTGACAAATTTCCCAATAATTATATTTTAATAGTATTATGAGGTGACAGACAGCTGCTACCCAAAAAGCCTCACTCCTTTTTTACACTTTTATGCATTCGACTACATATTGCTTGTCGAAACAACACGAGGCGGCAGCTGCCCAGCATTGGCTCGGCTCCAAGTGCAAGACGCATTTCCTGCAAAGTGCCAAATGCCAACTAACTTTGTAGAGGGCAAACAAGCGCAAGGAAAAAAGAAAAACAATCAGAAAATATAACAGCTTCACAGCATGAATTAATAACAACAAAGTGGCGAGCATGTGGACCATACACGAGCGTTGTATTTAAAGATGTAAAGTAGTTTGTTTGGCTTTCATGTCCTTGCCCAAGTTTTAAGTACTACTTTGTGCTTTGCTTAACTTGATGTGACTTTTGTTGTTAAAAAATAAGAGCTTTAATAATTTATGTATAAAAATTGTTGATTAATTCTTATGCATATATATGTAAGTAACCATGATAAAAGTTTTAAATGAAGATTTTCTAGATTTTTTAACAGAATAGTCTCAACTGGAAAATTAATAGACTTTTTAGCAATTTCACTTTTAGTAGAATATCAGAAGAAAGCTTTAAATTTTCTCTCATAAGAATGTTTGTCCATAAATTCTCATAATTTTATAGTTAATCAATGATAATCCTATATTAAATATTTAAACCAGCAATCGGCTAAAGTGTCTCAGTCAGCAAAAACTCATTTTTGTTTAGAAAGTCTTTAATCCCCTCTAAATTATTGCCAATTGAAAAGTAATCGCTGTTTCAGCATACAAACTTTACCAAACACATACAACTACAGACATTTTCCCCCCCGTTTAGTCCAGAAAAAGCATGATTATGAATTGCGGTTTGCTGTTGTCAGTTTGAAACTGATTAAACTGACTAACCGCAATGCATTCGTGAGCAGTTGCTAAGCTTTGGCAATTTGTTGCGTCAGCAAGTGTGCGGCACTATTAACGCTAATAGCTGGCGTATGCCGTTTTGTCTTCCAAATTGCATACACAAAACTATTAATATGAATATATGTTTATATTTATGGCTTTTAAAGGGGAAAATTTAATATGGGTGTGCATGTGCTTAAATCCTTTCTAAATGCTTATGTTGCGTGCCATGAATAAATTATGACAGTCATGTCAGCAAGCGTATGCCTTGATTTTGAGGAAATTTGTTAACATCATTGATATCTACGTGGCTGTCAACCACAAGGGGTCAAAAAGCTATAAGGGCATGCGGAAGCACAGCGAAGTGGGAAACCTTTAGTTATATAAGTAAGAAATTTATGCAATCAAAGTTCGAGAGGTTCATTGGTATGAGATTTTAAATAATTTTTGTGGGTGAAAAAGGGTAATTTATAAATAATAAAAATTGTGAAAATAATTTTTCAAAATTAAATTTAGAAAATTCGTGTTTGGCGAGATTTCTGTTAACAACTGGTTTAAAGTTAAGCTTAAAAAAAAAATCACAAACTATTAATTACTGCATGTGCGAGTAAAGCACAATTGACAAAACTGCTTAGAGTTCCGCGTATTTATCCATGAAACGACTGCCTGACGCACGACAAATATTTAAGTCCAAGGAAAAAGCGCCAACAATGCAAACAAAAATATTTTATAATTTTATATATATTTTTGTTTTGTGTCTACAAATTGATTTTCTATTTGTTTTAAATATTTTCTCTTTCCCTATTTTTGGCTTTGGCCATTTGAATTTCCTTGGCGCTTTGTCGCGTATCGAATTGATACAACGCATTTCAATCAAGTTCTATGCCAAAGTCGTGTCCTTGTCAAATTAAGTGTATATGCCCATACAAAATGTATGTATGTATGTGTATACAATATAAGCGAACACTCGGCCCAAAATACACACAACTTCCAAAACATAAAATATATATACAACAAAAGTGCTGGCGTTTTGGGTTGGGTTCATAAAAATGTACACACATACAATAGTTTTAATGTCTATATGCTAATGGCCGCTGCCTTAATGTCCCACGCTCAGCGACAACAATAATTAGTCAGCCGCAAAAGGTGGACACGCACAAATGCGATAAGTTAGAAATTTCGCAGACAATTTTTCAGCAAAAAAAAAAATACAAAAATAAAAGAGTTGCGCTAATTATTTGGGGGAAAACGTGCATGAAATTCAAATTCCAAATTTTTATGAGTTTTTGTTTCGCCGAATCCCTTTCCACCTTAAAAGCTGCGCTAAACCCAGAGTGCGTCAAATTAGTAATAATAAATACACAATAATATTTGCTGAACTCCAGAGTTTCGATGCGTGCGAGTTTCAAAATTTTTCTCGCATGCGATAATTTTTCTACGCAAATTTCGCCAGCTTGTTTTGAATTGCGCTGTACAATTTCATTTTGTCGCACAAATATTTATTTATACACCTGCTGCGTTACATGCATACCGTTATATTATATGTATGTATGTGCGGTTGGTTGTGTTGGGCAGAAAAATGAGCAGAATAACAAAAGTGCGATTCAAAACGTCCTTCACCTTTTGTTTATATTTATGCATTACAAAATTAAAATTTGTCGCGTCGCCGCACCGCCAGCCTACAATGGCAACACGATGATTGCGCGCAGGTATTTACAGGTGTCTATTTTTAAAATCTCAAATAAAAGTGAAATAATGTACAAAAAAGCGACAGCAAACACAGACACATGCACATTTTTTAGAATTTTCTGCTGAGAAGTTTGAGAAAAAGTTTTGGAAGAGCGCAAAAGTCACAAAAACAAAAAAAAAAAACAAAACAAAATAACGACAGGCCGCTGCTATTGATTTGCCACTGCGTATAAGCAAAATAATTGTGCCTGAGTTTCAAAACAAAGAGAGCGAATTTCTTTTTCCATGCCAATACGAAGAGTGCCAGACGCGCACAGCGCCTTATTATGCTCATTATACTACTCTCCGCAGCTTTGTGTTTGCTTTTGACTTTTCCCGCTGCTCTACTTTTTCGGACTGTGCTTGTTAACTTTGATTTGTTTCTCTATTTCCCTGCCGCTTCCCCTTACCGCGCGTGGATCTTCATTCTTCCATATATCTCGTATCCCCCGCCGATCCCCCTTCACCACCCAACCACAGTTGGCGTTTTGGGCAGCAACTGCGCAGCTTTTCGTCCAAAAGTGTACCGTCGCAGCGGCGTATTGCTGGCACGCTGCCAAAGCGCTATACTTGGAGATCATCGGGAAAATTGCTGAATTTCTGCCAGAAATTATTTATAACTCATTTATTTGCTTGCTCGTTTGCGCACATGGCCGCCAAAGCGAAAATAGCAAATATAGTTGGCTTTTTTCAGTGGCCAACAAGCGACGCACACACACTCACACCGGCGCACGCATCAGCGCTGCGATCATTCACGCACACACTCACTCAAACAAGTGTAGCGGAACAATAGCGGCCATGTGAATGTGTGTGTGTGTGTTTATTTGTGAAAATGTTGCGAATTTTCAGTTTAAAAAAATAGGAAAAACGTCTTTTGTTGAAGAGTTCAAGAAATGCCCCGCCGGCATTGTCTATAATGAGTTTTCGCAGCTTGCTTGCAATCCGCTTTTATTTTTTTAATTTCAAAAATTTTGCAAAAACTTTTGCGAACCGTTTCAATTCAGCAGCTGTCAGAAATTGACAACTGTGAGTCTTTAAGTCCAACACTAGCGCAATGGCACTGTATATTCATATAAGAAAATGTGTTTGTATGTGTGTGCACTGGCGTTTTCTAAAGAAAGATCCAATATTTTGATGGCTACTCGTCATAAAATTGATTGCTGTTTACTCACAACACAATATAACTGTATATATTAAATACATATGGGAAATAATCATATACACTTGAAATATGTATGTTTGTATATATGGGTTAATTAACTGTATAGCTGCCAATTGGAGATTTATAACTCTCAGAAATTTAAGGGATTTTATTTATATATTTTTAAGGGAAAATATACTCATATACATATACACTAGTTATGCATATGTTTTGTATATAATATTTTATAATATATATGGCGAGTTTCTTTGCACTTGTCGGTATGTGCTCCATATCGCCGATGACTCATGGCTTTGTGTATATTTATTTTTTTATTATAAAAATTAATATTTTCGTTTGCCAATTGAATTGCCAAGGACAGCTGTTGCGGTTTGTTCGTAGAATTGCCACTGATGTATATCTATCGATCTATTTCATATAAAAAATTTATTTTAAGTACTTTGGCTGCTGCTTTTATGTAATAAATAATAAATAAACTGTAAATGCAAACTTTTTGGAATCCAAAAAATATTTTTATTATTATTTTATTTATTTTTTATTCCGAATTTTTCATTTTACTTACTATTGAAATGGTTTTAAGCTGTTTTGTAAACATACCTGAAACGAAAGAAAATAATATTTTTATTAAGAAATTCAATTTTTAATTTTAGCTACATTTTTTAAATACAGTTATTACAGTTACAGGTAATTATGCATATATTAACCTCACTGCTATTTAATAGTTTAAATAAGTATTTCTGATAATTAAACCACATATTGGGTACTCGAAAAAGTCTTTTGGTATTTTGTCAATAGACGTCGCTGCAGTCGTATATCTCCAGTGCTTCCAATCCCATTGCGTCATATTATATGTTGTTAGAAAGGTGAGATTTCAAGCTTCATTTAACTAAAATAAAATTAATTCGAGGAAGTTGAAAAAATGTTACAGCTGTTCTAAAATAAGTGAAAATTATGAAGGAATTCGATATACTTAGAAATTTTTGTATAAAAAAGAGAAGAATGCCGGGCAAGTGCCCAAAGAAATTTGTGAAGTTTTCGGAAAGGATGTTGTATCAGTTCGTGTAGCAAAACAATGGTTAGCTCGCTTCCGATCTGAAAATTTCAATGTGAAAAATGCACCTCGCTCTGGTCGACCTATCGTTGAAAAAGTCGATGAAGTTATGGAAAAGATTGACCAGGACTGTCACATTAGCAGTCATGACTTCGCTAAGAAACTTAACATTCATAATCAAATGGTCTTGAACCATTTAAAAAAGGCTAGATACAAAAGAAGCCTGATGTTTGGATACCACATGAATTGTCTGTGAAAAATTTAATGGACCAAATTAACATTTGTGATTCTTTGCTGAAACGAAATGAAATCGAATCATTTTTGAAGTGAATGGTAATAGGAGACGAAAAAGGAAATTTTATTTTTTAACCTTCATTTAACCAAAAAATTCGACTACCTCGTCGAAATATTCTTTTTATGGGTTGGTATGACTGTCAGTGATATCTGTGCCAAATGTCATATCAAAATAATCATTAATGTTTAATATACGCTTGTCTTTCTGAAGTATATAAAGTGCATTCGGCGATTTTTACGATAAGTGAAATTAAGAAACAAAGAATATCCATTGCATTCTTTTGTGCGGTTTCAAATATCTGGTGCCGAAACATTCCAAATGTTGAAAAAGAGGGTCGAGAACTTGTTGACCATGAACCACTTCCAGGATGGCCATCAAGATAAGCTGATGATTAACAGGTCTATAAAGTAAATAGATTAGTGCTTGGGAATCGACGGTTAACAGATAGAGATCTTACTGGCATCGTTGGAATATCAGAAAGACCAATCAAAATTATTTTGAAAGATCATTTGGGTTTAAGAAATGTGAAAGCACGATTGGTTCTAAAATCATTAAATTATTTCGAGAAGCAGCGTCGCATTAACACCTGTGTAATAACGCTTTCTGACTACCAGGATGTTATGAAACGTATTATTAAATACTTCCGACCGGTCTTTGGCTGTTATGCGTTTTTTGCGCGAAACAATTCGTAAAAAGGAACTATGAGCCCATAACTCTTTTTTTTTGCACCGTCGCATACTGCACTGATTCTTTGTGAATTTTTCGCAAAATTTTCAACCAATATCGTGCCACAACCACCGTATTCGCCTGATTTAGCTCCGTGTGACTTCTGGCTCTTCAGAAAACTCAAACGACTGCTCCTGGAAATCGTTTTGAGTGAATTGAAGACATTACACGTGAATCGCTTATTGAAGGCTATTCCTGAAATTTACTTTAACAGCTGTTCCGAGGAATAGAAAATATGTTGACAAAAGTGTATTGGAGACGACCCCATCAAGGTCGACATAGATTTTGAAGAATGAATTAAGAATTTTAAACTTATGAACAAAGTCTTACTATGTTTTCTTCATGGTAATAAAATTATATATAAAAGTTCAACTGATATACTTTAAAACATAAATAAATATGCCATTATTTGTCTCCTATGGCAACTACAGCCAATTTGAAAAGGGTTGCCTTGAGAAAAAACGTGTTTAATGATAAACTGGTTAATCTGATTGAACTTGCCGAACAGCTTCGTACTTTTCAACAGATAGAGTAGGCTGTAGCATAGAACGGCAACGTTTAAGACGCAGCAAATCGGTTTTCTAAACTCAGAAAAATTAATATACCCACAAGGAAAACGAATTTTCAAATGTTTACTATTTTTTATTTAATAAAAACTGAAATTTAGTATATAGTACTACAGGCAATACTTTTACACTAAATGCTTGAAGGTCGCTATATGAACAATAACTAAACGTTTTGTAATCAAATTGTACGTATTGAATTTTGGAAGTCAGTAGAGGCGGCTAAACTTTAAAAGCCGCCTGCAAATCTGTAAATTGATTTTATATATAAAATATATATTTTTTATTCGAAATTTCGCGGCTGCGTCTTAGGTGGTCCATTCGGAAAGTCCAATTTTGGGCAACTTTTTCGAGCATTTCGGCCGGAATAGCCCGAATTTCTTCGGAAATGTTGTCTTCCAAAGCTGGAATAGTTGCTGGCTTATTTCTGTAGACTTTAGACTTGACGTAGCCCCACAAAAAATAGTCTAAAGGCGTTAAATCGCATGATCTTGGTGGCCAACTTACGGGTCCATTTCTTGAGATGAATTGTTGTCCGAAGTTTTCCCTCAAAATGGCAATAGAATCGCGAGCTGTGTGGCATGTAGCGCCATCTTGTTGAAACCACATGTCAACCAAGTTCAGTTCTTCCATTTTTGGCAACAAAAAGTTTGTTAGCATCGAACGATAGCGATCGCCATTCACCGTAACGTTGCGTCCAACAGCATCTTTGAAAAAATACGGTCCAATGATTCCACCAGCGTACAAACCACACCAAACAGTGCATTTTTCGGGATGCATGGGCAGTTCTTGAACGGCTTCTGGTTGCTCTTCACCCCAAATGCGGCAATTTTGCTTATTTACGTAGCCATTCAACCAGAAATGAGCCTCATCGCTGAACAAAATTTGTCGATAAAAAAGCGGATTTTCACATTTCGAACCGAACACTGATTTTGGTAATAAAATTCAATGATTTGCAAGCGTTGCTCGTTAGTAAGTCTATTCATGATGAAATGTCAAAGCATACTGAGCATCTTTCTCTTTGACACCATGTCTGAAATCCCACGTAATCTGTCAAATACTAATGCATGAAAATCCTAACCTCAAAAAAATCACCCGTTATAGCCTTTATAAAAATAAGAAGTTTCCATACAACGATCTGATTTTCATTGTTCAGTTTGAATTGCAGCTATATCATATATTTATACGATCTCTAAAATTTGCCGAATATTTTGCCATTGTCTTGGAGAATAATCCATGTTGGATTTGGTGAGAATGTCATGTCAAACAAAAAAGGTTTTCATACAAAAATTTAGCTTTGATTGTTCAGTTGGCTAAAGTAGTCCGATATCGGCGTTTTCAACAAATGAGCAGCTTATTGGGGAGAAAAGAACGTGTGCAATTTTTCAAATCGATAGCTCATTTATATATATATACATTTTCCTTCTAGGTGTTTGCCGTGTTTAGGGTATAAATACTCATTTGCTCAAATTCGAAATTTTTTTTTTTTTTTTTAGTTTTTTAAACACCTGGAAGTTGCTTTTAATATCTCGACAACAATATGAGCTCAAACTTCAATTTGGACCTTGTATAAATATAGAAACATGCATTCAAATCGAGGGTGGTGATAATCATAAAGTAATTTTCAAAAATGCACTTGGACATCCAAAGGCGATGATCGTACTTTTTAACCTTTTTTCGGTGCCTCGCCTTTGAATGATTGAAATGGACATCGAACAAGGACTGTGGTGTGTGCCAACACATGCTTTCAATTTATGCATAGTACGTGACATTCGGCGGGCGATCTCTTAATTCTTAATTGGACTTTGAATAATTTAGCAATGAAAGCTTTCGCTGATTTTCCATCATGTCAAATAATGTCAAACAAAAATCACAAACCAATGTCACTGCTATTCACGAATGCCACAGAAGCGGAAGCATACGGCACCGCAGCTTACTCGCATGTACCGTTAACTGCATATACGGTTATGTCGGCGAGTACAAGCCTTCGTGTGTGTGTGTATATATATGAGAGGGAACCTCCAGTTCTAATAGGAGAATAAATTCAATTTAAACGGATTCTAATTGTAGCCGCAATGTGGTTGCTGCCACCGCCACTAACACATGTAGTTCTGCAGTGAAAGTGCCATGCACTCGCACAGACATATATACATATGTGTGAATGTATATACGTATGTGTGTTTTGCTGAATTACATTTGCACCCACAATTCTTTTATTTATTGCCGGAGTGATATTCTGGGGAGGCAGCGCAAAGTGCTGGCGGCACACAATGGCATTTATGCAAACACATATGCATAGTCATATAAGTGAAGGTTTCCATGCATGCGTGTGTATGTGTATGGGTGCAAATATTCAAGCTAAGCACACACATTTGCAGCGAACGGCTGCTCATTTTAATTAAAAGATAAAATAGCACCGAAATGACTTTCAACAAAAAAACCGTTAACTGTGAGTGAAATGGAAAAAAACGAGCGAAACAACGAACTGAATAACGGTTAATACGAGTAGCAGGAACCGCTGAATAGCACAAGAACAGGTATGACCTAATGAATGAACAGCGACAGCGCTCATGACTTTGGCTTTGGTTTGCTCAAACTTTATTATGTGGGCGAATGGAAATGCTGTGGCAGCACACGCCATTTTTACTAGGGTGGGACGATTTATGTGGAAATAGAGTTTTGGTAGTTAATATGCTTTGACTTCTTCACATAGTTTTCCATAAAAAGCTTTAAGAAAACTAACCATTTCAGCTTAGATTATATTTTACGTAGGTTGCTATATATATTTCTGGACTAGGCAACACTAAGTGTTGCCAGGTGCAATCTGACATTTCCATTGGAAAGTTAGACATTTTTTAGCATAACATCACTCAGAACGTTTTGTCATTTAATCTTGAATTGTTTTATTTACAGGGAATTAAAAAATTCATCTCGGCCAAAAACTGGAATTAACTCGTGAACATTTTCGTGCGATCATTTTTCATAACTTTCGACGTGGATTATCACGACAAGAGTGCATCGATGAACTAAAATCTTTGTATGGCTATGAAGCACCATCGTATAGCACTGTGAAAAACTGGTACAACGAATTCAATCGTGGCCGACGCTCGCTCAAAGTCGAATTCCGTGAACGTCGTCCAAAAACAGCCGTTGTGCCAGAAAACATCGATGCCGTACGTGAACTGATAATGCAATACCGTCATGTAACATACCTTCAGATGGGGGCATGCCTATGCATTTCTCCTACCAGCATACATTCGATATTGCATGAACACCTGGCCTTAAAAAAGGTTTGTTCTCGTTGGATGCCCCACAATTTGACAATCGCTCAAAAAAGGCTCGTGTGGATTGGTGTAAAGAAATGCTGAAAAAATACGATCGCGGTGCTTCAAAAGACGTTTATAAGATCGTCACAGGTGACGAGTCATGGATCTATGCGTATGAGCCCGAAACAAAACAGCAATCAACCGTGTGGGTCTTCCAAGACAAGCCAAATCCAACGAAAAAAAAAAAAACATTTTCGTTGATAAATATGCCTATTTTCATTATTAGGCCAGACATATATATTGCAGCCCTAATTTTTAATTTCCAATTGAATCTCTGCAATGTGTGCATCCTAAGTCACTTCATATTAAACAATTTTTCAAAATGTTCGGTTCCGTCCATTTATTTTTATACCATTTTGTACGGTTATTTATCTCGTTGCGACCACATATAAATGAAACTTTTACTACAAATAAAACGTAGATAGAAACACTTTTTTGCAGTTGTTTCGGTGTGTAAAAATAGAAGTTGATATGTGAAATCTACATTTCTTAATTAAAAGCAACTTTTGCTTTTTCCATATCAAATTATGAGGTTGTGTATATTTTCAAATACAATTTCCGATTAGAGCATTACAGCCTACTATTATGTGCTATTTGATGAACATTATGTTATGTGAAAATATATGAACTTGAAATTTGCAGAAAGTATGTAGCAGCAATGACTTTCTTCTCTGTATTCTCCCTCTGTAGAGGAATTAACGATTTCTCAATTTTCATAGGTTTAAAAATGTTAAATAATGAAGTATTTGATATTTGCTTAATGTAAGAACTCTGTTAACTTATTCATCACTTTTTTATAATGATCTCTACTGCTCTCCTTGCCCTGAGCAACTTCTTGTATTTGTTTTAATGACTTAATCTGAACTATTCTTCTTCCACCAAATGCACAGAGCTCGATTTAGAAATTACTAGGCAAAAATTATGACTTTTATTTATTACATATATTTCTGATATAAGTTAGATACTAGAATTGTTCGAAAGTACACAAATATGAGCCAGACCGGTTGTTACAAAACACGCGAGCAAACCGAATCGATACAATTTTTACCCTAGATTAGTGAAACATTTTTTGTTTGGCAATTTTTACCATAAAAAAATATGCTAGAAATAGTTTGCCTGAAATTTTGTGTTTTCAATGGAATCAAATCTACAGAATCGTTGAAGTGCTTTGGGGAGTCCATTTTATCACAAGCACAAGTATTTGAGTGGAACAAAAGCACTCAGTTAAGGTCTTGATGCCATCGAAAGTTTACCTTCTGCGAGAAATCGTTATGTTGTCAACAGAGAGATGACAGAGAATTTCAACATCACTTATGGTAGAGGTCTCCATCGAATAGAGATCGCCAAAGAGATGCTGGACAACGTAGCTGAAGAGCCCATCTTCATCAAAAGAGTAGACGAGTTGTTGGATTGTCATTATGACGTAGAAACCGTATAACAATCTAGTGAATGGGGATCTATTGAGTAGTCGAAAAAGTATTTTCGTATTTTGTCAATAGATGTCGTTGCGGTCCTATATCTCCAGTGATAGCAATCAGATTGGGTCATACCAATTAGTTGTGAAAAAGTGAGACTTTAAGCTTCATTTAACCAAAAAAAAATTGGGGGAAGCTGAAAAAAGTTACAGGGGTTCAAAAATACATAAGTGAAAATAATGCAGAAATTCGCTATATTTTGAAATGTTTGTATAAAAAAGAGAAAAATGCCACACAAGCCACCAATGAAATTTGTGAAGTTTACGAAGACGACGATGTATCAGTTCGTGAAGCACAACAATTGTTCGCACGCTTTCGTTCTGAAAATTTCGATTTACACTGATGAAAGTTTTACACTGATGGAATGATGTGTTTAGCAAAAAAGTGGCAAATTATTAGTATAAATATAAAAAAATAAGTTGAAGTTTGATTAGAAATACAAAAAAGCTTTTCCGACTACTCAATATTTGAGCGAATAACAAAGGTTCACAACTCAAATAAACACAAAGTAAGCCATATTTATGCATGTAAGAAGGTTTTATGGTTATAACCACAACAAAAGCATTGCATTATTATAATAATATAAATTTAAAAAATTTGACATCTGCAACTGAAAGCACTGAAGACACGTGAACTAATCATTTCTTAAGAAATCACATCCATTTTGATGGAGAATGAGAAATTATTAAACCTTTCATACTTGCATTAGTCTGTCAATGAACCTTTGTTTTGTGCCCTGAAGCTATCCGATAAAGTTCTTCGTATGCTTCGCTATGCTAAACTACAACAACACCAAGTGAAAAGGCGGATTCTTCCACGTAGCATGTGGGTTATGCCCCGAAGAAGCTTTCAATGTCAATGAATGTAATTTATGCGGTGACATGCAGCAAATTAAATATCGACCAGCAACAAAAGGATACAGTTAAACAATATATACAGCACATATAACTGCTAAGGACACCTTCAAGTGTTGCAATTCGATTGTGCTTTACTCTATTGTTTCCTCGCCAGTGGACTTGCGGTGTGTTTGTCAGCAAGAGAATAACAGCTGAGACCATCACAAACGTGTGTGTGTGTGGGCACTCGAGTGCGTGAGTGCTTAGTAGGTGAGTTGGGTGCTTCAAAGTCGGCACTGGGGCGGCGGTTCTCTGTATGTGTCAAATGTTGCACAAAGCAATGAAAGTGAAAGGATTCAAATAAGTGCTGGTCTTTTGAGCAAAGATAAGAAGACAAACAAGAAAATCGAAAACAAAAGCAGATATGTATGTGTGAAGAGCTCATGCGTTGAGTATTGGAGAATAATGCTGGGTCACAGGCGGCACACATATAACATAGAGAAATGGAATTTAAAGTGAGCCATGCTTGCAGATAGCTCAATATGTGGTTGGCAATAGCTATCAATACTCATACACATTGGTGCCACATAATATATTCGTATATGTCGAATCATTATTTACATAAAAAGGCTTGTGTGTTTTGTGCAGTTTCTTTGTCGGGAGCAAAGCATAGAAACTCACTGGCCTAGAAATTTTCGCTCTCCACGCACTCGTTCAGTATTATGTGTCTCTCTACTTAGCAATGTAAGAAATATGTATGTATATACTGTGTATATATTTGTATATATACACAAATGTACTTGTATGTGTGTGTTTTAATAGATTAACTTGTGACCACTATAAATGTTGCTATTGTCGCCTAAACGGTTAACCTTGTACTTGTGGCAAATAAAGGATACGCTTTGCTGAGCTTCAAGGGATATATTCTATTTGAGTGCTTCACATTCATCTAAGGGCATCAAATTTATATGTATTAGATAGTGTCTTTTTCAAATTATTATTATTTTTTTTTTAATGCGGCCCCCACAAATTTCAGTCCAATGAAAATAAGCTCTTTCTTTCAATTTATTTCATGCTTAAATTATTTTTTTTTTCATGTATGTATAGAACATATATTTTTTCGATATTTTGCATAAAGTAATAAACTTAAATTTTGAAAAAATTATTTTCTAATACCAAATGTTTTGCTCTACAAAAATTTTGCAATTTAATGACTGGAGTCAGCTTGAGATCACGACTTTTTAAGCAGCGATATCCCTTAAGGGGAATTATTGCCAATTTTTTTTTCATAAAAACATTTCTCTAAACATTATATGCCGTTAAATTTATATCTCTTATGATCTAAGTATTCAAACAAGTGCCTTATAAATTCACTGTTTCTCATACGTCATGGTGTACTGTACGAATACAGCACATTTGATATTACTTTAATGCCAAATAACTTTTAAAGAAATATTTGTTTAGAAAAAAGAAATATGAACTGTTTTAGAGCGCTAAATTTTGTATTACAATATTCTGTTTTGAATTTAATTAAAAATAAAATTTAATTAAAAACAACTTTGGAATTTATATATAGAAAAATGATGGTTAGTGTTAAGCCTTTTGGTTCTGTTGGTATGGTTATTTTAACTTTTCTTTTAGTTTGCGGTGAGCTTATTCTGGGAGACGAAAGCTTTTTAAGTTGGCCAAAGCTAGAAAAACTGTTTTTGAGATTCTCCTATTTTCCATCAGAGTTTTATTTCACAGGGAAAATAACATTGTATGAACCTTTAATCGTAAAAATTTGGTTGTAATATATTGTATAGGGGTCTCCACAGTCTCAACAAATGAAAGTAGGATATATGCACATACATATACACATGAACATAGTTACATATGTAAAGTATATGAGCAGCATTCTCCAACTCTTTAGTTAAAACTTAATTTGTATTAATTAAAAGTTCTACAAAGAAATGCAAGTGGCATTTACTGCGTCCTTACTTTTAGCTAGTTATGTGCGCTGTTATGTTACAGCACTTTTAACGGCCTTCTTGGCATATATGTGTATGTATGTGCGCACATGTGTCTTCCAAACCATGTAGTGTGTGGTTAAAATTCATTTAGCTTAACGGTTTTACACAAGTGATGACAGTGTAACTTCGGCAATGACTTCAGCATTGCGAGCGATTTGCGGTTGCCTGGTACTTGAAACTTAACTTACAGTTATAGCGGGTAGTATATTACATATCTAAGTGATAAGCGTAGACTGTAATGTCGAGTGAGTATCCAAATAAGTACGCAAATTTTACTACTTAAAAGCGGAGTCAGAATAATTTGTCTCTGAATTTGGTCTAGTACTCGAATTGAAGCAAAAGCTTTGAGGCAAAATCCAACTTAATTTTGTAAATTTTAGTAAACCTTATCTCTGTTTGAATATATTATTTTAAACACTTTAAAGTTACTGTACTCTATTTACAATATAATCTTACTCCATCTTGAAAGCTTACGCAGAATTCATGCCATCAAAAATCATTTTAAAATGTAAAGAATCAAAGGCTCAAAAGAATTTATGTTAAAGTTTTTAGCGTCTGAGTTAATTACTGATGAAGTAATGCCTTTCAAATTCTTCAAGTTCATTAGCTAACCCAAGCAATTTAAATGCCCAACCCTGCCAAGGCTGAGGAAGTAATAACCGCGAAAAGCAAAGAACTCGAAGCGGAAGACACGCGGTCAGAGCAGCTGATTTTCAATGAATTTGAATTTATTAGATATCGAAATATATGTATTTCCACCACTATAAGTGTGACATCAATTGCCCTGCTGTTGCCGTTGCGTCACGCCGCCGACGTAATGCTGTAGTTATTGCTGAGAACGGACATGTGTGGCACACACGTGGCAAGTAGCGGCCGCTAAGCTGGCAACGGCAGCGAAGCAAAAGTGGAAACATTTCGAAAAATGATAAGCAGCAGAGTGAGCTGCTGAATGCCACTGCAAGTAAGCTGACGGAAAGGCGTCAAAGCGCAAAAATGCCATCAATCAAGGACCAAAGTGTGAGAACGGAGACGAATCCGCACATCTGCCAGCGCTTGAGTGACGATGGGCACCCAGACTGTCATCACAAATAAAAATAGCAACAACAACGCGCAAGTGTAAATAGTGAAGTATGCTAATTTCTATCGAAAGTTTATGCGCCAGTGCCAAGAGCTTGTTTTTTCGCATACATTTTGTATGCTTTTCCAAATCATTTATTCTACTTAATATTTGTCTAACTTTTGCTTATTTTTCGCTTTCAATTTATTATTTTCAAACAACTTGCCTCAGCCATTGTTATTTGGACGCAGCAATTTTTCAAAAGTTTTACTTTATATGCATGTGTACGTGTGTGTGTGGTATGTGTATTTATTGGGAGCTGTCAGTATGTCACAGCAGAGAAGCTACTCGTATTGACATTCCGATGTGGGCGTGTGAAAAGCGTCTGATTATTGGTGATAAATTCCATGTGACTCGTGAAATAATTGTTTGGCAAAAACACTCACTCCCATACACATGCACACACATACCTACACAACCACACTCGCGCACAGGAAAGAAAAACGACTTTCGAAGTGTTGACTTGCAGAGAAAGGCGAAAAGAATTCCAATGGTCATTACGAATACAATCGCTTTTATGTGTATGTGCGTGTGATTGTATGTGTGCTCAGATGAATTTGCTCGTGCTGCCAATTCTGCGGCCTTTATTGCTGTCATCCAACGAATTGGCTGCTGTCCACTTAAGTGATTTTTTATGAAGCATAAAATTCGCTTTTAACTGCCTGCGCCTTTCCACCGAGCGTTTTCTTCTCTTTATTGCATTTTCAACAATTCAATTTAAACACTTTTATTTATTTACTTTTCAACTCAAATTTATCAAATTATACTTGTGCAATTATGCTAATTCAGCCGCGATGCCGTGGCTTTGTGCCGCTCTCCTTGTATCTCGTTTGCAACAAGTGCGCGTACCTTTTATTTACGTTCCCTCCGCACACACACACATATGTATACAGAAACATTCTTCTGCATGTTGGGACGTTGTTGGGTAATGAAGCTATTGCAAATTGCTTATACACGTATTTCGCATTGGACATGAAGTGGCAACCAAGGGAGGCGAATCAATAATAAATGGACAGTAGCTGAGGCGCAATTTTGTTGCTGTAAATGGAAGTATATGCTGGCGATGCAAGATGAAGGAATAAAGCAAATGTGGTGAAAAAATAATATATATATATACATATATAGATTTCTTTATATTTCTTTCTTGGTCTGAAGCCTCTGATTATATTTAAACTGACATTCGAAGCCGACAAATACAAGAAAGTGTGCTCCAGAGGAAACGAACGTAGATATCAAGTTCACACATCAACTTCGATTCACTTGGATTGAAAATATTCATTCTATGGTTTCAATATTAGAAAACTAAGAAGGAAAAGTGAAGAAAATATGAATGCGGTGACCGTAACTGAATGTTAGGTTTATGAGCTGAGATAAAACTATGATGAGATAAAATTATTTTAAAATTTGTATTCTTTTGATTTTCACCTGTTTTTCTGCCACAAACGAAGGTAGCGGTTTTTGTGGGCGACTTATATGAGATCGTGAACCAGTTCGGTTAAGATGTTTTTTATTTTTTCTATATTTGTATTTCTAAATGAGAACGTAGAAATTTTATTTTCGAGCGAATTCATTAAAAACAACCAAAAAACAAAAAATTAAAAAAAAAAAAACAAAAATAAAAATAAAAGAACTTGGTTCGAAATATTTTTTTACTCAAAGTAATAAAACTGTACACTGGGGAATTCAGCTGATTCGAGGGCTAATATGCTGGTTGCTCATATTTTCAAAAAAATCCATAAATTATTTAAAATATACGTCTGTAATATATGTAGTGTTATTTCAATACTTCTGAACAAATTTTAAAATTTTAAAGGAAGCTCTTTCATATAATACAAGTTACGGTTCTCTTTTTTCAGGGCTTACTCTCAACGCCCACTACAACATTTTTACCTCGCTCAAGAAAAAGTTTAAACTGTTAGCATGCTGGATATGCTCAATTCGCATTAAATGACATCGAATATTATATAACTGTTAATGGAGCAAGGGAAAACATACTTAAATATAAGAACAGATTGTGATACAAACTTAATAAGCAAAAAACAAAATATTAATTATAATATTTATTAATATTTATTTTAAAGAAAAACTTTCCATTAGAAAATAAAAATTTTGTTAAAATGGAATTTTTTTGATTTTAACGAAAAATTTTTTAATAAAAAAATTAGAAAATGAATATTATATTTATGTATCCACCAAGCCATATTTATATATAATATTTATTATATGTATATAATATATATGTATATATTTAAAAAATTAAAAAAAAAAAACAAATTTTTGAAATTTAAAGCTTAAATGGAAAGGAATAATAAAGTAAGATTAATTTATTTATAACTGAAAATTATTATTAAAAGTAATTAAAAGTAAATAAGACAAAAATTGTGGAAGTATTATGGAATTCTATTAGAAATAAACTTTCCCTTTCAAAAATATTTTCGGATATTTTATATTATATGAAAACAAAGATGATTTCAAAAGTTTTTTAAATTTACTCTTACAAGTAATTAAAATTATCTTCTTAAGAGATGTGGCCACTGTGGCAAATATAAAATCATGTAAAAATTCACTAATGGTTTTTTCGTATATGATTCTCGCGGTATCGTACATGCGTTCTACCACTCGATGGAAATCGAATATATACATTCCATATACGTGTAACATTTGCAGATGATACTGTGGTTTTGTCTGTCGGCGAAATACCAAACCATGACCCTGTATAGAAAACTTAGCATGCGTCTTGGTATGTTTGCAGTAATGATCTTGAACGCGATCTCGGAATTGACTCAGTAGTCGCATCAATCGACAAATATGTAAAGTCTCATATGGAAAGACTTTTTGACCGTGTGAACACTGAAGCCAAAGCTCTTGTCGCTCAAAAAACCATATCATTTTAGCCAGAAACAAATTGTTCGTTAGTTTATTTTACGTTAACTAGTTACAGTGGCAATAAAAAAATATATGTATAATCCTTTTTTCACCAATGAAACAGTTATCAAGTTTTAATCTTTGTTGTTATTTGTTTTGAAGTGCGCTACCGCGAGATATTTAGCATACACCATTGTCTTTCTGGAGTAAAAAAAAAGCGCGGTTAATCTACGTGAGAATATAAATAGAAGTACGTAAGGAAATTTTCAAATATATATTCCTTCCGAAATTTTAGCTTTTATGTAAAAAAAATTAAAGTTTTGAATCAATTGAAATTTCACTACGTACTTCTATGCAAACTCAAACAAATTGGAAGTCGATCGCATAAAGTCTTGCAAGTGAAAAAAGGTAGTTTTGAGAGGAAAAGGTGTTTAAAGTTTAACATACGAGCTAAGCCGAAGGTGGGCTTACTGCATATATACACTTAAGGTCGTTTGAAAAAACTTTTCTTGCTACAATTCAACTTGAAGCTCATTTTTATGACTATAAATCATAGCTTCATCAATTTTTTTTTATTTTTTTAGTTTACAGCGGCCTTAAAACATTTTTAGCAACCGCAATGTAATCAATAACATAATGTTAGTAGAAATTAGCAGTCATTTCAAATGCTCAATTTTTAAAGTTTTAATATTAAAGTA
>CM050325.1:101349705-101375103 GCA_027475135.1 Bactrocera correcta
GATAAATTGGGTCAACATTTAAATATCGTCAAATTTTCCACCGTAAAACTACCACCGAGTGTAGTTTTAAGTTTTTCCCTTGCACTTATAAAGCGCGGGCAATAAGAGAAAACATGCTCAGAGTGTTCACAGCACTCTGAACACGACGGACAATTCGGACTAATGTCGTGATGTAATCTGTATAGATAGCTTCTAAAGCATCCATGTCACTTTATATTTGGGTTAGGTGGAAATCCAGGTCCCCATGTCGTCTGTCGATCCTGGAATGGATATCCGGTATGAGTCTGTAGGCCCACCGTCCTTTGAGTGAGGTTTACCACCGCTGCTGCCATATAGTTAAGCTTTTCACTCTCTCTCTTCTTTTGGCTCCTGTAGTTGGCTCTGATAATTTGTACACCCGCTCCTATTCGTCACCCTGAATGTCAATGGGCATCATACTGGCTATTACTCTTAGTGCCGACAGCCTGTGCACTGTGTTTATTTGTCTGGCATATGCTTTGATGCCTAGCGCCTGGATCCATATTGAAGCCGCATATACTACAACCGATCTCATTACCTTTGCGAGTAAAAAACGCCAGCTGGAACGCACGCAGCCTTTATTTGCCATCATTCTTGATAAGACATTCAGGATTTTGTTCGCTTTACCTGCAGTGTATTCCAGGTGGTCCTTAAATTTTAGCCTTGAGTCTACTATTACTCCCAAATATTTTAGGTGTGGCTGTGAATGAATCTGGCACTCCCCTATGGTGAGGGATATACTTTCCCCCACTTTTCTTGTGCTTATGAGCAAGACTTCGGTTTTTTGCTCCGGTTCTAAAAGTTCTAAACTCATTGAGGAGAACCATTGGCGCAGACCCTTTATGCACTCGTTGCTTTTGCTCCGGAGGTCATCGAGGTGTTTAGCAACTGCTACCACAATAAGGTCGTCTGCGTATGCAACTAATTTAATACCATTCGGTTGGTGTCTCCTTAGCACCCCATCATACATTATGTTCCATAAAAGGGGGCCTAGTACCGAGCCTTGCGGTACTCCACTCGAGATAGAGTAGCTCTTGGTGCCTTTATCTGTATCAAATAAAAGTCGTCTGTTTTCAAAATAACTTCTGACAATTTCCATCAGATATTGAGGAGTGCTTATGTCATACAGAGCTTTGATTATGTTTGCCCACTTTGCTGAGTTAAAGGCATTCTTCACATCCAGGGTGACCAGCGCACAATATTTTTTTGTTCCGCCTTTTCATCGCTTGCCCCTTACTGCGCATTTCGCGGTGTCAACGACATCGGTTAGTGCGTCAATGGTGGACCTCTTTTTCATAAAGCCGTATTGTCTTTCTGACAATCCGCCGGCTTTCTGGATTATTAACTGCAAGCGGTTTCTTACTATGCTTTCATATACTTTGCCAATAGTGTCAAGCATGCACAGAGGTCGATATGATGAAGGTTCCTCCGGGGGCTTTTTTGGTTTAGGGAGTAGAACCAAACGCTGGACTTTCCATGGGTCGGGAAATATTCTTTCTTTTAAGCACGCATTATACATCTCCGCGAACAATTTTGGTTTCAAAGTCAAAGCTTCGTTTAATGCTCTATTTGGTATGCCATCTAATCCAGGCGCTTTGCTGCTTTTAATTTTTCTGGTTATGGCCAATATTTCTTCTTCACTAACGAGCAGGGGTGGCTCTACGACTTCGGTACGGGGCTTAGCATAAGAAGTAGTGCGTTGTTTTGGGAACAAAGTTTCTACGATATTTTTCATAAAGGATGCGTTTTTGGGTTGTTGTACCTTATTTTTAAATTTAGACATACAGATTTTGTATGCTGTTCCCCAGGGGTCTTCATTTGCTTCCTCACAGAGTTGTTCAAAACACTTCTTTTTACTGCGGCCAATGGTTGATTTTAGAAGCTTCTTCCGACTTTTAAATGTTTGTCTGAGACTGCTTTTACTTTTTTCCCGTTGATTACGTTGTAAGCGGCGCCTAGCTGAAAGGCAGAGCTTCCTAAGTCCAGCTATTTCTTCATTCCACCAATACGCTGGCTTCCGGTTATTGTGGTGTACTGTCCTACGCATAGATGCGTCGCCTTGTATATTTGCTGAACTGCAAACCATCTCAAAAAGTTCGGCATCAAAATCGTTTTGTTTCCATGTCTGTTTTTGGCATGTGCTCCTGCTGCGGCGTTCCGTTCCTCCGGCATAAGAGACTTCAGCAATAATAGCCATGTGGTCACTATATGTAAATATGTCCGTCACTGCCCACTTAATGCGCCTACTAAGACCGTCGTTGGCAAATATGAGGTCGATTATAGAGCCTTTATTTCCCTTTTAAAAAGTATTTTTCGTTCCGCTATTCAAGATCGTAAGATTCGTTTGGCCGAGGAATTAAAGTATCAGACGCCCACGATGGTTTGTGCGCCTACTACCTCAAGCGGTCGACCACGCTTGAAGTCGCGTGCGATTATAATTGGGGATTTTGCTCTTGTTTCTAGAGCAAGTTCCAGGAGAAAGTCTTCAAAATCCTTAATTGAGATACTGGGAGGAGCATAGCAGCTAACAAAGTATATGCCTTGTATATTTGTCCATGCGAAAAAAGTATGACCTCCGGAGCGAGACATAAATGGTTGTCCTTTACATGACCATATTGCAGCCTTATCAGATATGTCTGTAGTCCAGGTGCTTTTCGAACCCTGGGAGTATTGCTCGCTTAGTAAGGCGACATCAATATTTTTTTCAAATACTGTCTGTTTTAGTAGCACTTGTGCTGTTGCGCAATGATTGAGATTTAATTGTATTATCCTCATTTCCCTAACGATTTCGCCATTTCGAGATATTTGGGGCACGTAGTACTCAGGGCCGCGTGTGCTCCTTTGCAAAGCATGCAGCTTGGATCGTTAGTACATGACTTCGCTACATGTCCACCGGCTCCACAACGTGTACATAGAGATGACCTGTCCACGGGGTTGGAACATTTGTGCGCCATGTGCCCCAAAATGGAAACATCTGAAGCAGCGGGGAATAGGGGAGTATTTCCGGAGCCGACATACAGACCACCCGATCTTTGTTTTGCCTACTTTGAACGTAGTCTTGGCGTCTTGGGCCCGCAGGCATAAGACTGCTATTTGAGTACCGCTACGGGTCTTTCGCATACTCTTAACGTTTATTTTTCCCAGATTTTCTATTCCACACTCTTTTTGTATAGCTTCACAAATTTCTTCTGGAAAAGTTATTTTATCCAAATCCTTACAAATAATCATGACATTGAGGGTTTTGGCCTGTATCACAGCCATTTCACCGACCACTCCTTCTAAGGCACTTTGGAACGCTTCGGCTCTCTTATCCGCTTGGTTTTTCAGCTCTAATAGCAGGTCTCCTTTCAACGTTTTTCTTATGTATGTGACGCTTGAGCCCAATTCCTCTAAGTCACTGTCACCTTTTATTTTTCGGAGAAAATCCGCGTATGATGCACTATCCTTTTTAGTAAGTATGATGGAGTCTGGTCTCGATCTAATTTTCTTTTCGAGTGGTTTTCGCTTTTTAACAACGTCTACCCAATCTTCGCCTGCGCTGGGTTTAACCGTTGTATTGCCTTGCATCAATTTCGCTGCCTCGCTGTAGGTAGGCTGCTTCATTTCACTTGTATTTTTCGGCTTTTTATTCGGAGGTAGAAAGTCTATTGTCTCACTCATCCTTTTCGGGGTATTTACCTCCTTAGCCATTGGGGAAACCTGGGATGCTTTCCCTACCATAATTCTTTTGGGTAGGTTTCCGCCTTTCTCAGCCTTAGCATGTAAAGCCACTATGTTGCTTACTAGCTCGCGCATAGCCTGGTTTATGTGCCTTTGGCCAGCCATCATGTTCTCCAGTTCTTTTATTTTACCACCCAACTGATGTGGTGGCATTTCCGCATTCTCCTTTTGGATAACTCACTTTTTCCATTAGGAGGCGTTCTCATAATTTTTGAATTCCTTCTAAATGGATTCTCAGAGGCCATCCCTCAATGAGAAAATAGTTGGAAGCTACTGGCAATATGTATGTTCAGTCACTGCCCCTAAAACCTTGCTTATATTTTATGTAGTTGGCAATGCCAAAACCAAAGGGAATACGAAAAAGGAGAAACAAATAGGAGAACAGCTGAGTGATTCGGGGGAAAAATATGTTTTGGTAAAAAACCACAAAATATGTGTGGGTAAGTGCAAATGAATTTTAATTAATAAAATACAAATTTTACTTATCTTATCTTATATCCCAAAAGTAAACGGCTTATGTGTATATATATATATATATACATATATATGTATTGCATGTATATATGTATGTAAGTATGTGCTGGAAAACACATCAGCATTTCGACAATGTTTGTTTACAAACTTAGCTAGCTCATCAGCTGTAATGATTGTCTGATAAGAACCCAAGGTGTGAAGGTAAGACAATAAAATTTCAGTTATGACTATTTTATTTCTTTAAAAAGCAAAATGGAATGAAGAATTCATCATTTTTGAAAAGTTGAAATAAATAATTTGTAGAAAATCGGAAGAATGGTCCCACTCCTGAAACCTGGGAAACCGGCCAACAAAGTAATGAAGTCTTATCGTCCGATAACTCTCCTCTCCTCAGTAGTGAAGATACTTGAGACCTTGCAATTTCCGATTTTCACTCAGCATCTGAGTCTAGCAAACCACCATCATGACTTCCGAAAAGTGTACAGCACCACCAAAGAACTTAGCGTTATAAATGCGCAGATAGTTTATGGCGTTAACCCAAAATCACCCTGCGAGAGGACGATTCTCGTAACGTTGGACTTGTCAAAAGCCATTTATACAGTCAAGCACACAACGCTACCTGAAGGCATCGAAAAATCTACGTCCCCTTCAGGGTTAAAGAGGTGGACTATGAAATACCTGAGCGATCGATCATCATTCGAACTGTATCGAGGTAAAAACTCTAAATTGAGAAGAACAGAAGGTCCACAGGCCCTCTTCGTTACTGTTTAACTTCTACATATGACCTCGTACGCTGATGACTGCATGATAATAACATCGGGCAATGGAATCAATGGAATGCGCCCAAAAGCCGTTTATCTCTCCAACCTTTTTCGCTTCCTCTCTAAGGTTCCCTACAGAACCTAACGCACTCCCCCACTAATCCACAACGACCATATTCAGAAACTAGACGAAGGAGTACAGACTTGTCCGTACCATTGCAGTCGATGGCGTTAAAATTCCGACTGCGATTATTGCCAAAGTACAGAACCACAACGAAATCCTCAAGTCGATAGTTGTTGCGAGCACACAATGCAATCAGTCGGCCGGTCCTTAATTACGCCGCACCAGTATGGTCGCCTGGATGCAGTGCAATGCAGACGAGGAAGCTTCAGACATGGCAGAACACTGCCCTCCGGACTATAAGGGGATGCCTTTTGATGTCTCCTATCGGGCATCTACACAGTGAAGTGCTTGAAACGGAATCGCCTCCCAGGAGCATCAAGAGGTGCTTCCCAACTACGTCGATGACATAAGACCATAACGACTTGAAATTGTTTACCATTTAATTCAAATATAGGTTAGGTTAGATTAAAAGATCGTCCATAAGAAGGATCTCACTTGCACAGCTTATAACTACGGTTCGTTTAACTCCTAATACTGGATCATAAGAGCCTTAGAAATCGACAAAGCGCTTTGCGCCTGTCACAAATTTGTTGAGACAACTAGTATCAGTTTTGGCTATGTCTCTTGGTTCACCGAAGGTAAGGTTTCAGCAAATATAGCTAAAAAAAACTGAAAAATTTAAAACTTCACGAACTTAACGTACCTAACTCGTATCTTAGACTATGTTTGCCGAAGTACACCCACATAATTCTATGTTGTAAAGATAGTAGTAGCAGCATGGAGGTCAATATCATGTAAACTAAGCAAGTTCATTGTACTAGATTTGTAATATGGGCCGGACGTTTTAGCGTGTATAGATAACCCTAAACATCTTGGCCTCATCATAGCTATAAACTATGTACACAGTTGTTTTTGGTTAGAACCGGCGTATATATAAGAGACACCACAATTAGCCGCCGTTTGAATCTTAAGAAGCATCTTAAATGAACGACCGTGCATACAAGTTGACAATCTTACTGCTGCTGAGCATTGTATTGCTCTCCACGGCTGAACAGAACATAGCAGCAGCAACAACGAAGCAGGCTCCAAGGCAGTTAGAGACTTCAGTTGGACGCATTGTGGGCGGCTACGAGGGGCAAATATCACAGTTTCCTTATCAAGTGTCTATCCAGCAGGAAGGTGTTCACCGCTGCGGCGGCGCCATTTACAGCGCTACGATTATAGTGAGCGCTGCGCACTGCTTCGAGTTATGGGATATGCCGGAGTTGTTTGCCGTGCGCGCCGGTTCGTCGGAGCACGAGCGCGGTGGTGTTTATTTGCCGGTACGACGAATTTTCGTACATCCGCAATTTCAGCCAGCTAACGGTATTACCGATGACATAGCAGTGTTGGCGTTGACATATTCACTACCGTTTAGCGCAAATATTCAACCGATACCGCTGGCCTCCAGCGCAGATATGGCAGTTGCATACCATACGGTATACTTTGTGAGCGGTTGGGGTACCGTTACGGAGGATTCGCGCTTGAGATCGCCACGCTTACGCTTCGTGACTGTACAGCAATTCGAACAGCGCTCTTGTAAAGCCACTTACAGTAGCACCGTGCGTGTAACCGAGGGAATGTTGTGTGCCGGTGCGCTAGGTGGTGGACGTGATAGCTGTAAAGGAGATTCCGGTGGACCTTTGGTGGGCTATGCACGTGGGCGATATGTTTTGATGGGTGTAGTGTCGTTCGGCATCGGTTGTGGAAGACCGGGTATCCCCGGTATTTATACACGTGTTGCAGAGTACAAGGACTGGATCGAGTTGGCGGCGAAGCAGATTTAAATTGGCAGTAATAGTAGGTTAAGAGGGGTTAAAATTCCCAACAATTAAATATAAGAAATATATTTTTGTAAGAAAGCTTAAGTTATATATCCTTACCGTTCGCATTAGCTTTTAAAATCAGATCTTATAGTTCTGATGAAGGATGGAGTCATGTGTAGAAGTTCACGTAAGTGAGGAAAGTTCTCTGATCGCCATTCACTTGGGAGTGGCCAGAAACGATTCTTTTACATATGACTCGAGCAGCTCACGACTTCCGGTCTTTGACCAAGTATCCTCTGGGTAGCCTAAGAACATCCGTTTGAAAGCGAGCTAAAGTGAGAAGGCGAAACATCCCCTGCATAGGGTTGTGCGCTGGGTTTGGGACCCGCCACGTAAAAAAACCAACCCCAATGTAAAGGAAAAAACAGCCTCGGAACTGTGGGACGGCATTTCAAACTTCTTACGTACAGCTGCAACTGAAACCATTGGTTTTCGGAAAGTGCAAAAGAACAGCTGGTACGACGAGGAGTGCCGTGTCGCAGCGGAGAGAAAACAGGCTGCCTACCTCGCAACGTTACGATCGACCACAACACGTGCGGGATGGGATAGATACCGAGAGTTGAAGAGGGCAGCGAGACACATTTGCAGACAGAAGAAGAAAGAGGCCGAAATGCGTGAGTACGAACAGCTTGATAAGCTGGCCGACAGGGGTAATGCTCGAAAATTCTACGAAAAAATGCGGCGGCTTACAGAAGGTTTCAAGACCGGAGCATAGTCCTGTAGAACCCCCAAAGGTGATCTAGCCACCGATGCCCAGAGCATTCTTAGATTATGGAGGGAACACTTCACCAGCCTGCTGAATGGCAGTGAACACATAACACCAGGAGAAGGCGAACCCGATTCTCCAATAGATGACGATGGAGCAGACGTTCCATTACCCGGCCATGAAGAAGTTCGAATAGCAGTTGCCCGTCTGAAGAACAACAAAGCGGCAGGGGCCGACGGATTGCCGGCCGAGCTATTCAAACACGGCGGCGAAGAGCTGATAAGGTCCATGCATCAGCTTCTTTGCAAAATATGGTCGGATGAAAGCATGCCCAACTATTGGAATTAAGGTGTGCTATGCCCAATCCATAAAAAGGAGACCCCACAATCTGCGCCAACTACCGTGGGATAAGCCTCCTCAATACCGCGTACAAGGTTCTATCGAGCGTATTGTGTGAAAGGTTAAAGCCCACCGTCAACAAACTGATTGAGCCTTATCAGTGTGGCTT
This sequence comes from Bactrocera correcta, assembly GCA_027475135.1. Classification (NCBI taxonomy): domain Eukaryota; kingdom Metazoa; phylum Arthropoda; class Insecta; order Diptera; family Tephritidae; genus Bactrocera; species Bactrocera correcta. Next base: position 101,357,882 of record CM050325.1, read on the forward strand.
CAGACCTGGTAAATCAACAACCGACCAGATATTCACCATGCGCCAAATCTTGGAAAAGACCCGTGAAAGGAGAATCGACACTCACCACCTATTCGTCGATTTCAAAGCTGCTTTCGACAGCACGAAAAGGAGCTGCCTTTATGCCGCGATGTCTGAATTTGGTATCCCCGCAAAACTAATACGGCTGTGTAAACTGACGTTGAGCAACACGAAAAGCTCCGTCAGGATCGAGAAGGACCTCTCCGAGCCGTTCGATACCAAACGAGGTTTCAGACAAGGCGACTCCCTATCGTGCGACTTTTTCAATCTGCTGCTGGAGAAAATTATTTGAGCTGCAGAACTGAATCGAGCAGGTACAATTTTTTATAAGAGTGTACAGCTGCTGGCGTATGCCGATGATATTGATATATAGACTGAACAAGGAAGCAACGCAAATGGGTCTGGCAGTGAACGAGGGCAAGACGAAATATCTCCTGTCATCATACAAACAGTCGTCGCACTCGCGACTTGGCACTCACGTCACTGTTGACAGTCATAACTTTGAAGTTGTAGATAATTTCGTCTATCTTGGAACCAGTGTAAACCCACCAACAATGTCAGCCTGGAAATCCAACGCAGGATTACTCTTGCCAACAGGTGCTACTTCGGACTAAGTAGGCAATTGAAAAGTAAAGTCCTCTCTCGACGAACAAAAACCAAACTCTATAAGTCGCTCATAATTCCCGTCCTGCTATATGGTGCAGAGGCTTGGACGATGACAACAACCGATGAGTCGACGTTGCGAGTTTTCGAGAGAAAAGTTCTGCGAAAGATTTATGGTCCTTTGCGCGTTGGCCACGGCGAATATCGCATTCGATGGAACGATGAGCTGTACGAGATATACGACGACATTGACATAGTTCAGCGAATTGAAAGACAGCGGCTACGCTGGCTAGGTCATGTTGTCCGGATGGATGAAAACACTCCAGCTCTGAAAGTATTCGACGCAGTACCTGCCGCGGGAAGCAGAGGAAGAGGAAGACCTCCACTCCGTTGGAAGGACCAAGTGGAGAAGGACCTGGCCTCGCTTGGAATCTCCAATTGACGCGACATTTCAAAAACTTATAAGTATTTTCGTTGACAGCTGGTTTGATAACACCAAAAAAAAACACCCTTTATAAATTAATATTCATGTTGAGTATATAAATAATGTTTTATATAAATTTGATATTTTGTTACAGATTTTTTATATTTATTTAGTTTCTATACAATTCCTCTAGCATTTCCAATGTGGGCAGCACTGTGGATAGGGTTTACTCAGGTCCGCCGGTACGAAATTACAATTTTTGGGCGCATAAGCGTTGGGGCAGCTAAAATATATTGAATAACCATGTAGTTCAGTATATAAAAATCAACTTTTTAAAATCGCTTACGTTTTAACTTCGAAATCGTCATAGCTGGCGCCTTTACAGACGATTTGGCTGCATTTACCAGCCACCGCCTTAGTTTCACCTTTTTTCAATATTGAGCCATACACATCGCAATTGGCTGGTGGGGAATATTAAGTTATTGTATAAATATTTATAATAGAAAAAATTATAAGTTAAAATAATAGAGGGACCGCAGTGAGTAATTATATCTGTACACTTATATAAAAGTTTACTAATTTATACTTTTAATTGTTTTTATTTGATATTTTTGCTCACCATTCACACTTATTAGCAGTAAATATAGCGAAAGCACAAATAAGCACACTCGTAGTACCGGCATTTTGTTTTATCTTCAGACTATAGACACACGTAACGCGTCCGCTTGGATCACACGCTACTAAGATTTGAATTAAATATTTAGATTGCTTGCAAGTACCCTAAACGGCTTTGCACAACTGAACGGTTTCAATTGTCATAGAGCTTTACCTAAACGTTGCTCATCCGCAATGAGCGATCTTGTTTTGTTTATTAAGTAGATTCAGGAAAAACCCCCCATCACTTCTGCGAATATGCGCTAATTATGAGCGTTGTTACATGACTTATGAGCGCTTAAAGAAGCGTCTTTGTGATATTTCTTTACTGGTGTAGGTACATATATACATTAAGGTGATACTTGAGCAGAAGAATGAACATCTATTTTGCAAGCAATTGTTTGCACAATAAATTGTTGAGGGTATTTACATTAGGGCTATTCATAAATATACGATTTTATATTTTTTTGACATTTTTTTTTTAATTTTATAATATTACTAATACGAATAGGGTGGTCCTTACATATAGAAATGCAAATTCGATATTTTTGCCATTTTAAATCAATATTAAATCTTATAAAATTTTTTTGCGGCCATTAGGAACAAAAACAAGTCAAAACGTAAACTTTTGGTTCCCTATTCACAAAAAACTTCAAATTAAATCGGGAATGTTTGTTATCATTCGAAAAAATATTCTTTGGCATTTATTTTTCAATATAATCACTTTCAGATGTTGACTGCGGCTACGTCTCGTTGGTTCATCCATTGAGTCCAATTTTCGATAATTCGTTCGAACATTTCGACTGGTAACCGGCGAATGACACGCGTGATGTTTTGCTTTTCCCGAAGCGGGATCCGAGCGCTATTGTCCTCATAGACTTTAGACTTTCCATATCCCAATAGAAAGATATCACACGATTTTGATGGCCTATTGACCGGCCCAAAACGCGAAATTATCTTCTCCAAACCAAATCGTTGTTTTTTCTGCATAAAATGGCAGCTCTTAAATTTCTTCAGGTTGCTCTTCGTCCCAAATGCGGTAATGTTGCTTGTTTACATATCCATTGGGTCAGAAATGCGGATCAGCGCTTGACAAAATCTGTGTCGAAAACGTCGGATCTTCTTTTCAAGAACCCATGGAGCGAATCGATGCCGCTTGAGATGGTCGGGCGGCTTCCGTTCTAGCATATAGTAAGCAGTATTTTGTATGCTTTGAATTTAAGATCTTTGACATAAAATGCGCTAAGTTATTCCATACGTCAGTCCTAGTTGCTGCGAACGCGGCCGAATATTATCCAATAATGAATAAATTTGATTTTTTTGAGATTGCATCATCACAAGTCCTAGTCTTAGGCAATAATCCATGCCAAATTTCTTGAAGTTATCTCAATTTCAGTTTGTATGACAGCTATATCTTATAGTAGACCGATATTGGCGGTTACGAAAAATAAGCAGATTCTTGGGGGAAAAAGGTATGGTAAGGTACAATCAAATGTACTTTGTTGAGGGTATAAAAAATAAATTTTTGAGTCTCAAAAGGGTTAAATAAATACATACGGACTAGTGATGATATATCTTCATTGTCTTCAATATGGAGCTTAACTTATATTGCAATTTTGGACTCTATTAAAGTCATTTAAATAGTTGAGTAAAGAAAAATGCGCACTCGCCTTTTTTAGGATCCCTCCTAATGTATAAATTTATGTGTATTATTGAACAAAGCGCTTCTCTCTCTATGCCGAAATTGATAACCTCTATGCCGCTTAGTAAGAATAAAATATTATTTTAATTTATTAGAAATATTGATAATATGCATCTTCCTATATATTTAATACTTAAATATAGTAGTGGTCATTAATTTAAATACATACATGTATACAAATCTGTATCAACTATAAAAAATTATTGAGTTATTTGCGAAACAATGCAGATCTGGGCTTTTTAGTAATTTATCTCTGAAAATAACAGCTAAAAGTTAAGCACTTCGAGTAGAGACTTTAATGGACCTCAGACTCAAGTGTGCTATAAAACTTAAATTTCATACCCTGTACAATACCGGATATAGTATACCAGAGTTAGTCTAGAGCGGCTCAATTATTTCCAAAAACTTTACCGCGATAGGTTTCTACTGAATCCGTAGCCAGTTCTGAAGGTAAAAGCTTCTAACGGGGTTTTTATAGAGACACTACAAAAGTAGACTGATAGGCAAAGCAAACGACGCCATATTTTCCCGCTCTTTTGACATTTTTCTACAGTAAGGTTTGCTATTTAATCATGGAATGATATATGATCCAATAACGAGTCGAAATTATTAAAATTTACTACCAAAATTCGGAGTCAGTAGCCTCGACTTTAAGAGCGCTATGTCCAATTTGTGGTCGTTATAATCGTTCTGTCAGATCTAGAATTGAGCGTCCAATGAAAAATTTGAATCCACAGGCAGAGTACAAAATGTTCCCGTGTCTGTGAGACAAAGAAGTGCTCATAGTGTCGAGACAAATGTTGCCGCTAGCAAATAAATTGTGGAAGATCCAAATCTGTCTCTCACACTTCGTTCTCAAGCGTTGGGCAGCTCTCTCTAACGTCTTTGTGGCGAATTTTGCGAAAAGATCTTGGCCTACATCCTTACAAGATTAAATTGACACAAGAACTGAACTGAAGACGATTGACAACCAGAATCGTCGTAAGTGCATTAATTGGGATGAGAAACAACTTGAAAATGATCCGGATTGTCGTCGACAAATCATTTTTAGCGATGAGGCTCATTTCTGGCAGAATAGCTTCGACAATTAGCAAAATATGCGTCATCGGTCCGGCAGTAATCCATACGGTTTGGTACGGTTTACGGGCCCGCGGCGTCATTCTCCTTCTCTGAATGGGGATCGTTACCGCTCAATGAAAGCCGAATATTTTTGGCCTGAATTGGATGATGTGGACTTGGACGATATGTGTTTCCAACAGGATGACGCCATAAGCCATAAAGCGAATATCACAATCGATTTTTTGAAAACCAAGTTTGGTGAACGTGTTATTTCACGAAATGGCTCAGTCTAGTATTGGACTATTTCCTGTGGAGTTACGTCAAGTCTATGTTTTATGCCAACGAGCCAGCGAAAATTGATGAACTTCGTACCAATATCGAACGTGAAATATAACGGTACGTATCGTAATACTTAGTGAAATACTCTTTAAGCTGGACTCTGGAATACAGAATGCAATGAATGCGTTAAAAGTTGGTAGTTGGATGTTTACCTCTCTAGCAAAGAAGTATTTAAAAGGAAAGAACTGGTTCAGGCCAAACACGAAAAACTATACATTTCTCTTTAGATCTGTTGACTGAGCTCAAAGAGTTTTCTTCAAGTAATTGAATGTCACGAAAGTTAAGATCATCTCAGATATAATTAAATAAGTATTTCTTTGTTGTTGTAACAACTGTAAGCCGTTAAAATACAATATTAACAACAATCTTAACGTGTGTGTGATTAAAAGCGTCAAATTCAGCGCACTGATCGTCTTATGTGTGAAAGGTGAACAACCTGCTGACGCTAAGCCTAAACAGCACGTGGGTATTTAAGATTACTTTGCATTACCCTGACCTCAGTATTGAATTACACTTGTCTAAATATTATGGCTTCTTTAAAATGTTCACTAATATTACAAGTGTTACAAAATTTTGATGCTAAAACCAGAGATAAAATTACATTCCAGAATTTCTTGTTTCTTAAAGAACACACAAATATTAGTAATTGCAGAAGATTTACAAATACTCTACTAATATACCAATTCACTTTGGTGTCACTAAAAGTGATTGCAGCGATACAGTTTCCATTTCCATTTTTTTGTGCGTTCGTGCGAGACCAAGCGGATCTACCTAAGTTTTTAGAGTGAAGTGGATGTAAGAAGAGAACTTAACTGGAAGAGATCTAGTTTTTCATAATAATCAATTGGCAGAACGGATTTATCTTTGTATTTATTTCTTGTGGCCATACCCAAATTGAGCTGGATGATCAAACGGCTTTTCTCTATAAGCTTTTTGAGTACCTGAAACTGCAAGAATGGACCAGCTGATGTTTGAGAGAAAGCTGGTTTAGGTTAGGGTAACTATAGGGATACTATTTGTCTCTGGTAACTCATTTGGAAGATTGTGGTAGCGATAATCAGTTAAAAACTCCGTCTAAGAGTTTTAGAAACTGGCGCTATCTAAATAAGTACTCTGTTTTTTAACTCATCTGTTCATTTATGTCATCTAAAGATCGATGTCATGCATTTTTACTGACTGCGTTTTAATACTGACTGTTTTGTTATAGATACTTGAGGTTAGTTGGTACTCCCTTAAAATTTACAACTTGAATATGCTTAATTTCATTCTAAAGAGTCTTTAAAGCTTTCTTGCGCGCCTTAACGTGTAAAGAGCTTTAAAGTTTTTGGTGACTTAATGCTGCTTTAAAAGCTTTTGTGCCTTCAGTGCTTTAATAATTTATAACTTTTGCGAAAATTGGAAAAATGGATTGGAGGAATGCAGGGCTTGTGCGGAGTGCAATTGCCCCGCACTCAGCTGGATGAGAAGAGATATATTTTACGGCTTCTTATATTCTAATTTAAAAGACATTGGGCAGCTGGGGTGGAAACGAATCAGGTCTTTTACCAAATCTACAGAGTTGCTGGATAAGGCTTACATTGGAAAAGAATCAGGACTTTTACCAAATCTACAGAGTTGAGTTGCTGGTTACCTCCCTGTGACACAATGGGCCTAATGTTGGCCTAAGTGCCGCCGCCTGCGGTCCGGCGCCTATGCGCTTACCTTTTCAAACAACCAATCAACCATAACTTTTGCTGCTTTCGGAGCTTCAATGTTTGAAGAGCTTTTGTGCTTAATAAGTTTTCAAAATGAGTTTCTGCTCTCATTTGATTTACTAATTTATAAATTTTGCTTTCTTCGGAGCTTTCACGTTGTAAGAGTTTTCGTGTTTAATAAGCTGTGTTACATCAAATAGTTAAAATGAAAGTTGTTTTATTACTTTGGAAGTTTCAGAGCTTAAAAAATGCTATATTGAGTAATTTTGTACCTTCAGCGCTTTAGTAATTTACTAATTTTACTGTCTTCGAAGCTTTTCGAACTTTCGTGCTTATTTAGTTTTGATACTGTATGATATTTAAAACTTCAGTTGTTTTATTACTTTAAAAGTTTTGCGCAGTAAAACCTTCAGAGCTTAAAAAAATTAGGAGATTTAAGCCCTAAAAGCTTTAGTACTACACGAAATCATGGGCTTTAGGAGTTTGAGTGCTTTTGGAGAAGCTGTAAAACTTTCGGTGCTCTAAAGCTTTAGTAGTTTAGGAAATCATGTGATTTAGGAGTTTTAGTGCTTTAGCTGTTTTTGGGCTTTAGAAGTTTTAATGTTTTAGGTGTTATTGTTATTTTAGGAGTTTTAGTGCTTCAGGCGTTCTTGTGCTTTATACGTTCTTGTGTCTTAGGAGTTCTTGTGCTTTATTAGTTTGAGTTCTTTACGAGTTTTAGTGCTTGTCGAACTTTAGTACTATAGACCTAATTTACTGAGTGTCTTTACTGAGCTGAGTTGTTCAAGTGTCTTCCGGTTTGATGAAGTAAATTAAAATCCAAGGGTTAACTGCACCACAAACTGATTTGTTCAACTTTGTATAAGACCCATAAAGAAACATTCTAATAATTTAATTGTTTTTGTTACAGAATTGCTTATTCTCAAACACTCATCGGAATGACTCATTCCTACTAAGTTAATTATATGTATATTGTTATAAATAAAATAAACAATAAACTGAAAAATTTATTAAATGATTACGAGGCAGCAATATTCGGAAAGAACGAAACATAACATTCGACATTTATTATCGCATTTTTTAAAACGTAATCTGTAAAGTGTGAAATTAAAATTTTGAATGAACAAAACAAGTTTCGCAGCATCTTCGCATTGACTTAGACGCTAAGTCACAGAGCGTTGAGGCGAACCTGAAAACTCATGTGCTGCTATAATACTACTTAAACGGCTCATCGTGCTTGGCAAAAGCTTCAATCAATCAATGTTTATATGAGTCTAACTACAGCTTCGAAGCTTCAAAGCAAAGGTGCTTTACTGAGCTGGTGACGTTTGTTTGTTGAACATATGTACGGAGATACAAATATAAATGAGTAAAACATTCATAAGTAGTGAATCTATTGTACAAATCCGTTACAAAGCTACAAAATACCGGTTTTCCGAACTTCAAAAAAATAAGCAAAATTTCGTATTTCATTTTCTTGTTTTGCTAGTGTGTTTTCGTCGCTGTTATTAAGTTTAAGCGAGTGTTTATTAAGGCGAGTTTTTAGTAGCGTACAACATTTGCAGACGTACACAACTTGCCAGCAAGCTTACGCAGTGTCAGAGTGGAACTTATCGCCGATTGCATAAAGAAATAACGAAAATCTTACAAAATTCGCGAACTTTAACTTTTGTGTGGCAGAAAAATCGATTTAGTGTGCGCCATAATGAAATTGTTTATTAAACTGGTGAGACTTTTCCGCAGCACTAATTTAAAATTTCCTCAAAAAACAAACAAATAATCACAAATAACTGTAATTCCACGCATGCGCATGTCAACTAATTTGCATTATATTTTAATTTTTTCATTTTTTCATTTCGCACGAAAAATAACTACGAAAAAAGGTCGTCGTTGCTGTCGCGCTCGCTTGTGCACGCGCCGATGTCTCGCACATACTACACCAGGGCGGCTACACCACAACAACACCACAGCCAGGGCCGCCCAATCCGTATGTCTTCAGCTATCAGGCTGGCCGTGCGCCAGGTCATGTAGATCGCCAGCACACCGAAGTCTCCGATGGCACGGGTGTGGTACGTGGCGCCTTCTCCTATGTGGATCCAAAGAATCAATTGCGCACCGTACAATATGTAGCCGATGAGCATGGTTTCCATCCGCAATTGAGTCACGAGCAGGAGGACACCGAGGCGGTGAAGCAGGCGAAGCGCAAGCATTTTGCGCTCTACAATCGCATTGCGCAAGAACATGCCGCCGAGGGGGTGAACGGCGCACCGAATGTAAGTTTTGCACGCCTAATATTTGCGCTGCGCTGCAAGTCGTGCCTAGTTGTGCAGTTGCCGCGTTGTTTTCTTATGACGGCAATGTCAACAGCGTGCATGACTTGCTGCCTAATTAAATTTTATTTTTCATTATTCAAAATTTATTCAAAATTTTTTATTTATTTTGCATTTTTAATGCAAATTAGGCTGTCTATGCCGCTGGGCCGCGCAACACTGAGGCTGTCGCTTATGCCACACACAAGCATCTGAGTGAATACGAGCGCATTGCTGCGGAACATGCGCGCATGCGCGCCGAACTGGAGGCGCAGCGCTTAAACAATCCACAGGATGATGGCCAGTACCATGGCGAGGAGGAGCAATATCAGCACTATTAAACTCGGGATAGTTTTCTTTAGTTCGCTTGTACATACTATGTTTCGCTTAAATTCTACGTAGTTAAATGCCTTAGTAATTTGCTTTTGTGATTTTCGTTTACCAACCCCCTTAACTGTGCATACATATGTTGTATATATTTGTAATATGTTTGGCTTGCCAATAAATGTTTGTTGCACCACAACCCAGTGTTTGTGCGCTCAACAATATGCTTAAAAGTTTCCAAAGATTTGCGCGAAATTATTTCTATAAGGAATTTCCGTATGATGATAAGAATCTTCAGCGATACGATGCAGCAGGTCGATTTTGTTTTCTATAAAATCACGTACGCGAGAAAGGTTCTACGGTTCATTCTGCGCAACTTTGCCTCAAAGACTATTGGTCTAAAACCGGTTTCGTGTCAGCGATGTTAAAAAATGTTTCAACAGTTTTTCAGATATCCGATTGAAATTTAAGACGTTGGTGCATTTTGATAATCCATTGTTCATTCGATATTCTATTGATCATTTGTGCGATTCGGTCAGTTTGGACAACTACATCATATATCTTTTATACAATCGCTTACTCCGATTTTTTAAACTTCTTTTTTTCGTTTTTTTAGCTTCCTGTAAATGAACCCTCTCTAGCTACATATTTGAGTAAATATTTAATTACTTACAAGTGACAATCTCGTTATTTAATTAGCTTGATTATTTTTTGTACTTGACAGCTCCAAGTGACTTGCGTTTGCAATGAGTAGGTCTTTCTTATCAACTATTTTATAAGAGGCACACTCAGTGTGAAATTAATAAATATAGTAAAAAAAACAAAGGGCACGTTTTTTAAGCACATCAAATTAAAAAGTGAAATATTACTACTAGTATAAAAACAAGTAAGGAAGATCTAAGTTTGGGGCAACATCAACCAGATGATTGGAATCCAAACAATTTTTTATATATTAGTAGTCGAAGAAGTATTTTGTCAATAGATGCCTATGAAGCCGTATACTACTGTGCCCAAAAAATAAGGTTGTATTTATTTTGAAAATTCTTTATTTATTCTTCCAAATCAATTTCATCCCGTTCAAAGTAATCCCCTCTCGATGCAGTACGAGAAGAAAACAGTCAACATGATCTTGATCTTGGCTCTCTTTTGGCACGATATTCGCTCGATTGATCGGTTGTTTCGCGGCCGTAAGCATAGATCCAAGTCTCATCGCCAGTTATAATGCATTTCATGACAGCCTGGTAGTCGGAAAGCTTCGTTTCACACACTTCAACGCGACGCCTTTTTTCCAAAAAATTCAATGTTTTCGGTACCAGTCGAGATTTGACGCGCTTGAGGCCCAAAACATCCTTCAAAATGGTTTTGGCTGAGCCTTTCGATATGCCAACTTCATCAGCAAGGTCTCTAATTGTTAATCGAAGGTTTCTCAACACCAAATCTTTGATTTGTTGAACGTGAGTTTCGTCGGTTGAGGTTGATGGTCGCCCTGGACGCTCTTCGTCTTCGACGCGTTCACGGCCGGCTTGGAACTCACTATAGCACATGTTAACATTTTTTCATCACCAGAGGCTTTCTGCATTATCCTTAATGTATCTGCAGTAGAAAATTGATTCCGTAAACAAAATTTAATGCAAATTCTTTGCTCAACAAATTTCGACATAGCAAAAATCGGAAAACTCACTTTTAGCAGCTCACAAAACGACACGTATCTCAAACACTAATGAATATTTTGACATGAAATTTGATATAAATGTGACTGACAAATCAATTCAAATGTCACCTTATTTTTTGGGCACAGTAGTATATCCGGTGCTACCAATCACATCGTGTCATACCATATAGTGTTGAAAAAATTAGGTTTTAACCTTTGCCGGGCAAGACCGTCTGCAGACGGTCTTTACATTATCTGAATTTAAGTTCAAACAGCATAGGTGTCGTGTGATATTGGTCTCTAGTTCTTTGGTTCTTAACTGAATACACACAAATATTAAGCAGAAAATGATTTCAACGCTATAGTTTAAAAGTTTGGTGAATTCAAGTGACACCGAAAGTGAAAAGTGGCATCTTAATTATCGTGAAAACTTATCCCATTACAAAAATTAAAAAAAGTGGTTTCCGGTGGTCAAATCGAGTTGGGAATTTTTCAGGTAAGGAGTCATATTGCTCATTTTTAAAATTTAATTAACATATAATCTCGAAATATAAATTTCCGAAGATTTTAAGAATATAGTGAAAACCGTCTCTGGACGGTCTTGCCCGGGTAAGGGAAAAAATGCATTACCGTAGCTGAATCGGTCAGTGTATAACCAATGTGGGGTGTTCACTTTTTAATTGCTTTTTAAATTGAAAAATGTTATTTATATAGATAGACAGATGAAGAAATCGAGCAATTGATGAACTGAACTCTTTTGTCTGATGAAGAATCTGAGTACGAAGACGATGACAACAGTAAAGCTGACCCAGAATATGTTGTTGATCAGATATCACCCCTGGAAGACCAAATCATATGTGAAATAAACAACAGCGTTGTAGGCAACGAAGTAGAGTTGTCGTTGAATTTTAGCACACTTAGTGGTGTCTCATCAGAAGCAGTAGAACCGATTCCGTATACATCCATAACTAGTACAGATGCAGAGGCTGTAACCACTACCAAAAAAGTGAATAAGCCACGGAGGAGGCTACATTCATCTGGCGGATTTACAGGCTCAAGCTTGGATGCCATTGACAAGAGTTCGATTGAGTTCTCAAATATCTTATGGCGACAAAGATCTATGAAAATGCATGTGAATGAAATTGCGTTCCGTGGAGATTCTGGGTTACCTTATGCCGTCAGAAAGCTTAAGAACCCGATTGAGTTCTTAAATTATTTTTGGACTGATGAACTCATAGCCGTAATTGTTGAATAAACCAACCGAGCAGCGGGGTCAATAGACATAAATACCCAGTTCATAACTATTTCTTCACAGATTCGAAAATATCTCGGCGTTTTGATCTTTATGTCTCTTTTTCGCTATCCAAATATAGAAGCACACTGGAGTGAATTTGGATTTAGACATGTACCAAATGCTTTGCCTTGGAAGAAATTTGTTGCAATTAAAAAGCATTTGTCTTTTTCTGATAAGAGTAAGCGCATCAAAAGAAGTGAGCCAGGGTACGATCCATTATTTCGAATAAGGAATATTATTGATGTTTTGAATGAAGGCTTCGATTCCGTTCCTAAACAAGCTCGTTTATGTATTGATGAACAGATGTGTAAAACAAAGGCCGTGCACTATTTACGGCAATATATGCCAAACAAGCGCAATAAATGGGGTATAAAGCTTTTCGTGTTGTCCGACAGCAATGGATATGCATACCAGTTTGAGGTATATAATTGTGCTGGTGATAACACTATTTTACCAGGCACACCAGATCTTGGAGCCACCAGCAATGTCGTCATTCGGCTATCGCAAACAATTCCTGATTTCGTGAATCACATTCTATACTTTGACAATTTTTAGTGCCCCTAATGGTTTATTTACGAGCTCGTGGTATATTTGCTTTAGGTACCATTCGAGCCAACAGAATATCAAGCTGTAAGCTACCGTCCGATTCAGATACTGAGCTGAGAAAAGTGAATAGAGGTTTCGCAGTTGGGTTTTCTGCTACTGCGTAAGGAGTTGACTTGACTTCGGTTCTCTGGAAAGACACCAAAAGTGTTCGGCTATGCTCAACTTATGTAGGTGTCGAACCATTTGCAAAAGCGAATGCTGCTATCCAGCCGTCGAAAATTCATAGATATAATAGAAAAAAGAGAGAATACATTGAAATATATTGCCCACAAATCATACGTGAGTACAATCTCACATGGGTGGTGTAGATCTCATGGATTCATATATGGGCAGAAACGACTTGCATATAAAAACCATGGATACAATGACTCGCATATTCTATCATCTACTAGACATGGCTGTTACCAATGCTTTCATTCCGTAAAATCATCGCTTGCAGAAGATGAAAGGAAAGAAAAAGATTTGACTCTATACCAGTTTCGTTTACAATTAGCGAAATCGCTGTGTGCTTCCACCGACAAACCAACGGTTGGACGTAAATCAAGCGGATCGCAGTCATTTCTTAGCAATAACGCTATTGGTAAACGGGCAGTGCACCCCGTAGAAGAAATAAGGTATGATCAGCTCAACCATCTTCCAGAGTAGGGTTCAAAAAAGTCGTGTAAACTTTGTAAGAAATCTGATACACACACTTTTTGTACAAAATGTAAGCTGCATTTATGTTTTTCAAGTACTAAAAACTGTTTCAAAGACTATCATTTGAATGAATAATTAAAAACAACACAACTTAATACTTTTACCGGTTTTTATGAATCATTTTGTTGGAACAAAATTAATGTCTTTCAACGTTGGTCTATACAATACGACTTGTTTATTTCTTACTCTTTGTCGGGCAAGACCGTTTACAGACGGTCATTAATTTTTTGCACCTGGCGTCCCAACCAATGAAAATTTTTGAAAATGGTTTTCAAATATAAGTTCACCACACTAAAGTCATCCTAAAACTAAAATTACCAAAACCAGAACCCTTTTATTTCTGTTTTGCCCGTCTAAGGGTTAAGCTTTATTTAAAAAAAAATTAAACTAAATTCGGGAAAGTCGAAAAAAAGTTACAGCTGTTCAAAAATGAGTAAAAATAGCGAAGAAATTTGCTATATTTTGAAATTTTTGTATAAAAGAGAGAAGAATGCTACGCAAGCCACCAATGAAATGTGCGAAGTTTGCGAAGATGATGCTGCTTTAGTTCGTGTAGCACAACAATTGTTCGCTCGATCCCGTTCAGGAAGTACCAATGTGAAAGATGCACCTTGCTCTGGTTGACTTATCGTTGAAGAAGTCGATGGAATCATGGAAAATATTGACCATTGATTTTTTTTGATGAAATTAAACCATTTCTAGAGCGAATGGTAATGGGCAACGAAAGTGGATCAAATACGACAAATATGTGCGAAAAAGATCATTGTCCAAACGTGGTGATGCTCAACAAATAGTCGCAAAGCCAAGATTGATGCCTCGAAAGGTTAGATGGTGGGATTGGATCATCCACTGTGAGCTGCTCCTGCCTGGTCGAACGATTGATTCTTCATTTTACTGTCAACAACTGATGCGACTGAAGAAAGGAGTTGAAAAAAAAAAAAACGGCCGGAACTGATCAATAGAAAGGGCTTCGTCTTCCATCAAGACGACGCTAGACCACACTCACCTGATGACTTGGCAAAAGCTGGAAGAGCTTGTCTGAGGAGTTTTGATGCATTCACTATGTAGCCCTGACCTTGATTAAAGTTCATTATAAATATAAAAAAAAAAATAAAGTGAAGTTTGTTTAGAAATACGAAAATACTTTTTCCACTGCCCTATATATTATTATCAGGAATATATTCTCCTGAATTTCAAATGTATAGTATATCTCTTACATTAAGTTACTCCAGGATAATTTGCTTTCCAAATAAAAAGTATTTTACGGTTTGTTTGAAAGTTAATCTTTTTAGTGATGGATCTGTTGGTTTGACAGCTAGCCCTCTTGGGAATCTTCATCTTTAGTGAAAAAAGAAAATACACATATCCGTTTCGGAAACTCTAAGCTATAGAAAAGCTTATATAAACTAATGCTGGTTGTAGAAAATCCCAGTTGTACCCATGAGAGTTAAGTGAGGATAGGTTAAGAGGTCGATCCTAACAGAGATCTCATTTGGATAGCTGCATTTAGTTATGTTTCTTAAAACTCTTATATAATAGGTCATAAAACTCTTAGAAATCGATAAAAAGCTTTGAGCCTAACACAAATTTGTTGAGACAGCTAATGTCAGTTTCGATTAAGTCTCCTGGGATGCTGAATGTTAGACTGCCGAGAGGCTTCATCCTCAGCCTTTGTAAATGCTGGACAATAGTGAAGAAGAGTGAAAGTGCCTGGATTTGTCCAACTCACCCTATTCCATACAACTTGCTTCCATTAAAATTTGTAGCCTTACCGCACGGATAAATATTGAAGAACCCCTACTATTGTAGCAAGCTTTGTTCAAAATATCATCTGCGATCTCCTTTAGACTAAAAGCCAATGCAGATCCAACTCGAACCAATTTCCAATGGAACGGGGCAAGAGGCTCTCTTCTCGATAGCTCATCGGCTTTGCATTTGCCAGCGATTACGCTATGACCACGCACCCAATCCAGTCCAAGGATTAAGTAGCTTAGTGCTATTTCCAGTGAGGACATACATTGCTTGACTTTGAGCACACAGTTAGCGAGCGAATTACGTCGTGCCTTGTTCGATCGCATTTCGCAGCTGTGTCCACGGACGCTATGTCTAAAATGGCATTAGTCCGTAGTGTACCGGAGATGCCAATGAGAGCCGTTCTTTGAACACGCTAAGAATTTTGGTAAGTGTAGCATTTTCGAACGCTCTCCAGACGAATAAAACCTAAAACTCTAGAGTTTTCTTCATTAATACCCTTAATTCTGTTTTTTTTTTAGTTTAAGTTATCTATTCGTATAATTGTAATTTAATTATTTCAGAATTCTAATTTAAATCTTAATTCTCTATTAGCTTGTAAGGAATAATGTTCATAGACTTAAGTAACTAAATAAATAAATATTAAATTTGCAAGAAAACATTGTTAGCTTAACTACGGTCTCGAACAGCAAACATCCAACCTTTAATGAGAGTCTACTCTTTTTTCCTATAGTTCCTCTACACCAATATAAGGCAACCGATGCTTTTCTTATTCCCTTTTCAATATTTGTCCTCCATGAAAGTTTTTTTCACAGATTACCACTCAAGAATTTTGTCTTATCAATAGGTTTAAGAAGTGAGCCTCCAAATCGTTTAGGGTATTTTACCTCTTAGTAGTTAGTTAGCTTTAATTTTTGATTGGGTTAAGTCCAATAGTAGAAACAGTGGAGAACGTAGAATCGTGGCCGTGTCAGCTGATACGACCTATCTTATGGGCGCGAATTGTAAGTGAACAGTAATTAACGCTACTCCCTTCTCTTTTTGACGTAGGATGCCGTGGAAACGTGTCAGCTGATTGCTCTCTCACAACCCAGGGTTGCCAATCTCGATATATGTAGTGTATTTATTGTAAAAGCTGTCTTCAATATGTTTGAAATTTTCTTAAAATAACTCAAAATCAGAATCGAATGCTATTATTTATAAATATATAAATTATTTTTAATAATTTGTTTTCAGTTTTGATATTTTATATTGTAAAAAATTGTAATTGAAAACATAGATGTGCTCAAAACTATATATGCGTATTGGGCAATGACAATATTGTTCGAATCAAATTTCTGCGTTTTTACCACGGGCTCAACTTTTAACACATTTTGCTCGCTAACGAAGGAAAAGGAAGGAAGGGAGTAGCGTTTTTGAATGGTTCTGCTATAAGCCGACTCTATTTGCTGTTTGTATGGCGGTGACATGCGTCAGGTGAGTGTTAGAGAGATGACAAGAGAGCACGATATTTCTCGCGAGTCCGTTCGAATGATTTTGGTGGATATTTTGGGTTTGAAGTGCGTTCTTGCTCGACTCGTTTCGATAAAGCAGAATTTATTTCAAAGAGAGTTTACGGTACTCTTTGAAAATGCTTGATCATGCGAACTCCGATCCCACATTCATTGAGAGCATTATAAATACCGATAATACAAGGGTTTATAAGTTCGACATGCAATCAAGTTAACAATCAGCGAAATGGGGGAAAAACGAGACGAAGCCAAAAAGAAAAAAAAAAACATGGCAGGGCACTCAAAATGTATTTTTCGATATTCGCGGTTTGGTGCATAATGAATTTGATCCGGAAAGGACGGACGGTCGATAAGCAGTTCTATCTGTCCGTATTGAGGCGTTTGCGTGGGAACCTCCGTTGAAATAGACCGGAATTGTGGAAGAACAATTCACGGATTTTACACGATGATAATGCGTCATCACCTCAAGCCACGAATTTCACCGAATTTAAAGCCAAAAACCCATGAAAACTATCGTCCACCGCATCACCAGATTTCGCTACGTGTGTTTTTTCTTGTTCCCCAA
>CM050325.1:101375603-101400920 GCA_027475135.1 Bactrocera correcta
GTGGAATAGACATGCCGATTACTTTTCAATGCAAAGACTCTTTCAACTTCATAAAAACATATTTTTGGTTTGTTAAAAATCCAGCCAGTGTTCAAACCCCCTCTAAGTGGCGTTTGAGTCGAATTATCACCAAACATCGTATTTAGACTTGAGCTCAAAGTCTCAAGACATTTAGAACAATTAAATGTGGTAGGTTGGATATCATTAAAAAAAAGACATTACTAAGGGTTCCCCATATTTTTAAAAATGCTCATAAGCAAGAAGGCAAAACATCAAGACACATTTTTAATGCCAAGGGTCTTTCAGGATGTCTCTCTATTTAATTTTGGGTACAAGAAGCGAGCAGCTGGCTGTTTTTGATGTAAAATGAATAAAACAATTAAAGATAGTATCAAAATTTCCACGGTTTTTACTACCGCAACGCTATAGAAATACTTAGACTCCGCTCGATTATAGTCGAGTTAACAACAGCTCGCCGGCCGTTTCTTCTTTTCGCTATTTCGTGCCATTTCGAGTTACGAAGTGAAGCCAGGTTCTTTTTCAACAGAGTGGGGGTCTTTCCTTTCCTCTGCTTCCACCGGTGGGTACTGAGTCGAAACTCTTCTGAGCTGGAGTGTTCTCTTCCATCCGGACAACATGACCTAGCCAGCGCAGCCGCTGTCTGTTAATTCGCTAAATTATGTCACAGTCGGGGTATGTCTCGTACAGCTTATCGCTGCATTGACTGCGATACTCACCGTTCCCAAGACGCAATGGTACATAAGTCTTCCCCAAAGTCTTTCTCTCGAACAATCCTATGGCCGAATCATCAGAATATTGTCATTGTTCACGCCTCCGCACCATATATCAGGACATTAAAGCCACATTAACCATGTGGTTCGATTTTATTTTTTGTTTTTGACGGCAACTGAGGTGATCTCGAAGTCAGACCGGATATATGTGGCAGAACCTGACAGATGCTAATGAGCTGCCGAAACAAAACGCACAAGGTATATCAATTTTGAAACGAAGTTTCTAACAGCGTGAAGAAGACGTCTTCATACCCTATAAAGTAGTAGTTAAATGATCAGCGTGACGAGCTGAGTCAATTCAGTCATCCGTCGGTATAACTAACCGCCTGTGTATTATACTCGAATTAGTCCCTGAGGTTTTAGATATCGATCTAAACATTTTCACACATTTTTCCACCTCCAAAAAGCTGCTTATTTGTGAAAACTGCTGATATGGGACCAAAAGAACACATACCTTCGTAGATGATCGTTCAAAATTAAGTTACCGTATCGAAAACTATTTTATTTGACAAAAAGCCTTCACGAAATTTGGCATGTCTTATTGCCTAAGACAAAAATGTAATCTCGGAAGAAATTGTTCAGATCGAATTACTATAGCATATAACTTTCATACAAACTGAGCGATCGGAATCAAGTGCTTGTATGGTAGACTCGTTCAATTGACGAGATATTTTCTAAAAATTTGACGTGGATTATTGGATAAGGCATAGGTGGAATCTCCAAAGAAATTGTTAAGATCGATTCTGCCATACAATCTGACAGATCAAAACTTGCTTTGTAAAGAATATTTTATATTTGTGACGGGTCTCGAGTGTAACCGCTTAAATTTTTTCTTGTTATCTACAATATTTGTAATAAAAAAGAAAGAAAATATTACAATATAACATTTTAAAGATTTTTTTTTTTTTTACAAATCCTTTACTTCAACTCAGAAGCCAGCTCGTCGAAAAATTTGTAAAAATTTTTAAATATTTTCAAATATTCCTTTTCAAAAGTTTAATACAATTTTAACATTTACATCTTCATCCAAAATTTGTAATTTATTAATTGCTGAACTATTATTTGCAAGATATATTTTAGTTGAATTTTCCATTCCATAATTTCATAATTTGAATAAATTCACTTCTAAATGAGTAACTCTAAAGGAGAGCAATATTTTATGCACTACATCCCCTCTTAATAATAATTTTACATGTGCTGCAGTGTGTTTTTGTTGTTGTGCTATATTTTTGTTTATCTCGAAAGGCGTTAAATTCACACATCCTGCCGCTTTTCGCGCCGTCCCACCTTTGATGGTCAAACGAGCGGCGATAAATAATGAGAATTTTCATATTTCCAATGTGCATATGAGCGTGAAATTTGTTTTTCATATCTATCGAGCTAATAACTTTGTAATTTTTATTATAATATCTTCATTATTTACCAAATGGGCACACGTACACACCCACACACACACACACCGATACACATCTACACACGTGCAAATACACGAATTTGAATGCAAATGAGCGCTCAGTGAATTTAACGGCGCGCTGAAATTCTGAACAAAGTAATATTCACACACATACAAGCGCACACACACAACTGTAAACAGGACACTACACGCTCGCCGATTTTCGGCCGTTAGGGGGTTAATAGCATTTGTAAAGCAAAAAAAACTTCGAAAAATTCACGTAATAAACATTTGCGTGTGCAATGAGGCAGAAAGCTGCTCGCCTAAATGCTTATGAAATAACAAATAACCAAACCAAAGATAATTGTCTCATTTCCCAATAACGCTGACGTTGCCAGCGCGTGGGAACCGCGTTGCAGAGCTAACGGCGTCGCTGGTGCGGGTGTTGCGCGCGCTAAATGGCGGTGCGCATGTTATGAGTCCTGGAGCAGGACCCTTTTGCTGGCTAATCATTTTGTGTTGTAATTATAAAGTAATTGGTTATGTGAAATTAATGGCTCATGAATGCAAGTCGATAATTATCTGCCAACAGCTGGACGGACATTATAAACATTAAAAATAAAATTTAAAGTGTTGTATGAAAATTATGCACAACCCGATTGGGAACTCTAAGCGTACATACGAAAGAGTTTAACGACAATTATTGTAGTCAGTTGCTTTTGAAGTTAAGCCCACTTGGAATATTATTAGAAAATATTGAGTAATAATGTTTTTAGTTAAACCATTTTCAGCTGATTTCTAGCTCTTCAATTATTAAAACTTTGTTGTCGAATTGAACCATGAACTGGTTTAAAATCAATAAGCTGGCATAACCGTATCAGAAATATAATAAGCAGTGACTATTTTGAGGTCTCCATATATTGGAAAAAATACGGAAAAAATATGGAAAACAATTTTTTTTCATTTTTTTTTTTAAATAAATAAAAAAAAAATCGGCCCACTCCGAGATTAGTAGGGATAGTTGTCAAATTAATTGAAGTTTTTTTTAAGGAAAAAAATGGCGAACTTCCAAAAAAAAATTACGATTTTACTTAAAAAAAACCGATTATTTTATATAGTTGATCGTGTTAAATTTTTTTCGTGTATTTTTTCGAAAAGTTCATTCAAAAATAAAAATTTTAAAAAAAAAGGTCCCCAAAAGTCAATTTCTACAAAAGTTATGGCTATTTGAAAATAAAAAAGCCATTTTTTGGCAAAAAATTGCAAAATTCGTAACTTTTTTGAAGTTGGATAAAGAAATTTTGAAAAAAATCTCAAAAATGTTTTTCAAAGGGTAGAAAAGGATGAATAAGTTTCAGCAAAATCTAAAGGGGTCGGGTTCAAAAGTGGTCGATTTGGTATGGTATACCCCATATGTATGTATGTATACTATTCGACCCCGACCGCGCTTTGCTGTGGTATACATTTTAAACATTATTCATATAATAAACTATTCAATACCGTGAAGATTTCTTTTACGAATAAAGGCGAAAACGGTATCATAATCCAAGGCATTCTACTTGAGGTTTAATTTTGAATGTGTTCATAGAAATAAATGCCAAGGAAAAGTAACGAATTGAAGGCTGTTTTCTCAGTCTGGTTAACAGCATCTGTCTTTGGTTAAAAAAGGCTTTTTAAAGAAAGAAGGAAGCTTGGTTACCTGAACTTAACTGATAAATGGCTGCTAAGCAGACATTGAAAAAAAAGGCATTAAGGGGTATTCTAGTCTAGAAATCAAATTTTGGGCAGTTTTTTTAATTTTATTAAAAAAAATCCAAAAGTATTTTTATTATCTATTTTTTATGGTGTTTTTATTGATATCTTAAGAATACAGAAACAAAAATTTTACAAGAAAATATTAAAAATTAAAATAATTAGTAGACGGGGGAGAGACAGGTGTAAAAAAATGGCGCATCCTGGTGACATTGTTCCTGACTCTCCTGGTGATCTGAAGAAAAAAATCAAAAAAAATTCTTAATCAGTAAGGTTTTAAGTCCCCAAACCTCAGGGAACACAAAATTTTTTTTTTTTTTTTTTTTTGAAAAAATGGCGACTGCCTGAGAATAAAAATCATTTTTTACGCTTTTTTTTAAATTCCTGAATTTTTTTAAAATATTAAAAACAAAAATTTTAAAACGATGCTGGCAGGAACGATAATGGATTATATAAAGAAGGTTCATATAAAATTTCAAGTAAATCGGTTGAATAGAACTTGAGATAATGCCGGTACCGTGTGGAAAAAAGTAGTTTCGAAAAAAACGCTTTTAAAAAAGCCGAACCGGGGCTAGGTACTGCGTCACTAAAGTAACTGTAGCTCTTAAAATTATTTTAATTTTTAAAAATCCTTTGGAGGATATGTTCTTAAGGGTCTAAACTTTAAAACATATGAATTTTTCAAAATTCTAAAGTGGAATACCCTCTTAAGATTTGGCATTTTACTGAAAATTATAATTACAGTTGAACTTTTCTAACTCGAAACATCATAATCTACAAAAAAATGGTAGGAAATTGGTATGCAATCTTTACTTCTTTGCTAATTCAAGAGTTCGAGTTATGGAGAACTTCGAGTTATAGAAGTTTTGTATTATATTTTTTTTGGGGATTGTGAATACATACTACATATGTTAAACTTTGGATATATACAGTGAAATAAACAGACAGGGACGCACCAGCCTTTTTGTCCACTTATTAAAGTGGTCCGCTTAATAGATTATACTTAATAAATATCAGCAAATTGAGGGACCGGTAATATCTTATTGAAGATGTCCGCTTAATAGAGAGTCCATTTAATAGAACATCCAGTTAACGCAGCTTTCACTTTTATTTCTTATTTATGAATTGTTATGACCATCCTATCCTCTAAGTTACTTCAAACTGGCCACTGTGTGCTAAATTTCGGTTCAGTAGTTTAGAAGTCCATCGCGCACAAACAACGTGGCACGTAGTTTTTTTATATAAAGATATATAAATGATCAATGTGACGAGCTGAGTCGATTTAAGCATGTCCTTCTGTCTGCCTGTCCGTACGACCGTCAGTCACTCTGTATGTATGAGATCTAGTCGCTCAGTTTTTGAGATATCCAGCTGAAATTTTGCACACGCTCTTTTATACCCAAGAAGCTGCTCATTTCTCAGAATCGCTGATATCGGACGACGATAGCATATACCTATCATAGAAACTGAACAATCGGAATCAAATCAGTGAATGAAAAATTGTTTTATTCGACGTGATATCTTAACGAAATTTTCATCGTTTATTGGCCTAATCAATGATCCAATTTCCGTTCATATTGTGCAGAACGGACCACTAGAGAATATACTTATGTAGCTGCCATTCACACCGGGCGTTGGAGATTATTTTTTGTTTTTCGATTTACATACCTATATATTAATTAGTTTCCTAGAATATCCGAGTCAATGTGTATTGGCTCTTTATGCACCTATTTAGTTAATATACATATGTACTATAGGAGTATATACGAGATTCCTGTTGTCCTTTTATTTGCGATTAAATGTCGCATGCAGCGCCAGCATGAAACCACACCTTTAAGCGCACTTTTTAGCATAAACTATAAGCATGCATACAAACTTACATGAACCCACATACAGAGCATTAAAGAAACTGTATAGGCATATATGCACATATCAAAATGTTTATATAACAACGTTCATATGTATATGCTGTAGCTGTAAACTGCTTGTATTCGTAGCGTATTTGCCACAAAATGCACATCTGTGCTTGCCGGCTAACGGCTGTGCGATTGTTGCGCCAGCGTTATGCACCTGTCCAGCGATCAACATGACAGGCCAAGCGCTGTGGCATTGGGAAAAAGGTAAACGGCGCAACTCGGCGCTGCACAGCGCTGCTCAGCACGCCAGTCAAGCAGGAGCAGTGGTGGTGGCAACAAAGCAGCACATGTGTGCCGCAGACAGGCGGCAACTGTTGTGTTCAATTGTTGTTGTTGTTGTAGTTACTGTTGTTGCCGCTTTTTTATTGTTGTTTCCTCATTTTTCATTATTTTTGTTGTAATTGGTGCTGCTCATTTGCCACTCTGGTCTGCTAAACTGCAACCAAACATACATACATATGTGCATACATACTATACAACTCGTCCGTCAGAGTCATTCATTCACTCCAACACGATTTTTTCCGCACTTTTGTTATATTTGCGTACTAACTCAAACATACATACATATGTACATATATGAGTACATACATATGTTTGTAAGTATGTATAAGTGTATGTAAATATGCTTGCTTACTATTTTTTAATGCCTTGTTGTTATCCTAAATGTTGCATGAACTGCTGCACTCCACTCCACACCACTCCGCACCACTTCACCGCACTTCACCTCGCCCCACCTCAGCTCGTTGCAACTCGCTTCACTTCATTGCATTTCACTTTGCCTGCGGAAGATCTTTGCCGCTCAACACAAACAACAATATGGTATTCAATATTTGTATAGGTGCACGTGCATGTAAGCGTTTGTGTGTTTGTGTTGTGTGTGTTTCTCACAGGCTTCGCCGGCAACATTTCCGAAATATTTTGTTCCGACTTTTTCTTTTACACACTTTTTTGCCACAACATGCATACCAATACATACTCACACATATGCACATACGCCAATGCAAGCATATCCTGTGAGAATTTCCTATTGGCCACTTTGTTTTTGTTGCATTTGTTTAATTTTTGCTCTCACGCCGCACCCTCATCCTGCCTGTGCCGCCACTACGGCCATGACCGCTGCCTCGAACGAGGTTTCTGTGCCTCTGTGTTCGCCGCCGCCAGCAGCGTCTCCTGCTCAGTCGCCACCGCCAATTGCACTTGTGTATGTTTGTTTAGTGGTGTGCATTTGAGTAGGCCATAAGGTTGTTTGCCTCCTAAAATCGCAGGTTCGGCATTTTGATCTATCAGCGTCGGTGCTATTGTTGTTGCGTTATCTTGTATTTTCACTGTTGTTGTGACACACAATGTCTGCTTATGTGGCTATTTATAAGATAGCCTATCTTCGAGGTACCTGCGTCACTCAGTCAACGTTTACTTGCTCTCTTCGGGCCCCTTTGCAGGAGTGCTGATCCTGTCGCTGAGCCGCAGACTTTCAAAATCACAACAACTTCTTGTTGTTGTTGTTCGGCTTAGACGTCTTGAATTTCACTATGAAATCAGCGTGGAAATGTACAGAAATGAGCATTTAAAAAAATAAAAAATCCATTGAAGAAAATATATTTTCCATAACAACAACAACAAAAAGTATATATGCAAGTATTTATCCAACAACAAATATACAGTATATAGTACAAAGCACAATCGGTCAACGCTCAATCTGCATGACTGCTCACCATTGCATTGTGCTTTACTATTGCTTTCGGTCGTAAAAGGAAGAAAGGAAGTAAATTACCGGATGTGATTTTCTCATTTGTGTGCGTTGTTCTTTTGTCTTTTCGCATTGTCTCCCGTGGAGTTTTTGTGCGCGAGTATCCTGAGCAGAATGCCAATTGCAATTTCCAGCACAACTTGACGATGTCTGTATGTATGCTCAAGAATTTCATTCATAAATTCGCAACAGCCTTCTCATACAAGCTAATGCATCAATTTGTATAAATATATATGCAAGTGTATGTGTGTGTATGTGCCTGTGGGTGCTTGTCCTTTTAAGAGTTCTAAGATGTTGTAATAATGCATTTTAGCAATTAGTGGTGTGCCGTGTTGTGATTTTTTTGTCGACACTGATCCCAGTGCAGGCGCTCAGGTAAATATTGTGGAGTAAAGTTGAACGGATTACAAATATAATCTTGACAGTAAGCAGGCACTTTGTCTGCTTTTGTTTATTATTGCTTTATGGGTTTTTTATTTGCACTAGCTCTTTAGCCTTAAAATACATATAAATATATATACATAGCATTTCTGAGGAACCAGTTCGGTCAAACTGATAGAGTCCGATCATTTAGTTGGCATTACCACAACTTTGCTCGGTCTCGTATTAAATATTCTGTAGGGAAGTAATTGCTTAAATAATTTTTTTTATTCCTACATACATTTACAAAAATATACACTCAAGATCAAATTTGACCCGGATTGGTTTATGATTTAGTTGGCATTACCACAACTTGATTGAGTCTCGTATTAAATATTCTGTAGGGAAGTAATTGCTTAAATAATTTTTTTTATTCCTACATACATTTACAAAAATATACACTCAAGATCAAATTTGACCCGGATTGGTCCATCTTTTAGTTTGCATTACTACAACTTGACTGAGTCTCATATGAAATATTCTGTAGGGAAGTAATTGCTTAAATGATTCTGATGATTCCTACACACATTTACAAAATGTACACTCTAGATCAAATTTGACCCGGACTGCTGCATATGAACTACATGCGAAAAACCAAAACGAAACAAATTTTTATACTAGAAATCTGTATTAATCATCGCAATAAAGTTTAGCACAAACGGAACTAAAAGTTTGCTCCTTCTTACATGCAAAACTCTGCGACAGATATTTAAGAAATACGTCTAAATATTCCTCTATAACCCATAGAATAAATTTGAGACTTCATGGACCTCCGATTGACTTTATACCGTACATAATAAATATAAAAGAGGTAAAATAATGAGAAGTAGGTGCATTTTCTATACATTAAATGTAAATGGGGGTCGGTTCATTTGTTCCTTTAGCAATTATATACCCATGAAAGAAAGACTCATCCCGATTGACTTCAAATTTTAACACAACATTCTTAGATATATTCCTCAGGTAATGATTGAAGACATAAATTTTTGATAATAAATTACGACACTCTAAAGTATAACCACTCTCTCTTCTTGGGTTGGGTACTGTTTGGACAAAAATCAATGACTTCCAATCAATATCTAGAAATCCATGTATTGAAAAATACTTTTTTTTTTGTTTTTTTCCGACTTTAGATAATTTTAAGAATTTTTTTACTCACCGCCAGTCACCTCTTTTCAGACCTTCTACTGGAGAACGGCTGCAGGATCAAGGGAATCCAAAATTTTTCAAAATGAATGAAAAGTGAACACAGCGCCTTACGGCCAAGCACGTCAGTCAAAATGAGCGAGTTATCATAAAAATTCAATAAAAAATAAAAAACAAAAAAAAAAAAAAAATTCCAAAACTTGTTAACATCGGTTCATTACAGCTTTAAGTGTTGATATAGTGATGTTTATGATATCAAGGCATCTTTATAAAATTGTCTAAGATCATAAGCATATAAAGAATGCTGAATTTTTTAACAATCGTTTTACAGGTATTATAATTTTATATATACACTAGGGTATACTCCAAAACCCTATGAGTTTCATCATTCATAATAATTCTTTTTTTTTTTCATTGAGTTATAAAATTCATAAGAAATAAAAAATGTTTCCAAAAATAATCAAACTTTAACTGTTCATATCTTTTAAACGGTTGGGTTTATGAAAAAATCGTGGAGACCTTTTTTGTATAGCATTCAATTGCCTACAAAATCTAACGAACAAGATATTTTTTCAAGTAGTTGGAAGCGAGATATAAATTTTTCTATCTGGTAATAAGAAAAAATAGAAAACTGTATGTAGGAAGACCTTCCCGTTACAATTAAGAACTTATGCTTTCAAAGGCTTTCTTAGAGGTGTCTAGGAACCTAATTTTCCAAGTACCAAACGAAAAAAAAACTTTTTTTTGAATCAACCTAATATACACCCCTCATATTATTCGACAAGCTTTCAATTTTAACTAATTTCGAGATCTACTTATCTGTTAATATCAGTAATTTTTAGTTTCGAAAAAAAATTGATTATATTATACATATTAAAGTTTAATCGATACTTCCCATATACACACATCTCTGCAAATCTCACGCTTCGCCACAAACTGCCATCAAATAATACACATTTCCGCGAGTTACTCATCAAATTCTCACCACTCTAAATTTTATGCACTATATTAATGCAATATAATATACCATCAATATACCTCTTAACGCTAGCATATCCCTACTATCCTTAATATACATATTTCCCCACACTTGGCCGATCTGTATGCATTCATATATATTTATTTACACACTTACTCGTTTACTTGTTCCTTTCATTAAGATCACTTTGCGACGATATCTGGTTTCATTTCCGTTCCGACACACAAACACACATATGCCGCATATATTGCATGTATTTGTGTGTTATATATACATATTTACGAACTCATTGATCAACATCACATAAAAGTGGTTGTTTATAAACACACACATACGCACATATCAGCCTGTACGCTCTAGTATCTAGGTAACGATTCTTAGCAAATGTGCTTAATGAATGAGTAAGAAAGTGCATATGGCGACCTTTTAGGAAGCAAAAAAACACGGAACAGCGCTTATGCTTGGTTCTTTGGAAGGCGATCTATATGGAAAGATATTGTTTTTTATATATACGCTTTGCTTGCCGCAGACATCTTGGCTGTGATTTTGGTATGGTGATTGTCAAAAGCAGCGAAGGATCAATTGAAACCAGATCACAAATTGTCTTATGGTTTGCTGGAGCGGCATTGTTCTATTAGTTTATTAGTTCTGAGCATATTCAGTTGGCTGAAAATGAATTCTGTTGATTGGATTGAGTAATATTTCAACTCACTCAATGAGCGAAGTGTTCATTCATTTATATTTTCGATTTTTTGGTTTTTGGTTTTTATGCAAAATTCACTTACAATGCGATCATTGGAAATTGATTTGCACTTCTTGAAATGTTACGATCACTTTGTTTGTTTATAAGAAAAAAGCGTAGTTTAAAAATACTGTCGATGTATATAAAGAGTACTCTTGTGAGATTTGCTTTAGTTTTCTTAAAATTATTACGTTTCGTTCTAAGCTTATGTCGTATATATGATCATAGTAAAGATTAATATTTGATGAATTAGTCAGCTTATGTCGTATATATGGTCATAGTTGCTATTAATCTTCGATGAATTAGTCAGTAATACTACAATATTTTTATACAATATTAAAAATTTAAAGAAATTTGAACCAAAATGATCTCATACCATATAAAATGTTCTCTATACAATGCTGCTTCTTGATGAGTTATTTCTGAAAAAATAAAACATTTTTGTTGCTTTATATTTATTTCTAATCAAACGTTACTCATTTATTATTATTTCTATATTTTTGGTTGTGATTCTCATGGATCTGTTTTAAGATAATTTAAGAGATCAGGATACTTAAATCTTAAAAGCGATCGCAAAAAAGCTTTGAGTGGTTGACGAATGAAGTTTATTTCTTATAGCATAAAATATATATATGTATATATTATATTTTATATCTTATAGTGTTGTGATCTTTGCTATTTTTCTTTATAATATGAAGCCATGATCTGTTGTGAACTATATTTTCTTACAAATATTGACTCGGAGTTTTTTAATTGTTTAGCTTAGGAATGCCAACGATTTCATTGTTGTATACTAACTGAAATCTAGCTCTCAATAACATATTTCAATGTCAGATTTCTAAGTTTCGAGATTTAGATGTCTTTGTTCAATGTCAGATTTCTAAGTTTCGAGATATTAGATGTCTTTGTTCAATGTCAGATTTCGAAGTTTCGAGATATTAGATGCCTTTGTTCTATATTGTGATACTTTTATGTCTTAAAGCATTATATTCTCTTGTGGATTTCAAATTTTTTACATGTTTCTAAAAAAAAGATGTATTTGAGAGTAATACGTCACAAATTTGAAATCGATCCGACTATTTGTTTCGGAAATATGAATGTATTATAAGAAGCTCTCAACTTAATATAATAGGATCACAAAACTTTAACGTGTTTTTCAAAATGAATCGCTGAATAATAAATCTTATTAAAATCTAAAAATGCAAATTATTTGTTATTTATTTATTTAATAAAATTTCTTTAAAAAATCAGATAAAAATAAGTTACTTTCAGACTTTCAGGTATATATAACCCCTCAAAGTGATCGCACCACATACTTATTTGACGTTTAATCAATCCATCTGTTTCTCCCATACCTACAACAATATCGGCTCTTATTTTGTCTACAAAAATTCGAAAAATGTCTTGTAGCTCCTTTAATTTAAGCTTATCGTAAGTTCAGATATTAACCTCATTTCTTATTGCTCCTTCTGTTAGCAGTTAGTCATGCTAGTTTCTACTGACCGACTTGGTAATCAGTTTTATAATCATCTACTTATATAATCAGCTGTTGATCAGCAGTGAGCAATAACATTTTCTTGCATTGCTGCGCTAATTCCTCAATCTACATATCAACAGCACAATAAACTCATAGCTAAGCAACTTATAAAATTTTTTCCTTGAACACAACAATTTATCACTATGCAAATTATTAAAAAAATAAAAATAAAATAGAAAAAAACGTCAATAGAAATACTAAAAACTTAAAGAAGCGCGTATAAAAACGGAATTTATTATTAATAACCCGTTCTTTTGAGCCGCTTCCTTTTTATGGCTCCATCATGCAACCACCCAGTGGGTGCCGTTAACCGCTCTTCTCGCTGTCTGCGTAACACTTTACGATTTCCTTCCGTTCTGTTTAAACTCAGCTTTTTCAACGATTTTTTTTTTATATTTAGACTTTTCTGCCTTTTTTCTGTTGGCCATGAGTAACTGATTAGTAAAGACCTGCATGTATATATGTATGTGTGCGTGACTTTAATGCATGTTTTTGTTTTATAAAGTATAGTTGTTTTTGTTATTGCAAGTGACATGCGCTGTCGTTCTGTGTTTGTCAAGCGCGATTCTAACAGGTTCATGTGCCAGGCAGGCAGGCAGGTTGCTCCCCCTGTACAACGCAACTCATACACTGTGCATTAATGCTAGCCGTGCGAGCATAAACAGTTGTTGTAATTTGTTGTTTATTGCATACGTGTTGTTGTTGCGTTTCATTTCAAATTGATCTCGCGTCGGTTGGGAAATTTATATGCGTTGCGCGCACAACAGACGGCGACGGATGGCGAACAACGCAAGCGCTTGCTGCGCAGCACGTACGAACGAAGGCAGGCGAGCGCGCCTTCGCTGCGCGTTGCTGACTGACGCTGTTGCGTCGTCGCCGTTGACATCCGATTTACATTATCGGCTGTTGGCAATTGCTGCGCGCGTAGTGTTTGTGCAACGCGCAACATGCTTGTTGCAACAGCGGTGCCGCATTCACTCATTGCCATACATACATACATACGCGCGCTTGTATGTATGTAGGTGCGTGGATACCTATGCAGCCACATACATATGATTTTGAGCGCATTAAACGCGTAACGCGTTGGTGTGTCTGTGCGCTTATCCACACATGCGCTAGGTGGTGGTTACCGCGCGCCATTGAAAACACCGGAAGTGCACATTAAATTATGGTCCGTCAAAACACAAATAGATATACACATATGCGCACAACACTTGCGCTGGCGATCGGCGCGCATACTCATTGCAAACGTATGATTCAACTGGCGGTCGGTTGCGCTTGCGCGTTGCCGCTTACGTGAAATACCAGTAATCAACGCGCTATACATACTGCATGAGTGTATAACCCAATAAAGTAATGCATTAAGGAAAATTACTGGCGCACAAAATAATGATAATGCGGAGAGACCCCAATATTGTTGCAAGGACACGTGTTGCTTGATACCCGAATTGAAGGCAATGCAAGCGGCATGTTGCTCTTATAAAATAATAGAAAGACAAAAAAATTATAGAAATAGAAATGCAATTATCCATACTCAACTAGCAATTGCATTGCTTCATTGCTATTGCATTTCGTTTGCCATTATATTTGTTGCAGCCACATTCTCTACATTCTACCTTGCCTCATTCTTCAACTTAGACACTTACTTTGTCTGCCGATTAACAATTGTATGCCACACACAATTGGAACCTGATCTAACAAGCTTAGTGCTTTCACAAAAGGATATTCCTAGCTATGCATGTGTGTGTACGTGTGTGTGCGCTTCCTTGAACTTCCTGCGCTTGCAGGGCGGCAGCCGCCATTTGTTCGCGCGCAGCTGTGCGGCTAGAAACAAGAAAACTTATACACAGATATAAGCATACAATTGCATATGTATTTATATAAAAATAAATGTGTACGAATAAAATCCTTTTCAACACGCCTAAAGTGTCTTCGTATGTGTGTGTGTCTTTAATTGCGCCTGTAGGCGCTTCCTTTTCGGGCACCACCTACTTTTTGTCTCGTACCAAAAGGTGTGCGCATCACTCGCATATATGTGAGTACTATATATGTTTATACATATATATCCATATAAATATATGTATATATAAGGCACACACGTGTCGTAGTGCTTGTAAGTGTCCTTACGCATTTTGCAGCGGCTTTTAAATAATTGCTGGGGTTTTATTTCTTTATTTCCCCTCGCATTGCTTATTGTTTGGCAACGCACGCGTTATTGCATTAAATTGTAATCCTTTTTATGTCTGCCCCTCATCACCAACTACTTTTTTTTTTGTACTTTTTTGCATGCCCTTCTGCCTGAAATGGCAACGGATTCCTTCATTTTGTAAACTTAGAGGATTTTTGTTTGAGGTTGGGGAAAAAATTTTATACAAATTTAAAAAATTGGAAAAAAATATTAAAAAATACTTTTAATGCGAGTAGAAATTCAAAAGCAGATTCTTCAAAAAAAAATTAATCAAATTAAACTAAAATAAAATTAATTTTTTAAATAGCAAGCACACAAATTAATATCATCGTTTTCACGACAGTTAGGTCTAAGTAACCGGCACGTACCCAGATTTTTAACCGGAATGTGACCGAATTTTTAACTGGAACAGACCCGAATTTTCAACCGGACAATGACATTAATCAAAATTACTTCAGGGCAGTTTTCACCTCAGCTGGTTTACTTTCCCTATCATCTAACTAACAAAACCTCATAGTGAGATCCTTGGTAACTGTGAAGTAGATGAACTAGCCAGAACAGCCACCACCCTGCAATTAGACTCCGAAAAAGCGGGTATTTACATGCCTCGCCACTTGTAGATGTTTAAGCGACGAACAAATGATAAATTTTGCTGAGTCTTGGTGGAGTCAATCCCTGCCTTACGCAAAAACAGGCAAACGTGGCATGATTGGTACAGGGGCCGCACACACCGACTATTAAAATTGAAAAGGAATGATATATGAACTCTAGAAGGGGTGCTAACAGTACACTGTCTAATTAGCAGACATGCCAAGAAGAAGAAGAGGCAGTAAAACATCTTTTATGCGAATGCAAGACTCTGTACAGAAAAATAATCACAGCTGTTAGTCGATGGATGACGTTTCAGAGATTGCAAATATAGAACTACATGTGCTAATGAACTTCATCAGAAGCATGGTGTGGTACAGAGAGGAGACAATAAAGTGAGGGTATATTAGTCTCGCTGGTATCACAAGAGGTGTTTTAAAGGCCTAGGTACGTCTTCAGGCAGCCACACTACCAACCTACCTAGGCTCATTAATTTTAGCTTTCTTGGAATCTGGGCAATGGATTTTGGTCTTAATCTTAATCCAACTTAAACTTTTTCAGATAGACTTATATATTCCAAACATTATTTCACCGTTTTTATTATGAATAGCGCTTTCTTTTCTCACAAAAATGTTGAATTTAGTCTGTGCCCTATGACCGGGCTCTCAAAGTTGTATATTCTTTCTTGCCTTCTAACCAGAAAAAAATACAACTCAAGAGTGAGAATTGCGCAGAAGGCCTTTATTTTTCGTTCTTGATAGTTATTTTTTATTTTTATTTATTTTTTTTTTTATTTTTGTTTATTTATTGTTTATTTTTTTATCAAAGTTGTTAAGGTCATTAATGGATATTGCGAGTGAGTTGGTTGGCATTCTTTTGTCAGGTAAAAAAATGGAAGATTTATATAACATTGCCATATAATGGTGGGTAACATTATCACCAAGAGAAAAAAGCGCTAAAACATAGCTTTTAACTCACAATTTTTATGAGCACCCGACACTTCTGTAGCTTTTCAAATATCTATTACTCCAATTTGAATTGTTACGAGAACCATGCTGATGGCTGACAGAGTCCTTATGATACCTACATATGTTTAGTTTCAAACCAAAACCGTAAATGCGGAATTCGAACTATGTTAATGGAATCTCGCTTTAAAGGCATCTCAAGACTTTTTAGGAATATAACGGCACGATTTCGATCTCCCATTTGACTAGCAGAGTAACATTAGCAAAGTTCATTCCTAATTTTGTGTAGTATAGAAATATTTCACTAGTTTTTTCTTTTGACATTTTTGTAAATATTTTGAGTTAAATACTCCCTTGAAGTCTCTAATAATCAGTTTTGTTTGAAATACTATGGCTTTGATGACTACTATATTGAGTTCCATATATTGAGCATTTCGAGGGTATAAGATACCAGCAGATCATACCATTTGCCATATCACTTGGGGAAGAGGACCTCATCGATAACTTTGTTTTATTGAAAAAATAAATAAATATCACTTAAAAAAATTCAAAAAAAATTAAAAAATATAAAATTAAATAAATATGAATAAATTCAATACAATATACAAAAATTTGTTTTAATTAGAAACAAAATAAATCCATTTTTTTATTTTTTTTAGTTAAAAAAAATACCATAGTTTATTTGTTTATTAAACTAAGTAAATTAAAAAAATTTTGGGCTACACGAAAAAACACAATAAATTAAAAATAAAATAAAATATTTTTAATTAAGTTTAATTTTTTAAAGTGAGTAAATTAATAAAATTTGGCTACACGAAAAAACACAATAAATCAAAAATAAAATAACATATTTTTAATTAAATTTAGTTTTTTTTTAGAAAAAAAACATATAAAATAAATAAATAATGTTACAAAAAAATAAAATATTAAAAATACTAAACAAAAACAAAAAAATAGTGTTCGAAAAAATCAATTAATTAAAAATAAAATTAATTAAATAAAAATAAAATATAAACAAAATTATTTAAATTATGAAAAATAAAATATATAAAAAACAATTATTTTATTTTTTTTTAATTAAAAAAAATGGTGTACATAAAAATCAATTAATTAAAAATAAAATTAATAAAATATAAGCAAAATTATTTAAATTATAAGAAATAAAATATATAAAAAAATATAAAAAAAAATTTTTTAAATTTTTTAAAAAATTTAAATAATTTTTTTATGTTTTATTTTTTTTTTAATTATTTTATTTTTAATTAATTGACTTTTATATACACCATTTTTTTAATTTTGTTTAGTATTTTTTATTGTTTTGTAACTTCATTTATTTATTTTATATGGTTTTGTTCGAAAAAAATTAAAACTAAATTTAATTAAATTTAAATAAAATAAATATTACACTAAAGACAAAGTAAAAATTATAATAAAATTAAAAAAGTAAAATAAGAAAAAAAATATAAAAAAGAAAAAAATAAAAAGTAGAATAAAAATCTACTGAGTATTTTATTTGTTATTCAAGCTTATTATTACAGAAACAAAAATATTGCCAATTTCTTTGAACGCAACAAAATGGACGACACGTCCGAAGCAAAGCAAAGACAACCAATCAACTTCCAAAAAGCAACAACAATTTCCCGAAAAATTATGAGCACATCCCAAATCGCTGGTGCTTATATTGTTTTTAAATTTTTTTTAAACACTCAAGCATTCAAATTAACGCAAGTGTTCCAACACTTCATCAACGAAAGCCCTTACGATCAGCACAAACAGCCAAACAATCAAGCCATGTCAACCGAAAAAAACTCAACGTACAACAACGAAAAAAATCACACCCTAATTCGTATGCAGGCATTAGCCTTTGGCACACACCATTAATTTCATATTCAACTCTACCGCTCACCAACGAACGCTGGCGGTTGGTGGCCTATGCGCTCGGCTATATACTTACATACAAGCGTATGTTTTCCTACAGACTTTCCCGCTTTAATTATTATGTTAAGCAGTGCTTTTGTCACAATGCCGATGATGTTCAAGTGCCGCCCCCTGCGCTAGTGCGCGCTCACTCACTCGTTCCAGCGCTCGTGCGTACGCGGCGTCAGCTGCAGCGTTGCTTATTGTCCCCTCTACTCGAGTTAACCCTATGAAATATGCTTTTCACTGATTTGTCTAAAGTGGTTGTTTTTGTTGTTGTTGATTTTTTTACACTCATTACAATGATATTTTGTTGTTTGAAGAAGACTGTTTTCGGCGGCGAACGCACGTGCAACCGAAATTTTGCGTTGCATCGATCAGTGATCACTGTATCTGGAGGATCGCCTTACTTTTACAGCTTTTTAATTTCTATGTAATTTCAGTGTCTGTCTGCTATATTTGAAAATTTTTTATGCCACGCTTGAGTGGCTGTAGCTTAGCTGAAATCTATGTAGTTCTAAGTCTTTAGTGTCACTTGAAAAATTGTTGAATTCGTCGATTGCGTACGGCAGCCCCAAAGTGATTTGCGCTTGTCTTTCGTTCTTTGGCTTGCAATTGGTTGGTTGGTTGTTGTTGCTGGGGCTTGCAGCTGTGTGTTGTAAGCGAGCGAGCTGGTTCCGTATTCCGGTGTGCGTGCCGCGCGCTGTGATTGTTTTTCGGCTGTTTTTGTGCTGTGCTTTAAGCCGCATTCGAAATACGCACGTGCTCCAACCGGAAACGCAGCGTTGGGTTCTTTTTCGATTTTTGAGTACCCAAAATGTTTTTTTTTTTTTTTTTTTGATATTTTTTGTTTTGTAATTTTCGGCTTATTGTCATATGTGCGGTTTGTTGTTATTGTTTTGCTGTTTTTATTTTTTATTTTCTAGTTTTTCTTTTTTTGTTTTATAAACAGTCTGCAGCAGATAACTGCGGCCAAAGACAAGTGGTAGACGCTGCCACTTACCGCTTGTGGTTGCCACCAGCGTTCAGCGAGCAACGCAATCGTTGTTTTTTTTTTAATTCTTTTACTTTTAATTTATATTGTTTTGTATTTCCGTTTTTGTAATTTGATGACACTACACGAAAAATATAACAATAAATATTATTAAAAAAAAAAAATAGTTTCGAAAAAAAACGAATTAAAATATGATTTAAAGAGAACGCGCGTCACTTCTTGCCTTTCTGCCTGTTGTTAGCTGCGTGCTGTGGGTGTTTGTTGTTGTTGCTTGCGCCTGCGTATTTTGAATTTTAAGAACTTCTGCGATTGTAGGCCTGCAAAGCCGGCGAGTGTAGCGTGTGCCGTTGATTTGATTGATCGTTATTGCGCGCTTGCTCATTGTTGTTGTTGTCGTTTTTATTTTATTTTTTTTCGTTGTTTTTATAGTTATTTATAATTTTGGACTACTCATTTATTATTGGCGAATTGTAGTCGCGCGTACATACACACACACACGCACGCATGCGCACTTCATGGTTGGTAAGGACCTGCCATATTTGGCACGGCTGCTAAGTTCATTAAACGTTTGACGTGTGCAGCGGCTGATTCTTCGACGTACTTAAGCCTTTTATAATTTATTTGGCTGTTTTTGTACTATATAGATGTGCGTGGCTTTCATATGTAAGCAATCATTGGTAGCTTTTCATATTCAAAATTTTTTTTTTTTTCTTTTTTTTTTGATAATTTTTTATGTAGTTTTTGAATATATTTTTTTTATATGCTTCATATCTTTTTTAGAGAAAGCTTTCACCCAAAAAATGTTAATTTCAAAAAAAAAAAGCATTCACAGATTTATAAATAATTTACATGAGCGACTGAAGGCGTTCCTTTAAAATTAAAAAAAAGCTTCCCAGAAAACTTTCACTCAAAAAATTTTAAACCTCGAAACATAATGTTCTAATAAATTGAGAATTGACTTTTTGTGTCACTTTGGAACACAGTAACCCTATAAAAGCTTCTGAAGATGTTTCTGTAGTTGTAGAATTTCAATAAAAGCTTTTGAAGCAAAGCTTTCGAGGAAGCTTTCACCCAAAAAATGTTAATTTCAAAAAAAAGCATTTACAAATTTATAAATAATTTGCATGAGCGACTGAAGACGTTCCTATAAAATTAAAATAAAGCTTCCCAGAAAGCTTTCACTCAAAAATTTGAAAACTTGAAGCATAATGTTCTAATAAAGTCACCTAAAGATGTTCCTATAATTGTAAAAGTTCAACAAAAGCTTTTAAGGCATAACTTCCGAGGAAGCTTTCACACAAAATATGCATAATTTAGAAAATATGTACTCAAAAAGCTTCGTAGGTGTACTTAATTCGACACTTCAAGAAAAGAGCGCTTTTCCTTTTCCTCGTCTAATCACGTATATCATACTCCGCTTGAAATTTTTAGTTTGAAATTCGAAAACATGAAAGTTTTAGAGTTGTTTTCTCACCGTCTAATCATTCGAACAGGCCTTTTCGAATCACATAACCCCTCATACGATTGTTCGACTTTGCTAAAGAAACGGAAGTTACAGAATTTTACTGTACCAATGATCTACGAGTCTTAGATTAGAACATATACATACATATAACTTTTTTCTAATTTTAAAAAATTAAAAAAAAAAGTTTTAAAAAAAAATTTAAAAAAAATTTTGTTTTACAACTTTGAAATTGAAACTGTCGAGTCTCAGAGTAGTTTAGAAAACAGACACGTGATTATGAATGAATGATTTAATTGTTAAGCAGAACTAGATATATTTCAGGAGAATATACATATATTTCTAAGGGCATTACTGACAACTTTCCTCTGCAAGATCGACGATTTATTTCTAAGTTGAGGTCAGCAGACATTGCAGATACTTTTCCTCTACAAGATCGGAGATCTCGCTTGTAAAATGATGTCAGTTAGATGATTTAAAATGTCTTCAGACCAAACTTGTTTCACTATTTCACTTTTTGATTAAAATTGAATGTCTACACACTAAAAATGATCGACTGATAGAACTAAAACATGTCTTTTTCCAAAAATTTTTTGTCATGCTTGCTTCTGATAAGTGTTTCACCTCGATTTTTTTGAATTTTTTTTTTTCTAATTTTTATTGCAAAATATTTTTCACATGTTTTTATGCAAAAAATGCATTAAGATTTAAGTGCTAAAATCGATTACTTGATTGGTGCAAGCGTTTGCCTCGTAACATATGCTGGTTGCTGGTTGCCATATCAAATGGCACCCGTTAACAGCCGCGGCTACCAAGACGCCATTTCGAAAATTGAAAGGCAACTACGCGCACATAAACAAGCAAACATTTGAAAAAGTATGTACATATGTATATATATGTACACACATTCGTACATATGTATATTGGAGTATGTTTATGTGTATCTCTAACGCACCTTTGCAGACTTATCTAACCAAATGCTGCGCCATTGCTTAACTGCGTCGTAGCAATATTTCTTGCAGCAGCCTAGATTGCTAAAAAAGCACAAAAAAACAATCAGAAAACAATAAAAACAATCATCGACAGCGAATAGCCAGCCAATTCGCGTTGCTTTGGCGCCCACTCAAAAAACGTCTTAATAAATGCGAATATGTGTTGGTAAGCACATACATAAGTATGTGAACCGGACCGTCAGCAAACGCCATTAGAGCATTATTCGACTTATTCGTGCGTTCATTCCCTCACACATACATACATACATATATACATATGCATATAAACCCATTCAAACACTCACTTCGCATAACCATGTTGCACCGTCTCCAGCAGCCGATCGTGTGATCTGTTTGCGCTTGATACGACGATCTATAGCAATCGATGTGAGCATAAGTGGGTTGATACAAGTTTATATATATCTATGTATGTTTGTACATATGTAGCACATAATATGTTCAGTTTGTATGCCTGTCATGTTTTGTGGGAACTGTGACCGAAGTGGGTAGCGCGCCTTAACCAATCGCCGCACAATTATGCATGTGAGTGATCGTGACGACGATCTTGGCGGATCATTTGCGCCGACTGGCCCATCATAGCTAAAGCGGCTTCGACATTTTACTATATAGTATATACATATGTATGTGTATATAATATAATTTATTTTTATTTTTTGTTGCTATTTCTTACTCTTGTCTCGTTCGAGTCGATTTTGCTCGAGCATAAACCGATTTCAGTAGAGACTTTTTATTTTGTGCCTTGTATGAGCAAGCTATATTTCTTGAATGGTGGCAGTTTTGCGTCTTCTCGCTCGTGCACTCGCCTTTCTTGTTGTTTATATACATATGTACAAATTTTTTTTATATACATATATACAAATGTATAGCATGTGGTGTGTTGAAAAAAGCTCGCGTTCGCCGCATTGATGAACGTGGCAGCAGCGCTGATGATCTACCCACATTTTGGTACATTCGAAATTGCCATTTTTTTCATATTTTTCTTGTTGTTATAGTGGTTTGCTCTTAATGTTATTCAGTTAGATTTTTTTGTTTTGCTTTGCTTCGGTTATCTTTGATTTGGTTTCGTTTTGTGGGCAGCTCGACGCTCTTATGTATCGCCATTTGATCTACACGAATTTCGCGCCGAAACGTAGCAACACACACACACACATACTCGTGAGTGTTCGTACATAAGTCGCCATAAGCAATGTTTGATCTGTTCAATTCGCCGCTGATGATTTTCTTCTGCTCCTCGTTTGCTTTTGCTTTTGTAAAATTAATTTGTGCTTAAAAAGTTTAAACTATGCTAGCGTTTTTTGCGTTGAATTGACATTAATTAAGCAATAGTTTCTGTTTTCTTTGCACAATCTCCGGCTTGCTTGTGTGTGTTGATCGATGGCGTGCCCACAGGCACACGCACACACGCGCATAATGAACTATTGTTGTATTTATTTCTGTGATTTTCGCTGCTGCCTTGTGCCATTTTGGCTATTTTAATTTTCTTTGCATAAAATTTTTGCAAATTTGCGTTGATTAATGGGTTTCTTGTATAGCGTGGCGAATAATTTTCGACTGATTTATCTCATTTTTTGTTTGTGTTTTCTTAATTAAGATTTGAAAAAAATATATGCATATGTACATGCATACATATGTATGTGTGCACGTGTTGCGTATCATTGAAGAAACTAATGCCTTTTCTTGTTCTCTCACCAAATAGTAATTTTTTGTTCGAAGATTTATGCAATTCGAAGACATTTATCATAGCCTTTGCGCTCATTTTGTAAAATAATGTAATTGTTTGCTTTATTTGTTAGTGAAATATGCATATATTTTGCTTGTTTTTTTTTTAATAAACTTTTTCGTTTTTCTGAAAAACCTATTTTTTATATAATATTTTTTTATTAAAATAAGTAAAATATAATAATAAAAAAATTTTGTTTTTTTTTGAAGCTCTCACAGCAATATTTCTCAACTAGCAGTTGAATAAATTTTCTTGCTTCTTCCATCATATACAGCTCTCACAGCAATATTTTAGGTTGGATAATAAATAAATATAAAATGTAAATTTTACACAGCAATAATCAATAAAATTATATAATATTGTAATCCAAAAATATCAAAAATAATATTTTATAATTTTCAAGGTCAAAATTCCAAGCATTTAACTTTTTCAGTTTTATTTGGGATTCGTCAACAAATATTTTCAGTGTTTTAAAGTTCAAAATTAAAAGAAAAAAAAAAACAAATAATATTTTATATTTGCCTAAAAATTAAAAAAATATATATGTATATATTAAAAGCAAATATAATAATATTCTAAAAAAAATAAAAATTATTAAAAATAAATAAAATAATATTAAAAAAATAATTATTTAAAAATAAAAACAATAATTAAAACATTTTTTGGGTTAAAAAATAGATAAGGCAATTTTTCGCTGCAAATGTTTATAAAATTGTATAATTTTTAACTAAAAAGTAACGAAAATGAAAATACAAAATTTTCAAAAATCAAGATTCCAAGCTTTTTAGATATTTTTTCTGGGACTTAGTTTGGTTTGGTCAATAATTTTTTCCGAGTGTTTAAGCTCAAAAAATAAAAAAAAAATTAAGTTTCTGCATTCCTATTAAAAAAGTAATAATATTTAGATTATTTTTAAGTTAGAAAACAAAAAATTAAGCAATTTTTCGAATTAATGATTAGTAAAGTTATACGATCTTAAACCGAAAATATCGAAAATTTATAACTTGGCTTAAAATGTCAAAATTCGAAGCTTTTTGAGTTTTTCAGTTTTATTCAAGATCGATCAAAATCTTTTTCCGAGTTTTAAAGCAAAAAAATAAGTTTTTACTTGCAAATACAAAAACAGTAGTTGTTAGTCTCAAAGTTGTTTAGTAACACGATTTTTAGGTTTAAAAATGCATAAAGCAGATTTTCACTTGAAAGATAAAAAAAATATATTTGTTTGTGAACTAAAAAAGTACTGAAAATCGAATATTCATACACTTAAGGCCTGGCTCTTCAGCCTTACTCTGGAGCGTTATTATTACTTTTTCAAGTTCTGTGTTAAAAATTAGAGCCATAAAAACTTTTTTGTTCAAAGTACAAAAAAAAAATGGAAAAATTCGTGGCCGTCACAACATTTTCGAACTAAAACCAAAACATACTTTTGAAATACTTAGCTTTGCATATTTATTTTTAGATGCCTGTAATGATTTTGAGTCATAATTGTAATATAGATTAAAATCGCATAAAAAAACATATTTTTCTTAAAAAAAAAATAATAAAAAATATTTTTTAATTTTTAATTTAATTATTAAATTTCTATTAAAAAATATTTCTTATTATTTATTAAATATTTTTTTTTTATTCTTTAAATATTTATTAATCTTTTATTTATTTATTAAATTTTTATTAAAAAATAGTTTTTATTATTTATTAAATATTTTTTTATTCATTAAATAAGTAGAAAAAATAACATATTTGAACAAAAAAAAAACATATTTTTTCTTAAAAACAAATAATAAAAAATATTTTTTGATTTTTAATTTAATTATTAAATTTCTATTAAAAAAATATTTTTTATTATTGATTAAATATTTTTGTATTCTTTAAATATTTATTAATTTTTTATTTATTTATTAAATTTTTATTAAAAAATATTTTTTATTATTTATTAAATATTTTTTTATTCATTAAATAAGTAAAAAAAAATCACATATTTACACA
The DNA here is from genome assembly GCA_027475135.1 of Bactrocera correcta. Classification (NCBI taxonomy): domain Eukaryota; kingdom Metazoa; phylum Arthropoda; class Insecta; order Diptera; family Tephritidae; genus Bactrocera; species Bactrocera correcta. The sequence continues at coordinate 101,400,860 of CM050325.1, forward strand.
AAAAAACATATTTTTTCTAAAAAAAAAAATAATACAAAACATTTTTTTATTTTTAATTTAA
>CM050325.1:101401420-101426720 GCA_027475135.1 Bactrocera correcta
TAAGGGAAATTGAGTTATTTAGCAAAAGGGTATTCACTTCAAGCTATGTGAGTTTTTATACCATCGTATTATATTGTATGTATAATAATATAAGAAAATATTAAAAACAAATGTTGAACAATCTTTTCCAGTTGCTAAAGTTAGATTTTGTAATATTCGTATACTTTTGGGTCCGACTTACAGCAAGTTAATGCGATTGCTTTTATGCGTTTTCCCAAAAGTATGGTTTTTTATACCCTGACTAATATACACTATTCCACCCACGAAGTTTATAACACCTAGAAAAAAGTCGGAGATACATATACATATATCAAAGAATTAACATGACAGGATAAGTTCATGTAGCCAAGCTCGTCTATCTGTCTATAAGCGAATCAGTCTCTCAGCTTTTGAGATACGGATATGAAATTTTGCACACACCTTTTTCTCCTCAAGAAGCTACTCATTTGTGGGAACCACCAATATCGGATTACTATAGCATTTTGCTGTCACTCAAGCTGAACGATCGGAATCGAGTGGTTGTATGAAAATCTTTTATATCTGAATAGATGTGTATCTTCTAAGAATTCGGCACGGGTTACTATCCGTATTAAAGTGAAGCGTATTATTTTAGTTTTCGCATGATTCTGGCTAAACAATAAAAGATATTGGCCTTCTACAAATTGCTACTGATTCAGACTTCACATCGTTAGCTTTTTTGGATTATATTTAACGATTTTGTAGTTTGAAAAGATGATAAAAAACTTCACTTTTTTAAATCGCTGCCAATTTATAAGATTTTCAAATATTTCAAAGAGCTTGTGTCTACTAATAACTGGGTTTAAATGGGTCAAGTATAAGGTTTTTTGGTTTCAAGTTTCTCAAGTTGAAATCTGTTGCGAAGTAGTGGACTACGTTGCACCAGCAATGCGATGTTCAAGGAAGCCTCAAGGACAGAGTTTTGAAAAAAAGTTTCTTTCTTTTCGGTAGCAAAGTTCAAGAATTACTGTAAAAATTTTTTGTTCATTTTTATGGGATAATTATAGTTTTGCAAGCAACAAAAGTCTTGCCAAATCTTTGTGGAGATATCTGATGTTAAAACAAAGTATAATTATCTTCTTGATATTCAAACCGACTAATGTGGACTTCATCACAGGATCATTATTTACATACATATGTTTGACGAAGTAATTATGGTAAGCAGTAAATGCTGAGAAATAGCTGTTCGAAAACGATACTACATAATAAGTATCGATCTTTTTCTCTATAAAATATTGATGTCCAGTTCATATAAGGTCCAATAAATGCGTTCTTTAAGAGGCTATACCAGTGTTATACTTTCAAAAAAAAAGAAAAAGAAATTTTATTTGCTTTTTCGATAGCTTATATTTCCATAAATATACTGTGAAATCGGGACGGTCGTGTCTTGAATAGTTTTTGGATGGCAGCGTTTTAGAGGGCGACCGCTCGGAGGTGCAAACTGTAAGTGAAACTTTGAACGCGTTTTTCTCGAAACGACATTTTTCAAAATTGCTGACATCAAACTGAGTATTTTTGAATACATTTGCCATACAATGAACCAAAGTGTATTCAACAAAGTGAACTAAGTATTTGACTTACGCTTATTTGACAATAAAATAGTAAACAATTCATGTATTTGTTTATATTAACCCGTGTGTTTTTTCTTTTTTTGATCTTGAACAATATGAAGCCACTTGCTTTACATACATATATATGATAAATAAAAAAAAAGTTTGTCTTGGACCTAATCAATAGTAAAAACGTAAAATTTCTATTTATCAAAATATGAGAGTTTCTTACTTTTTCTCTTGAAGATTGGGAAGTAAGTTTAATGAGGGTACTGCATCGGGGATTAGTCGTCTTCTTTTAAGGGAAGATTCTTTTATCTCCTCTGCCTTAAAATGTAGCCCACATATTCTCGATGACAAACTGAGTTGTAAGCCACATACTTTTTCCCACTCCTTCCGTTGCGATTTGTCAGTTGGAGCACAAAACATTGGTAGATTGCTTCCATGAGTTGTTTTGCATAGGCCACAAGTAATCGGCATTTTATTCAGTTATTTAAAAAAATATTGTTTTTCGTTTTGAAATTTGCTTACTTTTGAATTTCCGAATTTGAATTTTTGAATAAATGTAAGGGTTAAATCAATGACAACATTCATGTCAAATAAGCGTAAAGAAAAATTAAATGTCATATACTTAGTTCACTTTGTTGAATACACTTTGCAATGAACTACGATCTTTTTGATTGGTTGAAAACTGTCAATTTGGCATTTAAAAAACGACAATTTTTTACTTAAAAAAACGATTTTTTTTTTTTAATTACGCCATTTTGTTAATTTTCGATATTTTTCAAAGATCGTAGTTCATTGTATATGAAATATGTATCTTTATGTTTAATAGACTTTTACTCATTTGGCCGGAATCATGCCAGCAGTTGGGGCACTTTTCTTTTAGCCCCTCCACAGACAGCCCATAACTCGGTTACAAAAAAAAAAAAAAAACCCTTTAAAAAATAGCTGAAAATATACATACTTTATACTGTACTTTATGCTGTACTTTATACTATACTTTCAAAGAAGTTCGAAATGTTCAATTGCGTATTTTCTCTAAAAAAAAATCACCAAAATCGGCTAATTTTTCATGCGTCACACTGGTATAGCCCCTTAATGCTTAGTAGTGAGTATAACTAAGTGCAGTATTAATTAACAAACTTTAATCTATCAGCTCCGCAAATATTAGTCCTCTTGGAGACAAATCACGTGGCTTAGTAACTATTTTACGAGATCAAAGAGCACATTTTTCTGGATTCAAGGCGGAGCATTTTGCTTCATTTACAAAGAAATTCACCGCTTTGTTATGGTAACTAATAAATGTGAATTGCGACGGCTGACCATTTGAACTAATTGGCTGCCTCCAACTTCACAGACATGTTGTGTTCCCACATATCTCCAAAAAAGGCTTTATGGGGGTCTTCGCAAAGTATAACTCTACGAATGGTGTTCCTCTTTACATAATTTTTTCACAAAATGGCGGACACATAACAAATTTTTAAGTGCTAAAGCTGACTGACTCGAAAGCTTTCTACACAGCGGACAGGGGATAGATTTTCCCCACGGTAAGGTATGACTGTCGAAAGAGGCGACTGAACTTTAATCTGCATTATGACTGTTATTTGGCGGCCTTAAAATATTAGCATAGTATTGCCAGAAATAGTGCTATAATACTGAGCTTGTACTGATATTGTAGACTTTGAATGTGATTCCTTCCAATGAAAAGACATTTGAAGTTCAAGCGACGAATCGCACCAGTAATTGAGTTCGATGGGTGCTCAATTGGCAGTAGAAAAATCTATAAGGTCTGAATGGAGAAATTTGGTACCACAGGACATATTAAGGGGTCAGTAGGGTAATCTTTTTTCATTTTCTTTTTTTTCTTGCATATTTTGTTTTCTTATACCTTTGGAATTAATGTAGAAACCCACTTTACCATTGGAAGATTTTGAAAAAGGCCCAAAAGTAATAAAACCGCTCGTCGTTCGGAGCGTTCGGAATGCACAGCTCAAACTATAAACGCGTTTTTCTCAAAACACACTTTTTTAAACTGACGGACGTGATTCCGGTCAACAGATTAATTTTTTTTTTTTAACGTTCATAAAACGCCTGGCTATCGTCTCTACATTTTTTTATAATTTATTGACAATGTTATGACAAAATTTATGTAAAAAAACATAGGTAAAAATTAAAAAAAAACGTTAAATTTCTATGAAACAAAAAACATATCAAAACAACAGGCCAGATTACCTTACTGACCCCTTAAGCCTTTGGAGATCGCTCATTGGGTTTGGTCCCCAAAGGGATTCGTGGTGACTGTGATTTAAACTTAAAGAAAATTTTGTTTAGTGTGTATTCACATGGCGGCCATGTGCCGGTCCCACAGCAGGCAAAGGTTTTGCGTCGGCCTCAAATCCGACTAAGGTGGAAATGGTGTCCTTACACCTTACCAGTTGGAACCGAAGAATGCTTATAAAAAATGCCTTATTAAAAGGTTGTATATTTTGGGGCGCTAATCAACGCACCATGAGAGGTGAGGTTATATATGACAGATACTGACGTAAAACACATCGAAAGTTGACCCCAAAGCTTCAACATTACAGCTGACTGCACGAACATTTTTTGTTTAGTTCAAATTGCATAGGTTTTTTTGTGCACTGAGATGTACTTTAAGTAAAAAAACATAAATAAAATTCAAAATTTTAGCTTGGTCTAACATATACAGATGTTCATTATACCCTGCTCAGAGGAAATTAAGTTTGCCACGAAGTTTGTGGCACCTCGAACAAAACTTTAAAGGCCTCATAAGGGACCATCTGTCTGTCCGTCTGTATATACGCTGGGGACTGCCTTCGGTTTTTGAGATATCAATTTGTAATTTACCACAATTCTTTTCTTTCTTCTCCTTTGTTAGAACCGCCGATATCTCGGTGCACTGTAGCGTATAACTGCCATACAAATTAAATGAGTTCTTGTGACAAAAAAGCACCTGCAAATTGTAATTAAACTCAACGTTTAAGTGATATTTCAAAAAAAAAAAAGATATCTTAGAAAAATATATGTTGGTAGTAGTTTTTATAGGACTGTCCTTAATGTATGTAAACATTATTTATGTATTTGAAAATACTATCTTCACAAAATTGCAGATGGATTACATTTTTATAGTTTTGGTGGGACCAAAGTTAAGGGTTTTCTTGCTTCATTCTCAAATATCTTATAACTTTAATTTGAAAAGACGGAAACTTATATTTCGGGGATTACAATGAGTTATGATTACGCTCATAAACAATGATTAATAACGAATTAGGAACGAAGTTATTAAAATCGGACACCTTCCAGCGTTTTGTAAGGGAAATAAAAGTGTGGCCTTAATGGCCATGTCAATAAGATTTATGACAAAATGCTAAAATATTAAGCACGTATGTATGTATCATAGAAACACATGTGGTCAGCCGTAAATGAAGATGCGTAAATTTGGTTATTAGATACTCAAGTCAATGCGGCCATTTGTGTGTTTTTGATAATTTAAATTTCCGCCGAATGAAGTGATCAACCGACAAACAGATCATTTAAGTCATCATACCGTCTAATAATAAAATGAAATTGAGAAATAAAATACTCGTAGGCTTATGAAATGAATATACCAATGTATGTCTCCTCAAGTATGTGTGCGCATGCGCAAGGGAGCTAACAAGCGGAGATACATATTCACAGATTTCCAAACGCTTGTGAAAGGCAATAGCTTTGCTGGCAGTGCAAGTAACAGAAAGCTGACAGCGCAAAGGCAATAAAGAATGATTTAATACCAGAAAAAAGAGTTCAAAATGAAACACACATATGTACTTATACATATGCATACATGCATGTGTGTGTGTGTGTGTAGTAATCTACGCCTAAGCACTCATAATAATTTACACTTCATTTATATGAAAGCGGATTAATTTGATTATTGCCTCGTCGCTGCTCCTCAGCCCCTCCATTGTGCGCGTGCACCCCCTACTGTCAGTTTGTAAGAGAGAAAATTATACGGAGATATGAGTGTATGCAAGCGCATAATAAAATTGAAATAAAAACAAACATAAATGTGTCCATTTCCTTTGTTGCCATCACTGTGGCTCATTCTAATCGTTGGGTTTTACTGATTTCAATTGGTTGCCGGCGCAATCAGCGCTTGCCTTCTAAGCTATTCCAATAGCTAGTTGTTTCATTTAGTTTTAGTGTGTTTGTTGGTGTTGTAGTTACTTTAAAACTCACCCTTCCAACAAATAGATACGTTTCGTTTGCAATTGCTGTAAATCTAGCGCAACGGCCTGCCGTCAAAGGCTACAATTGTAATTAAAACAGCAGCGATCGGATGCCTCGTGTATTTTCTTGTTGTTGTTTTGGTCCAATTTTTATTACCATAACTAAATTAAGATTGTCGGTTGACTTGTTTGTTGGCAGAAGTAATTGCGTTTAGGGCGCATCAACAACACTTATTTAACTGGAGTGAAGGCTTCACAGCTTCATTTCAATAGTCGCTAAGGCTGAGAGCACAGAGTGGCGCCATAAGCACAATAGAGTGCAAATATGTGTATGATGCTGCAATTTGTTCATAGTTTTTAATAAATTGTGGATAATACCTCCCTTGGTTCACATCGAAAAATTCGCAGTTTTAGGTTGACGTCCATTATATGTTTGTATATACCCTGTTCACGTTTGTAACATGCAAAAGGTAACGTCAGGGATCCTATGGGGTATATATACATTAGGGTGATTCAAAAAAAATTTTTTTTTGGTACTCGGAAAAATAAGTTCCTAGACACACGAAACTCATAGTTTTGTAGGAAATTTACTACTCTATAAAAATGGTCTCTTATGATTTTTCGATTAAGTTAAGCGCTTACGAGATATTCATCGTCAAACATCAATGCATATTAGGATGGATTGAAAAAAAAATATTTATATTTTATATATAAAAATATTTATATTTTTTTTCGTTTGGTACTCTGAACCTATTAATATGTTTTAAACGGTTGGGTTTACGAAAAAATCATATGAGACCTTTTTTTAGGGCATTCAATTTCCTACAAAATCTAAGGAACAAGATATTTTTTCAAGTAGTTGGAAGCATGATAAAAAACTTTTTGTCTGATAATAAGAAAAAACAGAAAACTGTATGTAGGAGGACCTTCCCGTTACAATTAAAAACTCATATTTGGAGAGGCTTTCTTAGAGGTGTCTAGGAATTTATATTTCCGAGTACCAATCGAAAAAAAAATTTTTTTTTGAATCACCCTAATGTACATATATATAAGTGATCAACGGTATGAGCTAACTCGATTTTGCCATATGCGTCTGTCTGTATATATACGAACTAGTCCTTCAGTTTTAGAGATATCGTTCTTTTCGATTTTACACCCATCTTTTGCTCACCAAGAAGCTGTTCATTTGTCAGATCGGCCGAAATCGAACCTCTATAGCATGTTGTCATACAAACTGAACAATCGGAATAAAGCGCTTGTAAAGAAAGTTTTTTTAATTTGCTGAGATACAGTCTGTCAAGTAAGAGTGTGGTCGACTTCACCGTCGGTTAATGAAAGATTTCGCTCTAATTCCTTCGCAGGCCGATAGAGGAAAGCTTTGTCCTTCATGCATTGTCAACAGAGGTTCAGTTGTCGTTGATCTTTTGAAAGCGAATCACGTTGAAAGGTTTAGATATATCTTACCAAACTAACCGAATCCTTCTTCATACTCATGATCTGAAATGGCGCAACACGATGAAGAAGACTCTGTTGACTAAAACACTTGTGACAAAGCGACACGCTTGGGCGCATGAGAATATTGATAGAGATTTTGAAAATGTCATTTTTTCTGATTAATATTCTATATGGGCACGTTCTGTTCTCCCGCGAGCCTGGTCAACTTCCACCAAAAGGCTTTTACAGCGGACCGTAAAACATGAAATAAAGGTGCATCTTTGGGGCTGCTTCTCAAAGCAGCGATTCGGCACTTTGTACCTCTTTAATGACAACCTAAATGCGGAGAAAATGATAAAAATCTACAAAAAGGTTTTACTGCTATCTGCCAAATGATGGTTCATCAGCAAAAATGAAGATTGGATTCTGCTGGAGGAGAACGATCCTAAACACCGCAGCAAACTCTGTACTCAGTGGAAAACTCAAACTGGCATCGTTACATTGGAATGGCCGTCACAGTCGCCCGATGCAAACCCTATTGAAAATGTGTGGGCATATATTAAACAGAAGCTTCGTGGAAGACGCACATACACTTTGAAGCAGCTGTCTTACGAAATTCGTTGGATCTAGAAATCCTTACCACTAGAATAGGCCGTCAAATTAGTAGAAAGCGTGCCTCGGAGGCAATTATCGACGGCGGTGGTGACTGGACATATTATTGACCAAATTGCATCATTGCTTGTAATGTATATATATATATATGAAAGTTTCATAAAATAATTAACACAAACATACTGACACCTAAAACGCAATAACTTCACTTCCAATCAATGAAATGTCATGAAATTTTCACTGAACAATCGATAAAGATAGCAGATTCTAACGCATCAGTCGATATATAGATGGCGCCACCAGAGGGCGCTGGATTCAAAATCCTGTTTACTGTGGAAAGCACCTTGTATAATCTGCAATTTTGACTCATACTTAATTTGACGACTTATACGAGATTCAAACTCACTAACCACACAATCGAATTCGGTTGACTTCTTTGTGAAGTATCACAACTATCAATCTATATCTAAGTGCATGAACGTATGTATGTATATATACTCGTATCTAACACATATCCAACTTTTAGGTTATCCATTTCAATTTCAGCGCTATATTACCTTCTCAGCGGCCGCCCAATAAATCACGCTTGAAATGCTATTTTGACAATTGGCCACATATGGTGAGCTTGTGAGTGCAGTGGTGCGGCTGTTTGCGGTGTTAAGTTAAAGTGGAAATCTATATTACGTTGTTGCATGCTTCGTTAAGCTATTTATGAAGTTAACAAAGTAATTTGTTAATGAATTTTCGGATTTATTTATGGATTGAGATAAAAATGTCGGTGCCTCAAGTCATTTGAGTGGGTGTGATAAGGGTTTCGTTGCAGTAATTAATAATTCTGGAATATTTATATCTTTTAAATAGAAGTAAAAAATTCCGTTATATTGTAATTATGCCGCTTTTTGATTTTCAAAATATATTATGGACATTTACAGTGAGAATTCATGGAAGACTTTTCTTTTTTAATAACCAAACTAAACTTGTGATATCATAATGTTGTATATACAGATCTACATATATGTTTATATCAAAGGCTGGCATCAATCAACATTTGAAGAGCTCGAAGAAAACATTACGCACTTTATAGTCGTTGGTAGGCACTTTATTCGAGTATATATTTATGAAAGAATTGTTGAATCTAGATGAATATTTGCTTTGATCCACTGGTTCTAAATGCAAATCTCATCTATAAATAGCGATATATTTAATTCCAAGCTCTTCGTATGTTAATAAGAAGATTAAACGTTCTCCAAACTTTTCAAAACTCAAACATATGTACACATTGGTCTACCGTCATACACTTTTAAAAAAGCTAGACTAATATTTCCCTCGGTCTTCACTCAAATTTTTTAATTCTTTCGCAATCAGCTGCTTAAGAAATTAACTCGCATTCGTTATGCCGATCAGCCCCACAATTTGTCCCTAGTTAGCTGCTGCGACATGATTACGGCAACTTGTTTTGCACATCTCGGCACAATAACGATGCTGTTCATACGAGTACACGTAGCATAAGCAAATGGGTAGCAGCCTGAGAGCAAATGAACGAACGTTACTGGACGCGCCATGCCGGCAGTTAACTTTAATTAAGACATTAAAAATTACAATAAATATAAAACTTCACTGAAAGTAAGGGTAGCAACGCATTTACAGTGAATAATGAAACTGATCGTGTATTTTTCTCTTCAAATGATTTCAAGTGGACACTGCTCTCCTACCAGTACTACAAGTCACCAGGGGTGGTTGCAAGATATTTTTCCTCATCTGGTTGGACTGTTGAGAGATAGTATTGCGTGGGGTCTTACTTCAGTCATGCTAAAAGGGATTGAGAGGATTGTAGGTATCTTCATGAGATCCAAGGCACTGAAAATCGCGCCCCTACACGCCAGCCAGCACGCGTACAGAGCAGGCAGATTCACTAACACTACTGTTTATCAACTTACGACTGAACTCCAGAATGGACGCTGGAAAATAATGAGGTTGCGGTACGTGCCTTTCTTGACATCGAAGGTGCTTTTGACAATGCGCCCCACGCAAGTACGATCAAGAACCTGGAGAAAAGGAATGTGGCGACTCCAATATGTAGATTGATAGAGATTGTACTGCTTACTAGTAAAGCTGAAACCAATGTGGGGGATAGAAAGATTCGTTTTGGCACTACAAGGGGCTGCCCACAAGGTGGAACTCTATCCCCCTACTGAGCAGTAGTATATCACCATCTTGAGTTGCTCAGAAACAATAGGATTCGGTGCCAGGGGTACGCCAATGATATTGTCATAATGACACGAAGTAAATGTGAAAATACTCTCTACGACATAGTCCAAAGGATAAGGGATGTTGCAATACGGTAAGGTTAAACATCAACACGTCGAAAACAACTGTTCTCTCTTACACAAAGCGAAAATCTTTTTCGGGCTTAAGGCCCCTAATACCTGGCGGCAGGGAGTTGAAGGTTTCAAAAGAGGTAAAATTCCTTGGCTCGACTTTAGACTTAACCTTACGGTGGAATAACCTTGGGGAATTAACACTGTACAGAGCCACCAAAGCTTTCATGATATGCAGGCGTCTATCGAAGCTGCAAAGAATTGCTTGCATCTGCGCTTCAGGGGCAATGCGTATTTGCCCAACCGCAGTACTTGAAGTCACGCTGGAGCTAACCCGCCCTTTAGCGGCTTCCAGGATGATGATGCCAGAACCATGCATTGCGGTTAAGTTCCACACCATAAAGAAATTAGTTCTGGCAGCAGGCAACAGGAAGTGCCAAGCCAAACTGCGATTGGGAGGTTACAACCTAATAAGGTTTTGAGATGTTATCAACCTCTTTCGAGACAAATTCTGTCTCCTTGTCGCGCTCTATACTAGGCACTGCAGTATCAAGAAACACTAGTCCAAAAGCCATATAACATTATCAAACTGCCGGTTTTGCGAAGCGAAACTTTAGAACTTCTGATCCTAAATTGCCCAGCAATTTGTAGAAACAAGCTTAGGGTCCTTGGATCCATCTACGTGGACAGGGATCACATCGCTTGCGTTACAACCAGCAAGCTCCTGGAATTGTTCAAAGTACTAGAAAGGGCACGATAGACTATAGGTCGCAGTGAAAAAATTTCTCTCTATCTATACAGAAAGGCTCTCCAAGATTTGTCATTGACTGCTGATTAGTGCCACCAAATTTTTAATACAAATCGGAAGTCAGATTGCAGCGGACATCCTACAGAGGGGTTAGAAACCGTTCTAAATACCCCACCACCTTATTCGGAAATCGCTGTAATCGTCTCCAAGAGTAGAGATCGATATCAGACTAATCGAGAAAGTGCCGTAAAGAATGATTTGAGATTTAGAACTGAAGTAATTTAATATGGTATTGGGTCGGGGTAATCGAAAGTGATTCTTTAGAGAACATCGACTTCAGAAGGATTAAATGAATTTTATAAACAATGATTTAAGGTTTGGGATTGTAGATAAATAGGGGCGCTATAGCTCGTTCGGTTACAACACACAACGAAAAGTTTCTTATAATTTCAGTGAATTTCACGATCATATTTACGCGCCACTGTTTACAGAAATATCAAGGTATTTTAGGCACGCCATTTCGTTGCCAAAAAAGCTGGCGCATTCAAATCGTAAAACCACGAACGGCCATACGAGCCCAACGGCTGCGGCAACGGCGAATGCAGCAGAGGAGATATGCTTGACTGACAACACGCTGATCAACAGTAGGCAATTAACTTTTGTAGCTAACAGAACGGCTGATGAGTTCAAAAAAAAAAAATAACAACATGCGCAAATACGTACACAACAACAAATGCCAAAAAGCCATAAAACATTAACAACACTGCCAATGGAACTTCTGCGCAAACGCCTTTGGCACGCAGCGAGCCAAGACCTCACACTCGTAAAACTTCCGAAACGCAAGCAGCCATAAACAATCCGAAACTATATTAAGGATTTTCACTAAGGCCGAAGACTATCAATCAGCAGCAGACTGGCATAGCGCATGCAAAACGGCTCAGCGACACTCTTCAAGTGCCAATATGGACGCCGGATGGCTACCAAGCTGACATGGGCGCTGACATTTACGTCGGCTATATGTACATAGTATATATCTTCGTGTGCATGGTTGTGTTCGTTTCGTTTCTTTTATTGCTGTTCATGTTCATGTTATTTGTAATTTTAACAAGATAATTTTCTTTAAAGCATTTAATGACGACAACTGATGTGCAAAAGTCAAGTCCGCGGATATCCACTCACCTGCAGCCGGCATTGCTATTGGCCTCCAGCACTCCTGGCCTATTTGTTTATGAATTGCAATGCGCCCGACCACTTAAAAGAAGCGTTCAGTTGAATGGCTGGTTAAAAGCAATCATTTATCTGTTGACTGGCTGTCGCCTCATCTGCTTTGGTGTTCATTGTTGTTGCTGGCAATTGGTTGCGTCGTTAATGTTGCACGTTGAATTTGCGTGCCACAACTATAAAGCTGCTGCTCACTTAATTTAGTCGCACTTACCGAGCAGCTGCAGCTGCGCTTTGGCCAATAAAAATTTAACATTCAACGGAGGTAATTAAGTGAACGCTCAGAGCTGGCATATACCATGGGCATATTTGACGCCCATTTCCTCCCATTTCAGCTTTTCACGATGAATTTTGTGGGCTGGTTGCCAATGGCTATTTGGCTAGAATTTCGCCGACGTGCTGGTTTTCATTAGAGTTCGACAACGTGCAATTTGGTTCCGTCCATTCCAATCCTGTAATTTTGATACCAGAGATGCATTACGCTCTGGAAGACTAATTGTCGAAAATATCGATAAAATTATGGACGTCCAGTTCGACGGCACAAAAACCTCAAGGACCGTCGTAGTCGAATCGCAAGGAGGCGGCGCAAACGGTGGCCAATTTAGGATTGATGATATTAACACAGAATCATCTAACGGGTGATTTTTTTGAGGTTAGGATTTTCATGCATTAGTATTTGACAGATTACGTGGGATTTCAGACATGGTGTCAAAGAGAAAGATGCTCAGTATGCTTTGACATTTCATCATGAATAGACTTACTAACGAGCAACGCTTGCAAATCATTGAATTTTATTACCAAAATCAGTGTTCGGTTCGAAATGTGTTTATCGACAAATTTTGTTCAGCGATGAGGCTCATTTCTGGTTGAATGGCTACGTAAATAAGCAAAATTGCCGCATTTGGGGTGAAGAGCAACCAGAAGCCGTTCAAGAACTGCCCATGCATCCCGAAAAATGCACTGTTTGGTGTGGTTTGTACGCTGGTGGAATCATTGGACCGTATTTTTTCAAAGATGCTGTTGGACGCAACGTTACGGTGAATGGCGATCGCTATCGTTCGATGCTAACAAACTTTTTGTTGCCAAAAATGGAAGAACTGAACTTGGTTGACATGTGGTTTCAACAAGATGGCGCTACATGCCACACAGCTCGCGATTCTATTGCCATTTTGAGGGAAAACTTCGGACAACAATTCATCTCAAGAAATGGACCCGTAAGTTGGCCACCAAGATCATGCGATTTAACGCCTTTAGACTATTTTTTGTGGGGCTACGTCAAGTCTAAAGTCTACAGAAATAAGCCAGCAACTATTCCAGCTTTGGAAGACAACATTTCCGAAGAAATTCGGGCTATTCCGGCCGAAATGCTCGAAAAAGTTGCCCAAAATTGGACTTTCCGAATGGACCACCTAAGACGCAGCCGCGGTCAACATTTAAATGAAATTATCTTCAAAAAGTAAATGTCATGAACCAATCTAACGTTTCAAATAAAGAACCGATGAGATTTTGCAAATTTTATGCGTTTTTTTTTTAAAAAAAGTTATCAAGCTCTTAAAAAATCACCCTTTACTTTGAGCTGCGTCCCAACAGCCAACTCTTAATTCGTAGGTTGACCGTCAGCAATTAGATCGCCGGAAGGGAGCAATCGCCCAGAAGCGGCCTACTTTGGCCAAAATGAAAAGAATTGTGTTCCATCAGAAAACATCATTTATTAGTAATGACTTAGTTAATGACCAGAAGTTCTGGGCGTGTCTCGGGACATTCTTATGTATCCACCTTTTAGTTCGAACTTGCTTTCAAGCGATTACCGTCTGTTCTTGAGTGTGGCAAATGGTTTTGTTTGGGAAAAATTCGACTCAACAGAAGCTTATGAAAGAACTTCTATTTCAAAATGTCAAAATTTATCAAACAAAACTTGCATATTTGACTTGAATCGTATAAACTGTATATGCAAAATAAAACTTTCAATACAAAAATAACGAATTCCTTTTTAGTATACCTTCTAATATACTGGCGCCTACAAAAAGGGACTAGAGGTAGTTCGCGTGCGGATAGATAGACAGACATGGCTAAACCGACTCTCAGCTCATCATACTGATCATTTATATATTATTATATATTTTAAAGAGTCACAAGCTGCAAAAATAAAAAAAAATCCCCACCCCTCAAATCGAATCATTATATCATTTATATGGAGCTTATGTTATCTGACTTCTCCTCTATCAACTACTATAAATCGGTTTAGAATATGTATTTAACAAGATATACATCCCGATTCCCAATTCGATGACTATGAACCGGACGTTTCATTGTCCGACCATGAAGAAGTTCGAACAGCAATCACCCGACTGAAGAACAACAAAGGGTCGGATGGATTGCCGGCGGAGCTATTCAAATACGGCGAGTTAAGTGAGCTCTGAATCCAATCCACTCACTACCTGCGCCAACTACCGTGAGATAAGCCTCCTGAACATCGCATATAATATTCTATAGAGCGTATTGTGTGAAAGATTAAAGCCGTCAACAAACTGATTGGACCTTATGAGCGTGGCTTTAGACCTGGAAAATCAACAACTGACCAGACATTCACCGTGCGCCAAATCTTGGAAAAGACCCGAAAGAAAGCTTCATCAGGATTGGGAAGGACCTCTTCAAGCCGTTGGATACCAAATGAGGTTTCAGACAAAGCGATTCACTATCATGCGACTTCTTTAATTTACTGCTGGAGAAAATAATTCGAGCTGCAAATCTGAATAGAAAAGTTACAATCTTCTATAAGAGTGTGGAACTGCTGGCTGGATCGATTCTATTGGCCTTAACAACCGTGCTGTTAGTTCTGCTTTCTCCAGAGTCGCGCTCCACGTCACCGTTGACTGCCACAACTTCGAAGTCCTCGATCATTTTGCCTATCTTGGAACCATTATTAACACTAACAACAATGTCTGCCTCGAAATCCAACGCAGAATATCTCTTACCAACAGGTGCTACTTCGGACTGAGTAGGCAATTGAGAAGTAGAGTTCTCTCTCGACGAACAAAGACCATACGTAATAAGTCCCTCATTATTTCTCATCCTGCTACTCGTATATGTATGGTGCAGAGGCATGTATGATGACAACATCTGATGAGTCGACGTTACGAGTTTTCGAGTGGAAGATTCTGCGGAAGATTTATGATCCATTGCGCTTTGGCAACGGCGAATACCGCAGTCGATGGAACGATGGGCTGTACGAAGTACACGACGAGATCGGCTATGGATGAAATCACTCAAGCTCTGAGAGTACTCGACGCAGTACCCACCGGAGGAAACAGATGAAGAAGAAGATCTCCACTCTGTTGGGAAGTCCAGGTGGAGAAGGACCTGGCTGCACTTGGTATCTCGAATTGGCGCCAAACAACAAAAAGGAAGAACAACTGGAAAACTGTTGTAAAGTCGGCTATAACCGCTTAAACCGTAAACACCATTAAAGAGAAGAAGACTCTTCTCAAACTATCACCCAAAAGGTTGTTTAGATAAAGAAGGTTGTTTAGTTAAATGCAACTTAAAATAGAGATTTATTTCGAGGTTACACGGTTATCGCGACTTATTTTTCGATGCAAGAAGAAGCGGTTAATTTTGTAAAGAATTACCTGCTTATTAACAACAAGCTAGTCTTCTGAGTGTTGAGAATATAATTAGTATCTTTGAATTTATATAAAAAGTCCCTAGACTAATTTTATAATAATTAAAAGTGGAAACTTCATAGACCAGTAGTAAGAACAAGTGACATAAAACTAAAAAATACAACAACTTCACTATAAATCTTCGCTAATGAAGTCGTACGAAGCAATTTATCGCGCTGCCGACGACACCACACCAACGGCCGGCGACGGGCACATTGTGCCGGAGAAGTATCACTACGTATGCTGTTCATGCGAATGTTGTTTTTGTAAAGATTTCCAAGAAACAACAGCGCCGATTGGACGCAACAGAGGCGCCTGGAAAAAAGTAACAAGAAGCAGAGTCGTTTTGTACACCTTAGCTTAATAAGTTCAAAGTAATGTATATACAAATATTATATATATACATACATATATACTATGTATATGCTATATTATTTATATATGTATATAGTATATATGTACATATATAGCATAGACTCACCGGTGGACAATGCTCGTAAATTGCCCATGAGTTGTTTGCAATAAGAAATCTATTCCACCAATACACACTCACTAACGCTGCCACACTTCCGCTCAAGCCATAGCGGCTCAACAACAACAAGTTAAATGTTGATCCTGACAGCTATCAAGGCTTAATTCCTGGAATGCACTCGCTGCTATATGCCATACAGTGACCAATACAAACATACATGTGGCAATAATAGGCAATAAATGTAAACAAGACACCATTTTTGCGTTGTGTTGACACCATCTTGGCAATTTTGTCAACACCTCAATGGCACACACACACGCGCACATACACAGCTGCAAACAAGCGCGAAGCACTGAAGAAGTTGTTGCAACAACAAAAGCGATGGCTAAATTGCTTGTTAAAACCATGGCAAAGCAAACGAGAAATGCACACACACATATACAGACAAGTCACCGGTTTGTAGGCTCCACCTCAAGGTAGGCGTTGCTTACAACCAATTTGACAGCGAAAAAAGCGTAAAACTTTAAAGTTAAATGAGAAAAACAAAACCGTCGCTTTGAAACTGGTTTGCCACAGCACACAAAGCCGGTAAATTGTAGCGTGTTGTTGAAACGGGTTTCCCCTCTCGGCTTGCCAATGGCACATGTACGCATACACACACATATAGCACTTGTCGTTAGTTGACTCGATTAACGCGCCTCTAGAGCGCCTCAAGCTCTAATAGCAACTATTTTGTGCTCCAGGTGGCTCTCCTTGCCACAAGCGGCATGTGGAGAGTTGCTCGCAATGAGCGTTTTACCAGCAATGGCAGTCGTTTGCTGCTTAGTTTTAGTTGTTGTGAACGCTGTGCACATGCGCACAACTGTTGCGCGTGGCAGCGGACAAAGAGTGGGAGTCGAGTGTGGCACCTGCCGACGGCGTGTTTTAATTGCAGCGGTGGTAATGAGGAAAAGATGATGGCAAAATGAAGGCAGCAGTTCAAGAAAATATTATAAAAATATTATATATCTTTATACGACACAAAAGTAGAGTGTTGCTTCAAGTAAGCTCTCAATGGAAAAAGAAATATTTTTTGTTTTGTGGATGTGTTAAACTATGGTTAAGCTATGCTTTGCTGCGTTAGATCAATAAAAATTTGTGTTGTTGTTTTTGAAGCGTTAGAAAATATGTCCAAAATGTTAATGGCGATATCTCCAGAGCCCTTGACCGAAAAAAACGCAGATGCGACTGTCGTCGAAGCGAAAAAGTAGAGAATTGTGTACACAAAGGCAGATTTTTCTTCAGCTTTCGGTTGAATTCGGTTTTATCTCTTATCGACTGACTGGAGCGACAATTTCAGTTCAGGGAACCAGAAAAAATCACACGGAGCCAAATCTGGTAAATACGGTGGTTTCTCGATAGTATTCATTGCTTTTTTGGCATTGAATTCGGTCACAATCGTTGCCCGATGTGATGGTTCATTTTCAAACGCCTCAATATGGCCAAATAGAAGTCCTTGTTGACAGCCTGTCCTTCCGAACAAATTTACGATTCACCTAACCACAAATATCGAAAAAAAAAACATCAGTTTGAGTTTTGAGCTGCTTTGTATTTTTTTTTTTTTTTTTTTTTTTTTGCCTCGGCTCGTATATTTTTTCTCGAATCCGATGATTATTGACTTGTTTGCATGTCAAACTCATAAACCCATGTCTCATCGGCAGTTATAAAGCTCTCCATGAATTCGCACGATAAAGCATGTTCAAAGAGACCCACTAACGGTAATAGTTTAAAAAAAAATTCAGCTTTATCCGGATGAGTCGAACAAGAACGAGTTTCATACCCAAATTATCGACGAAAATCATTCGAACGAACTCGCTTGCCATCTCTCCAACATTTGCCTGTCGATACTCAAGCATCATATCTTTCACTTTTTTAATATTTTCATCAGTTAAAGAGGTCGAAGGTCGTCCAGAACGAGGCATGTCTGCAACGATCTCTCGACTGCCTCTGAAGCGTTTGTACCACTCGTAGACTAAATCACCGCAAGCCTTTTCCAACATTCGCAACTACTCCGCACATGAAATTTTGTTAGAAATAATAATTCTTTGTTCGATAGTTGTATCCATTGTAAACAAACTGGTTGATAGATCACGCTCATATTTGGCGTGGTAATAAAGGACAGTTCTACCAACTTAGCAAAATACATTTTT
Organism: Bactrocera correcta; assembly: GCA_027475135.1. Taxonomy (NCBI): domain Eukaryota; kingdom Metazoa; phylum Arthropoda; class Insecta; order Diptera; family Tephritidae; genus Bactrocera; species Bactrocera correcta. Next base: position 101,419,874 of record CM050325.1, read on the forward strand.
CTGAAATAACCGTCACCAAACGAATTCAATTATTTATACAAGGAAGCCAAATGTTTTGCAATGTAATACTTTTCCCAGGCGTAGACAAGGTAGCCCCTTTAATTTTAGATTATCTTAATTAGTCAGTAAGAGAACGAATACATCCTTAAAGAATCTTACTTCGAATTTAGTTGGCTACAATTTAAGGTAATGGGATATTAAAAAGGATTTCGAAGCATTCAACCACTTTTTTAAAAAACTGATGAGAAGAATATGAAAAAGTTTTTACGCTAACTGCGTTACTTTCAATGTTATTTGGGCAAGATTGTGCTTCTAAGTATTTCTGATATGTCTTTTGATTTTAATTCTCAACCGTAACGTCTTATGTCACAACCGTCTCCAAATGTCCAATGGAAAATACGCAAAAAATATGGAGAGTGGACTGATTGCAGTGAGGAATCACTATCATCTAGTTAATAAGCATTTTCAAGAATGTACGGACGCTACTTGCAATCTGTGGGAAATAATTAACCTCATTCCATCTGAAAACACTCGATAAGTTTCTAGATGCCTACATTAGGCACAAGATTCCATCGGCTAACTTATCGAAAGCTCAACACGTTTATACAAACGGTAGATCCAGTGAGATTGCGCTTCACTCGTTACCTTTAAATATAGAGAGAACTCCAGACATAGCGAATATGTCCAAGACGTCGTTCTTGCCATAAGCGGTGCATTTAATACTTGCTTGAAGCTAGTTCTCATACGTTCGCTCAAGCTTCCGGAATACAACAGTATGTTCAAGGCAGCAGCCATTGCTGTCAGGAAAGCTAATAATGCAAGTTGAGTTAGGTTAATGCAGGAAAGAATATAAAAAAACGGCAATTAAATTAATAATCTCATTACCTCAGAGAATGTTCTTAGAAGCAGAGAGACAATATATATAACACTGCCGGAAAGCTGCTTTTTACCCACACGTTCTTGAAAGAACTGTGGGACGGTTGCGAGCCTGAGCATGAGTATTATTAACAATGACACATCTAGAAACAAAGACACGGAAGTAGGCACGAAAGATATGCTGAAACACTTCCTACCCTTAATTTCGGCCTTATTTCGAACTTTACTTAGATATCTATAAGATTCACAGTTCAGGGGAGTGGATGAAGTATAAGCATTCGATATCAAGTCACCTTTAAGCTTCGCTAAAAGAATTGACTTCCTGCACGACGTAAACTTCAGTTCGTATTAATTAATGAGCTTATTTTTGACATTACAAAGGACCTGTTATTACCTGGATGTTATGACTTACACTGTGCCCAAAATAATAAGGTGACATTTGAATTTAAACTGCGCGCGTCGAAGGACTTGGAGAATTTTTTTTTTTAGGTTGGTAGTACTGACAGTCACATTTATGTCAAATTTCATGTCAAAATATTCATTAGTGTTCGAGATACGTGTCGTTTTGTGAGCTGCTAAAAGTGAGTTTTTCGTTTTTTGCAATGTCGAAATTTGTTCTGCAAAGAATTCGCATTAAATTTTGTTTACGGAATCAATTTTCTGCTGCAGATACGTTGAGAATGGTGCAGAAAACCTTTGGGGATGAGGCTATGTCTAAAAAAAAATGTTTACAAGAGGTATAGTGAGTTCCAAGCCGGCCGTGAACGTGTCGAAGACGAAGAGTGTCCAGGGCGACCATCAACCTCAACCGACGAAGCTCACGTTCAACAAATCCAAGATTTGGTGTTGAAAAACCGTCGATTAACAATTAGAGACCTTGCTGATGAAATTGGCATATCGAAAGGCTCAGCCAAAACCATTTTGAAGGATGTTTTGGGCCTCAAGCGCGTCAAATTTCGACTGGTACCGAAAACATTGAATTTTTTGGAAAAAAGGCGTCGCGTTGAAGTGTATGAAACGATGCTTTCCGACTACCATGGTGTCATGAAATGCATTAAAACTGGCGATGAGACTTGGATCTATGCTTACGACCCCGAAACAACTGATCAATCAAGCGAATATCGTGCCAAAAGAGAGCCGAGACCAAAAAAAACGCGACAAAGTCGCTTAAAAATCAAGGTCATGTTGACTGTTTTCTTCGATTATTGTGGTGTTGTGCATTATGAAATCCTTCCAACCGGACAAACATTCAACAAGGAATATTATTTGAACGTTATGCGTCGTTTGCGTGACGCTATCTGCCTAAAAAGGCCGGAATTGTGGAAAGACAATTCTTGGTTTTTACACCACGATAATGCACCATCCCATACTGCCCTCGTAATTCGTGATCATTTCGCCAAAAACTCAACTCATATCGTTCCGCAACCACCGTATTCACCCGATCTGGCGCCATGCGACTTCTGGCTGTTCACCAAGCTCAAAAGACCGCTCCGGGGACACCGTTTTTATATGATAGAGGTGATTCAAGCCGCAGCGAAGACGGAACTGAAGGTCATCTCGGAAAGTGACTACAACCAGTGTTTCGAAGATTGGAAAATCCATTGCCATAAGTGCATTGCATTGGGAGGGGATTACTTTGAAGGGGATGAAATTGATTTGGAAGAATAAATAAAGAATTTTCAAAATAAATACAATGTAACCTTATTTTTTGGGCACAGTAGTATATCAAAAATATATCAAGATGTCTGGAATTCCTAGCATAAAATATTTACGCTTGCAATATGTGGTACACACATTAAAAGGATTTTCCAATAAGAGTGATGTGAACACACTAATTGTTAAGAAAAAAATTGTTACCAAATCAAGACGTACGTTATGAATAGCACCGCAGCACCAAAACTGCTGAAAAAACAATCAATCAAACTCAGTTTCCAAATCTCAGGCGTAAAAAATTCTATACTATACCCTTACCGTCTTCCGTCATAACTAAAGTGACTTTGTTACACGAATTTTCAATTCTAAATAATTAATTAATATCACTGCTCCGAAATCCATACTAGACAATCTCTCTAAATACACTTTGGTTTCTTCTAATTATATTGTGAATCCAATTTATTTAATTTATTAATTTATTTTAAGGTAAAAATGTATTCTTATGCATCATCCGCTACCTTAAGCGATTCTCGTCACCGAGGTAAGTATTACAAATTAGTACGAATTCTACTTGGTCACCCATTCCAAAATTCTGTAAAAGCCAACATAAGAAATACTACTGTGATGGAAAAGTAAGGTGAGTTTCTATAACAATTTCATCCTCTTCAAAGTAGTCTCCGTCCGATAAAGCGCACTTTTGCCAACGACTTTTCCAGTCCTCGAAATAGTTGGAATGGTCATTTTCCTCAATTACCTTCAAAACGTTCTTGTATTCGAATTTTATCAGCTCAATTGTATCACAAAGGCGCCCCAGAATTGGTCTTTTGAGTTTCTTGAATGGACAAAAGTCGCACGGAGCTAATTCAAGCGAATACAGAGGAAGGAACCAAGAGTTGTTTGCCCATAGTTTCGTCCGTTTCAGACGAATAATAAATGACGCATAACGATTAAATAATATTCTCTCTTCTTGCTTGTTTGTCGTGAGCCGGCGGGACGAATTCATAGTGCACCACTCCACGATATACACCCCATCTTACTTTATGATCACAGTATTGTGTTAGAAAGATACACTAAAGTCAATGCTTGGTATAGGTTGTACTATATTTAAGGTACAGAGTTTGAGTGCTTTAGCGGGAGATTCTATATTAGTCATGGAAATAACGTTTTAAATAACAGATAACAAAATGGAGCTACAGGTACCCCATAAAGAATGAGGCAATAAAGATGATGGCTGACGAGGATCAAGTGATACGTATTTTATGTGATCAACAAACTAATTCATCTTAAAACACCGATTATAATTTTAGACTTTTAGTCCAACAAGTCCAACATGAGATCACGTCTGCTGTTTTGAACTATTTGAGTTGAATATTCAGAAATAAAGGTATCTCTCTACAAACAAAAATAACACCGAAATGAGGACAACGCAACATGCGGGTGTGGAAAGAAGAGATTTAAGATCGAGAATCATAAGTTGGCCATTCAAAAAACTATATAGAAATTGTCGTAAGGAGTTGTCGCGAACAAATGGTCTAAAATCTAAAATTTTCAATATGGTTCTGTAGGTGAAAGGTCCAAATTCTAAAACCTTTAAATAGGGTTCTGTAGGTAAGAGCGTGAGAGTAGTGGTAGACATTACCGACGATGAAAGCCATACGAGGGAGTATCTCAATCTCATGATCGTTTCTTAAACTCATGACCGTCAAAACCCACTGCCAATTGTCTTGTTTGCTGTCCATACATTAAATCGAAACAACGAAATCAAAACTTGGCGTCCACGAAACCGAACACGAATACAAATGTGCGAATGGCGACGACAAAACGGAATTTAAAATTGAGCAGGCATCGCGCTATTAATTAGGAAGAACAGTAGCTGACAGATTCCGAATGTTGGCTAATTTGACGTTGTCTTTTGTGTTTTTTTTTCACTTTTGACTCGATATTTTTTTCTCGTTTGCACTTGCTTGCCTGCTTCTACAAATCGTCGCGCTTACATATTTTTTAGCCCCACCAGTTGCCTGTTCGTATGTACGTATGTATGTATGTCAACTCACATGTGTACATACATATGCATTTGTTTGGTTATGCTTTATTGTATTGTTTGTGATTTTTTTCTTGTGAATTTCAATTATCGACGATAAGCGACCGACCGATCACTCGTCATTTATAATTTGCCTTTTTCTGTTTTCACGGCATTTTTTCTCCGCCGAGTGCCTTGTCGTTGCACGACGCTTTTATTTTTTACTCGTACCTTCTTTTGTTGTTGTACTTTGTGTAATTTTTTCGGCTACTGTTTTCTGTATTTTTGATCATTTCGATTTTTTGTGATCATTATTTTTTCGAAAGAGTTCCAACATTGCGTGTCCCAGGCGCATATGGCTCTGTATCTTGATCTGCAAACACGTAGGTTTGTGCATATGTACATATGTGTGTCTACGAGCGTATGTTTTGATTTTGGTGCGTCCACGTTGGCGTGTCGTTCCACTGATTTTTCAATGAATTATTGGTGCAATTAAAAATACGCGCACAAATTGAAATTTGAACTTGATTGCATGGCTCCTGATGTATGCGTGTGTGTGCCAGTCTGTCTGTTTTTCAATATTTTCGTGCGTCGTACAGTAGCTCTTGGCGGCGATTTTTGGTATGTCGCCCATAGATAATCTACATTTGTAGCGTCAAGATTTCAGATTTACATTTATGTATGTTTTTAGTAATTAACCTTTTTTAGAAAAACACATTTTTTGCTTTTAAGATAGCCACCGCAGATTAGACTCCAATTAATTAAGGTAATAATCATCCGTTTTTATTAATATGTATGTTGGATATGTCTGGAATAAATAATATATTGGGACATTTGTGTGCGAATGCCCTCTCGGCTGCCATCAGAGTTGAGAGGCATTGAATCAGGAATTTCCTAAAACTTGGCGCCAGCGTAGAGCATAAGGATTTTGTCTCTAAACTATGTATGAAATCTAGAAAAATCTACGGGTTTGCAGTAGATTTAATACCCTTAACATTTACTTGAAACATTTAATATCATGGTGGAAAATTTTCAAAACGACCTTCTAATATCAAATGCTACTAAATTGAAAAAAAAAAATAAGAAAAAACATTAACTTCGTTTGCACCGAAGCTAAATACCCTTCACAGGTGCATTTCTGTTAGTAACTATGTGTCCAGTTTGTATGGAAGCTATATGCTATAGTAACCCGTTCTGAACAAGTTTTTTAGAGATTACATTGTTACCTTAAAAAATAATATATACCAAATTTCGTGAATATATCTTGTCAAATGTGAAAGTTGTCCATACAAGAACTTGATTCCGATCGTTCTGTTTGTATGGCAGCTATATGTTATAGTTAACCGATCTGAACAATTTCTTCGGAGATTACATTGTTGCCTTAGAAAATAATATTTATCAAATTTCGTGAATATATCTTGTCAAATGTGAAAGTTGTCCATACAAGAACTTGATTCCGATCGTTCAGTTTGTATGGCAGCTATATGTTATAGTTAACCGATCTGAACAATTTCATCGCAGATTACAGTTTTGCCTTAGAAAATAATATATACCAAATTTCGTGAATATATCTTGTCAAATGTAAAAGTTTTCCTTACAAGAACTTGATTCCGATCGCTCAGTTTGTATGGTAGCTATATGCTATAGTTAACCGATCTGAACAATTTCTTCGGAGATTACATTTTTGCCTTAGAAAATAATCTATACCAAATTTGGTGAAGATACATTGTCAAATGCGAAAGTTTTCCATATGAGAACTTGATTCCGATCGTTCAGTTTATATGGCAGCTATATGTTATAGTGGTCCGATATCGGCCGCTCCGACAAATTAGCAGCTTCTTGAAGAGAAAATGAGGTTTGCAAAATTTCAAAAGGATATCTTAAGAACTGAGGGACTAGTTCGTATATATAAAGACAGACGGACATGGCTAAATCGACTCAGCTCAACATACTAATCATTTATATATATACTTTATAGGGTCTCCGACGCTTCCTTCTGGGCGTTACAAACATCGTAACAAACTTAATATACCCTGTTCAGGGTATAAAAACACATTATGAATCGTAGACCGCGTGTGCGAGTGACATACAGGTACTTTATTGAGGGCCCAGTTTTGAAAAATTTTCGATAACTTCTTCTACCGTGACTTCAATGTCACGACGCGCGTGCAGCAATGCCAGGCCGATCAATCTACCTTGAAGAATGTTCGTTCTCAGCCACATGTTTATACGGCGAAGTTTCGAAAACGAGCGTTCAGAGCTCGCATTCGTCAAAGGAAGTTGCAGAAGAAAACTATA
>CM050325.1:101427220-101452497 GCA_027475135.1 Bactrocera correcta
GACAGTTTCTAAACCTTGTAGCAAATTGCAACATTTCATACTGAAATGGCAAACCTCAGCGAAAATGCTGTTGAAATTTTACATAAATCCGTAAACAAACATGGTTGACAAGAACTTTCAAAATCATGTCACTCATGTTGGTAAAGGTATGTACCTTCTAGGTGTCACAAACTTGGGGGCAAACTGAATATACCTTGTTCAGGGTATAATATATTAGTGTATCTTTGAATTTGAACCATATTCCTTGAAACCAATAAATCGCAATAACCAAGCTCCGAAATAAAGTGTGAGACTGTTATTTAGTATAAGAAATAGCACTAGAGAGGGGCATCTGCAATTCAAAAATTTTGAAAAAGCGGATCTGGTTCCGCTTTCTAAAGTGTTTTATATACATATCTTCCAAACTGTTGAAACAGTAGTAACCAAATTCAGTTAGGACAATTCCTTTTAGCACCCCTTTGGAGAAAACACTAATATAAGCCCACCAAATCAATAATTAAATTTGTCATTAAATTTTACATCAAAGATGGTACAAGAGGGCTTCATAGGAGTCGGTGTCAAATATGGACAGAGCACACATTTTGGTGAAAAAACAAAGGTCTCAGGACCTCCTCGACCGATATCGACTAAATTTGGTATATGATGTTAACTTGTTATTCTTATATTGCTGTGCGAATATGATCGAAATCAGACTTATAGTGGCTAATTCTCGTATAATGCAATTTTAAATTCCACCTATTCTTTTACTTTCCAGTTACAAATTATGTTCCAATGAATATATCGAGATAAAGCTAAAGTCTATATTCGTGACTTTGATATATGCCAGCTGATGACCAAAAATTATTTAAATCAGACCAAAACTGTTCAAACTCTCAGATACCTAACATAGTTCCTTTTGCGAACTTTTTATCAAATGTACGTCAATTTGATTATGTAAACTCAGTAAACGTCCTTATTTGCCAAAAATGGATGTATCGGATCAATAATTCCCTCAGTCCCCGTAAACTTAAAAGAAAAATTTTCTAACTTTATACCCGAAATATCAATCAATATATTAATTATGTATCCTAATGCCTAAAATCAATAAAGTCTTGGGAAAACTAGCTCTAGCCCCCATATAACTAATATCACAATTTTTAAACATTCTGTGGAATTTAGTCGTTATGTTGTATATTGGTGATAGTAAGTGTAGTACCTTACTGAAAATCATAGAGCATATTTTTCTATTAATAATACATATAGTATGTAGTAATGCGAAAAATAAATAAAATCGAGTCGATACTACCCCCAATCGCCCATATACCTAATATAAGATTCTCAAATTGCCGTTGGCTCACTACCGGCCAAATCGGTCAACTTGTAAGATATCTTCGTAAAATTAATTTAAAATATAATACTGGGTATACTATAGGTTAATGTCGAAAATATCTTAAATTACATTGTACTGTAACCCTTCCTCGCTTGTTTATGTTGAAAAGGTTATGAAATTTCAAAAAATATTTATCTTTTATTCGTTTATTTAATTTAACTGCAATGCAGAAACATTTCTTTAACCTTTAGGATCATGATCTTACACATCTGAGGTTAGCAACTTTCGCTTAATTAAAACAATACTAAAATTTGGCTGTTTATAATTAGACAGCCACAACATGTGGCTTAAAATTCATTTCACTTTCAGAGCTTCGAAAAGTAGTTCTAAAAAGTTGGTGTAAAAAATATGTTTTGCTAAAGGCATATTTTTCGAGTTTTCGAAAAATTATGTTATCTTTATAAAAATATATATATTATATACAGATGTATGTATTTAATTGCTTGCATGATTTTAAAAAATTTCATCGCAATATGGAGCATTGAAGTAAGGAATTATAATAAAAAGCATGTAAAACTGCAAAAGCTTTCACAACAGTCATTCGTTTTTACCAAACCAATAAAAAATTATACATAGCAACTCTCACATGTAAAGTAGTTTTTTAACAATAACAATATTTGAGAACAAATAAGTTTTCGAACTAATCTAACTAAACTCATTAACAACTAACTCACACACCCAAAGCATAACACTTTCCTCTTTCCTAAATAGCACTGTGCTTTGGTGCTGCCGAGTTTAATTATCATTTTTGCGGCCATAAAATCGATATTTCGCAGTTGCAACAATTCCACAAAAAATCTGTTTGTTATTGCAACAGCTGACACGCTTCGAAAAACACTGAAAACTACTCAGAAGTTGTTGTCTGTTGGACATGTGCTTAAGTAAGTCATGAACACTTCTTGCTTTGATTTCATGTTCCGTATTTTAACGTTGAGCGAGATGTTCTATATTTCCACAAGACTGAAGCTGTATCTGTTTTTATTTATTTTATGGTGTTATTGTTTTTGTATTCTATCGCATCATAAATGTAACAGTCGAACTCAAGCACTTGCAGAAGTGCATTAATGAAGCTTTCGTCATATCTTTTATATTCTCCAATCTTCCTCTTGAGTACAGTACTCAGCTACATTACACAGCATGGCAATTTTGTTGCAATCTTAATTGTCAAGACGTTAGGAGTGATAAGTTTCCATTTGATATACATACATATATATGTACTTATGTATGTATGTCATTCACTTTTGTCGCCATAATTATTGTGAAATGTGAGTATCAATTACGATAACGGTTTGATAAGTAGATATTTCATTAAAAATTACATATTAAATATACATATATACATTTAATTTAAATTTTACATATAATTTTCGTTTAATAAAACTTTAAATGCAGTGATTCGATTGGCCAATACCGTGATTTGATGAGATCAATACGGTAGTCTAATAGATGAAGTTATGATTACGGTCTAGTAGATCGATTAGCTCCAAATAATATTTTAGCTTGATGAAATTTTGGTTCATTATTAGTACTGTGCTTAACAGGGTAATCCAAAAAAAAAAAATTTTTTCGATTGGTACTCGGAAAAATAGGTTCCTAGACACTTCTAAAAAAGCCTCTCCAAATATGAGTTTTTAATTGTAATGGGAAGGTCCTCCTACATACAGTTTTCTATTTTTCCTTATTATCAGATAGAAAAATTTATATCTCGCTTCCAACTACTTGAAAAAATATCTTGTTCTTTAGATTTTGTAGGAAATTGAATGCTCTACAAAAAGGTCTCCTATGATTTTTTCGTAAACCCGTTTAAAAGATATTAATGGTTAAAGTTTGATTATTTTTGGGAAATTTTTTTATTTCTTATGGATTTTATAAATCTATGAAAAAAATTATTATGAATGATGTACGAATTAACCTCTTTAACAGTGAAATTTTAGTTAGAGCCTTTTCTTGTTATGGTCGGGTATAGTTTAATATTTATCTTAGAGAACGTCTTCCTTAGTTAAAAGCTGTTGCAAACGGCTGGCAGATTTTAACATTTTTAATTTCAGAAATACACTACTCGGAAAATAAGGAACAAAGTTAAATAGTACATGCCACTCAGAGAATAAAAGAAAGCTTTTCAAAAGTTCAATATCACTTGAATCTAATCTAATTAGATAAACGTCTCATAGTAAATACATCAGCAATAATTTTCTACGAAATAAATATTCCGCTCGATGGAAAAAATAAATAAATGAGCAAAAAATAGCTCACGCACAACTTCCACCAAATTGATTTTCAATGTAACCAAATACTCATTAACAAAAAATATCAGCTACTGTCATCAATTTCCACCGAGTTTGCTGACATGTTTACGAGCTACGGGCTTTTTGATGTCCAACGTACCTTTACACCCCCGGCATACACACATCCATACACATACAGACATATGTACATAAGTGAATATGTGTATGGTCATGCATGACCAAATATGTAACGGAATTGTGTCTATTTAAGTTGGTAGTGCTACTTAAAAAAATATCTGAAATGTATAAAATTTCAATCACTCCCCAAAAATCTGTTGACGCTTGTAACTTTTACTCAAACTAAATGGCTGAATGTAAACTGACGTTACGTGCCATAGATTTTTTCTTTGTCTTCATACACTCACAAGGAATGCGCTGTGCGAGGGCGCGCATGAATGGGCGGGGACGCAGTGCGTGCTCATAAGCATGAAAGTAAAGTTTTCGGTAATCGTTCATAAATTCATATTTACCAAAGGAGAAGGTACAAACAAAGTAAGCTAAAACAAACTTTAGATACGTAGAATAAATGCTCGCATTGCTACCTCCACGTGGCGCGCATGCGCAATGGAACGTAGACAAAAGGTCTTAACTATATTTATGTTAGCTAACTAATTTTCGACTTTCTTGTTTGAGAACTTTAAATATTCGTGGAAAATATGAAAAAAGGGAGTATGAAACTTAAAAAATTGGGTGTGTTTTAATGTGTTTTTTTTATTAAAAATAAGCCCGAAAATGGGCTTGGTTAGAAGCAAAACGTAAATATTTTTATGACTTTGTAAAGCAACACTTTTTTTCTATTCAAATTTTTAAAAATTAATTTTCGTATAATTTGAGAGCAAAAACAAGAGAAAATTTTTAAAGAATTTTTTAATTTTTTTTAAGGTGTAATTATTATGAGCAACACTCATGAGCAAGATTAGGTTTCAATTGGAGTAAAATTAAAATTGCGATATGAGAAAAATTTTCTTACTTAACATCAGGGAAATCTCACAACACCATCTTCGATTGAACAGACCACGTCCAACACGCAATGTAGCTGAGAGTGTACACGAAACCGTAAAGAGTTGATTCGGCGCTGTTTGCAGCAAATCGGACTGTCATATGGAACGACTTGGCGCATTTTATGTCGAAATCTTAAATTGAAAGCAAGCAAAATACAGTTTGTGGAAGAACTGAAGATCATCGACTTGTTCTTGCTTCTGTCGAAGCGAGAAAGCTTCGCAATATGGGCTCTTGAAAAGTTCCAAGAAGGTCCGACGTTTTCGAGCCAAATTTTATTTAGCGATGAGGCCCATTTCATTTCAATGCGTGTGTAAAAAAGCAAAATCTCCGCATTTTTAGACGAAGAGCAATCTAAAGAGATCCATTAGTTGCCATTTCATTCAGAAAAAACGGCGATTTGATGTGGTTTGTGGGCCTGTGGAGTCCTGGGTCCATATTTCTTCAAATATGATGCCGGTGAGAACGAAACCGTCATCGCGTAATGATTACCTACTATTTGAGCCTAAAATTTAATCTCGTGATCTCGGCGACATTTGGTGTTAACAAAACGGCGCCATTTTACACACATCGCATGAGTATGTTATTTTGAGAGAACATTTCAGTGAACAAATAATTTCACGTTTTGGGGCCGGTCGATTCGGGCCCCCAAGATCATGGAATATCACACCATTAGACTTTTACCTGAGGAAATATGTAAAGTCGAAAGTCTATGTGGACAATCCCACTCCAATTCAGGCCTTGGAGCAAATCATTCTGCGTGTCATTCGCCAGCCAACAGTCGAAATGCTCGAACGAGTCTTTGAAAATTGGACCCAACGGATGGGCCATCTGAAACGAGTCGCGGCTAAAATTTGAGAGAGATAATCTTCAAAAAAATAAATACCAATCGAATGACACTCCCCCATTAAACTTGAAGTAAACCTCGAAATTGATCACTCTTACAATAATATATCGTACAAAATGGTGAAAATTTGATTTCGCATCGATTTATTTGAAAATTGATAAAAATCAAATCTTCAATTTGAGGAAAAAAAGGATTTGTTTTTACTGAAACAAAGAAGCTTAAAATGAGTTCTCTAAACTACATTTTAGGCATATTATCTGAGAAAAGTTGGATGTCTTAGAAGCGACACATTGAATCCTAATCTACATACATGTATGTCTGTTCCAGTTTTGCTTGTGAAAATGACAGAACCCAAAATACGTGCCTGATCATCTGACCAAAATATCAGAAAAAAATATCTGTAAAATGAAAGGCTTTTTTTCTGTCGCAATTGACAAATAGACCTTTTTTGTTTTGAGAAATAAATATGTACTTTTTTTTCTTTATCTAATTTAAGTCGCTGACAAACAGATGACCACTAGCACTACTACTACTGCATATTCCCTACAATAACAGCTGACAAAATTTGCAAGCTTTGTGCTTTTGAAGACTCTCACAACAATTATATAACATTCGCATATGTCATAGCCATTCAAGGTTATTCGCCGCGCTCACAAGCGAGCACAAATATTTGTTTTATTTATTTAGATATTATTATTTTTTTAAGTTTGTTGCTAACCATTTACGTGCAGATAACAACTTATGTCATCAATTTCTATCAATTTGAAAGTAAACACAAATTATTTCCACAAATATATAGCAACTTTAATCGATGGAACACCAGAAGAAAGGCAGAAAAAATACAAAAGTGTCAACTTTATCAATTATGAAAGTAAATAAGACCTGTTAATGCCACAGCTGACACATCATGCGCTGCTACTAAATTATTGTAAATACATTAAAACAAATTAAATTCATTTGCTAGATAATATTTTCCGTATATATAAACATACAGACATATGTGCATATATTTCTTTAGATAAACTACTGCCACGAGTAGCGGTTTAAAATCAGTTAAGAAACCTGCCAGGAAATCAGCTGATTCTAACTCAAGTCAACGAACTGCTATGAAAGCATATTAATTTAACAAATTGCTGAGAAAAATTCTGTACGAAAAAATTGCTGGTATTAAATCAAGTTTAGCGCAACGTTTTGCATTACGAAAAGTCAACAAACCAGCAACTTCACTTTTCAGTTATTCGATATATTTAGGGTATACATAACAACATGTGCATGAGACACATACAAGTATATGTTCACAAGTACATAGAATCATACATATCTAATTCCGCCACTCCCGGTCGTTGCACGCGCACTTTCTGAGTTATGGCGATCGAGTGCCAATAAATATTCAGTTCAAGTTCAAATTTCATATGTGCGTGTATATGTGTAGTGCTAACCACTTAAAAATCTCAAAAGACATAAATCAAAAGAAACGCGATTGTCACAGTATTTATGCCTTAAATTTGAGAGTACGAAATAATGGAATTTAAGACAGTTGAAATGCCTTAAATGAAATTGATGGGTTTACGAATTTCGTGAATTTCTTTTCAATTTCGATTTCAACTTTTATTTGCGCCAAAATGACGCAACTTATTGTTGTGGTTGACAACAACACATTTCGTGTTCAATTTTATCTTATTCTTTTTTATTTCTAAAGATTCCACCGCAAATTAAACTCGATTTGCAAAGTCAATAAATATTGACGAAAAATCGTATAAAGCAGAATGGTGTTATGTAAGTTTTTATGATTAGCAAATGGCAGAAATTGTGACTTCTTCGAAGAAATTTCAATGAGTGCGAGTATTACACGCCAGCAGATTAAAGAATGTGAAATGAAGTATGAAAATACTTACATACTTATGTACATATATGGAGTATTCCATACCAAATCGACCACTTTTGAACCTGACCCCTTTGGATTTTGCTGAAACTCATCCATCCTTTTCTACCCTTTGAAAAACATTTTTGAGAATTTTTTGAAAAAAGTTATGAATTTTTCAAAATTTTTTTATTTTCAAATAGGCATAACTTTTGTAGAAATTGACGTTTGGGGACCTTTTTTTTTTAATTTTTATTTTTGAATGAACTTTCCGAAAAATTAACAAAAAAATTTAACACGATCAATTATGTATATAAAATAATCGGTTAAATCGTCATTTTTTGGAAGTTCGACATTTTTTTTTTTTCATGCGAGGACTTGACTCCGATCGTTCAGTTTGTATGGCAGCTATATGCTATGGTAGACCGACCTGAACAATTTCTTCGGAGATTACATTGTTGTCTTAGAAAATAAAATTTCGTGAATATATCTTGTCAAATGCGAAAGTTGCCCATACAAGAACTAGATTCCGATCGTTCAGTTTGTATGTCAGCTATATGCTATAGTAGACCGATCTGAACAATTTCTTCAGAAATTACATTGTTGTCTCAGACAAATGTCAGATGTGAAAGTTGTCCATACAAGAACTTGATTCCGATTGTTCAGTTTGTATGGCAGCTATATGTTATACTGGTCCGATATCAGCCGTTCCGACAAATGAGCAGCTTCTTGAAGAGAAAATGACTTTTGCAAAATTTCAAAATGATATCTTAAGAACTGAGGGACTAGTTCGTATATATACAGACAGACTGACGGACAGACAGGCGGACATGGCTAAATCGACTCAGCTCGGCATACTGATCATTGATATATATACATTATAGGGTCTCCGACGCTTCCTTCTGGGTATTACAAACTTCGTGACAAGCTTAATATACTCCTTTTAGGGTATGAAAATTATATAAGAAATCTGCTCAACTAGCCAAAATTCATGGCCAAGCCGAATATCCACGACGTCAAGCTAATGCTCTGTATTCGGTAAGATGAGAAGGGCGTGCCGTATTATGAGTTTCTAAAACCTGGTAAAACCATTAATGGAGATCGCTACCGACAGCAACTCAATAAATTGAAGTGAGCGATTGTCCATAAGATCATGTCTAGGAAGTTTTTAGTCCGCTTTATAGACTTTACCCCATTTTGGCTGCCATTTATTTCGGTCAATGCAGAACGACCTCACTGGGAATACAGTATACATCAGTACAGGGTATCAAAAATTGGCTTGATTAATACTTGGTGAATCCACAAATTGCTCGAAAGATAGGAAAATGTTATAGGCATCATATAGACATAGGCGTGTGAATTTTGAAAAAATAAACGCATTGCGATATAGTTATAGACCCAATAGTTCCAGTAAGCCGAGCAAAGCATACTAATCATTACTTTAAAAAGGAAGAAAGTGTTTAACTCTCATATATTGAAAACTCTCTTTTTTTTATTTGTATTCGGAATTTTGATGTTCTTTAGAGCTGGTACTTCTACAAGGCATATCGAAAGCGAATATTCAAAAAACTTTCCACAAAATTTAATAATTGTATAATTATGGCTTAAGCCATCTCATTAATGATCTGGAATTCTCAGGGACACAACTATAGAAACAAGAGACTACACAAAAACACTGCTAACAATCCAACCATTTTCCGAAATAGTTAAGCGATATGGAAGTCATCAATTTTCGGTGGCACTGATTAGACAACATTGCTACCGTTAAAAAGAAATAAACATACAAGTACGTATAACAAAAAGAAATGCCTAAGAACGACGGCTCAACTAAGTAAATAATTTTATAGCAAATAGTATACGGTTAAATAGTGTAAAAAGCAATCAATTTCTAGCAACATAGTGCTGCCTGAAATGTGAGTCGCAAATAGTAAAACTGGCGTGCGCCTATTGGCAGCTCCAACGCTTGCATATCTGCTATTTTAACAACATTTGCCGGTGGTCCAGTCGGCTGTTGCTGTTGGTGAGTGCAAAGCGGTGAAGAGGTGAACAAAATGCCTTGCAACAGGCCAGACAAGATCATCTGCAACAAAATTACTTCCACCAGGCAACAAAAAATAGTAAAAATGAGTGAAAAACTTCAAACAAATCCCAAGTTAGTTAGCCTCATATTTGTCTGGCATCCTTAATACCACAGAGAAATGTACGACTCTTCGCACGGCCCGGCTGGCACGGCCCGGCTGGCATTGTATACTCATTGATGTAGCTGTCCTCTAGCTGTTGCATGGAAATGTGTTCGCTGAACACATATTGAGATACAGTCTGTTCCATAAGTTCCAAACAAGTATATAATCATCATGATTAAATTTGGCACGGACTAGTCCAGGACAGCTTCTTAGAGAGAAAGGACGGGTGTAAAAGTTCAGATCAATATCTCAAAAACTGAGATACTAGTTTACATATTTATAGATGGACGGGTCTTTATAAGGTCTCCGATGTTCCTTTTGTGTATTACAAACATCTTGGTCGGAGTGACAACAATAAAGAAAGGGATACCATGGATGGTAAATGTACTGAACAGGTTCAAATCCGACTATAAATATTGCGAAAAATGTAAAAGGGTAAAACCAGGATACTCATAACTTTCTATTTTGAACGCCCTAATCGGAATACTTATTACACAGAGTGTACACTTAACAACCTCGCCAATCGATGGTAGCTAAGTTGTGCGTTGTACTTCGGTGGTGACATGGCGTCATGGCAAACAAATGACAATGAGCTGGAAAAGCATCACTTAAGTGCCAATAAGCGATAACAACAACAACAATAGTAGCTAACTGTTTGCCGACAACACTTGCAGCTGCATGCGAGGACATGGGACATTTGTCCATTTCTGGTGACCAGCCGCAAACGCAGATTTTATTGCTGTCTCTTCTACTGATTGCGGATTGGATAGTTTGTTGTTGTTGCTGCATAAACAAATTGTGCGAATTTGTGTTTCAATGTAGATACGTTTTATTGCAACAAAGGTGTTTCGTATGTCGTGTTGTTGGCGCGACAACGGTGTGGTAAACCAGACTTTACCGTTATTTGCCGATTGTTGCACAAGGTCAACTATTCTGGCTGGGTCATTCGGCGGTCGCACCCTGCACATTTAATCGACGATTTACGGTATTTTCCAATAACGCACGCAACACCGGAAAGTGGAGACATCACCGTGGACACCTTAGTTGACACCTTCGGCTAGCGACGTCTGGACGAAGCTTACACTTTGGTATAATGTGTATAGGTTTTTTACAAGTGTGGATATGCTCATAGTTTAAGTAATAAATTTTAGATAAGCGTTGAGAAAGTGAAACGAGTTTGCGGGGAAAGAAAGTATTTTGTTGTGTCTATAAAAATTAAAAATTTATTTTGAATTTGGAAAATCTTAAAGGATTGTAAGCTATGATATAATAACAAAAAATTTGATATGACACAATTAAGAGGCACACCTAGTGTGAAGTTTTGAAAATATAGATTTTTATTATTTGCAGATTTCGATAGTTTATACCTTTAAAAACATTATCCCTTTTTTTATTTGATTTAATCTCAAATTCTTGCTAAAATTTATAGTTTTTGGAAACACTACCATTTTGCTTATTTTTGAAGTTTTTCTATCGTAGGTCTTCAAGAACTATAAAGAATGTATACTACGTATACTGAAAGTATAGAAAATGGGCTCGAAACTCTGCCTAAAATGAGTCGTCTTTCAGATCAAGCAATGTACAGGGCAGAAAGATTCAACTTTTTGGGCTTTGTCAATCTCCTACACGAGACCACGAAAAATCTAAAGAGTAACGAAATTATAACAAAAGTGTTCTGGGACACTGAAAGGGTTATCCTCATTGATTTGTTGAAAAAGTGACATGAGTTCACGATGTAGTGTTGAAAAATCATAAGAAAACGTTAATTTTTTATAAAATAATTTTACTTTTTCAAAAGATAAAAATTAGTTTTAGGCTCATAGGTGGAGATCGGTAAAATGAAAAGAGAGAAAACAAAGAACAGAGGGAATTTTCGATTATATTATCAAGATTTGATTCTTCGTGTTTCTTATTAATAACTTTTTTAGTCATTGAAGCTTCGAAACGTACTGTGAATTTAAAAATTATGGTAAAAACTAGTACGAGATTTAGAAAACAAATTTAAAAAAAAATAAATGCTTAGAAACCGAGCTTACGGCTCCATTAATTGTCTATTGAGGAAAAAATACCACAGTGGGCAAAAAATAGTAAGACTTTTTTAATGTAAACTTCGCGCGAAAACCCGTTCGTTAATATTTTTTTCTAGGTTGGTATAACTGTCAGTGACATCTGTGTCAAGTGTCACACCAAAATAGTCAATGATTAAAAAGAAGTTCCATTAAATTTTATGTGTGGAATTAAATCTCTGGTGCTGAAACGTTCTGAATGTTGGAAAAGTGCTACGGTGATCATTTTTTTTGACTGATACAAACTATTTGAGAACACGACGAACCACGTCCAAAACGTCTATCAATATGACCTGATGCTCAATACATCAATAAAATAAAAGATTTGGTGCTTAAGAGTCGACGAAACAGTCAGAGAGGAATATCGGCAGGATCAGTGAAAACCACTTTGAAAGATCACTTGAGCTTAAGAAAAGTTAAAGCACGTTTGGATCCAAAACCACATAATTTTGCGGAAAACAACGTCAAGTTAACGTCTGTGAAACAAAGCTTTCCGGCGACCAGGATGTCATGAAACGTATTATTACTGCTAAAGAGTTTTAGATCTATTCCTACGACCCGGAAACAGTTGATCCATTAGCCGAATATCGTAGAAAAGGCGAGCTGAAGCCGAAAAGACATGTGAAGGCAGGGCAAAAATAAAGGTTATGTCGACAGTCTTCTTCAATTATCGAACTCCGAATTCCACCCGACCGCCCAAAATCAACCGAAATCATCATTGAAATTCATGGAAATGGATTTAAACATCTCCAAAACATCGATTTATCGCATTTTGACCGAACATTTGGGCACACATTTGGTGTGTTCATGGTTTGTTCCTTTGAACCATTTGTTTGTTCATTTGAACCATTAACCACTCCCCGTATTCACCTGATAAGACACCGTGCGACTTCTTCCTTTTCGGAAAAATGCATTTGCATATGAAAGGAAAGCGTTATGCAGACGTAGAGGCCATTCAAAAGGCTTGCACCGGTATACTGGCAGCCATACCGGCCAACGAGCTAATATTGAATTGAAGCAGAAGACCATTTTGAATAAAATAAATTGATTTTGCCAAACAAAAACCATTTGTTCGGTTTTTTTTTTTTAAATCCTGTTTACTTTGGAACACACCTTGTATTTGGCCTTAGTTAATTAGGTTTTTTATAGGCATTAGGTTTTTATTAAGGATTTATAGTTTAATCATGTAAGATGTGGCAATATATTCCAACACATTCCAGATAATAATTTTGCTGTTATTAAATTTAATTAAATAAATACAGACAGTATTTTTGAATGCACCTAGTACGAAAAATGCAAATTAAATTACATTGCTAATTGTTCATTAATTTAATATAATTAAATACAGAAATCAATTACACAAATAATAAGCAATAAATATAATGTTCTTACAGGAAACACAACAAAACGGTAGTTAATAGCTGGTTAAAATAAATTGTCGCACCAAAACTGAATGCTCAATCACGTACATACATACATTATTTATGACATAGAAATTTATCAAAACGGTCAACTATTATGAAGCACTTTGAAGTAGTACTTTACTTCTATACACATACACACACATATGTAAAAACCGAATTTGATTTGTGGTATGTGTGCGCATTGCTGGGCTAGTTGGTTAATTTTACGCTTGAAATATTAGTCGTCGGACGACCGCCGCTTCCGGTTCAATGCGTCTGCTCTTTGGGCATGCAAAGACAATGTTGGAGCTGGTTGAATGACTTCAAAGTTCGTTAGGGGAACTAAACTTAAAAATAGGTTACGAGTTTATTGTGAATTTGCATGACAGCATCATAGAGAAATATAAGTGAATAAAGTAAAAAGTAACGAGTTTCATTTTCAATTACTCTACTGTAGTACATACGAACAGAAAGAGCTGAAAAAATTGAACTAGTTCATATTTGCAATCTAGTGGATGTGCGTTTAGAGAGCGAAAACTGTGGGTACTTATGGAAGTGTAGCTTAAGAAAAACTGCATTAAGATAGTAGAAATATTTTTCTGTAATATTTATGTATATTTGTTTATTAATTTTCCGGAAAATTATGCATATATAAACGTTCGCGAAGAGTTGTGCATAGAAAATTGTTTGGTTGCTACGAAAATACGGTAGGAAATACTTGTGGAGAGCAAATTAACATTTTCTTAGTGCCAACGGCTGTTGCAGATAATGCAGTTTTTTTCTTTTTTGTTTTTTTTTTTTTTTTTTTGAAAAATTGGAAAAACCAAAACTTTTCAAACTTACATTCATTTTTTGAAGATCGTTCATCGCAGAATCCATGCTTTATTATTTATTTATCTGAAATAACACAGAGATTTTGTTAATAAACATTTGGAAAGAAGATTAATTAAATTTAATTTATTTAGATTTTTTTTCTAATAAATAAAATTCCAAATGATCTCTTTCAAGCCTTTTAGCTTTTATGATAGTAAACACAGAAAACCTTTGATTGAAACATGCCATTGCGATAAAATTGAAGCAACAAACGTTGGGTCGTTCACTAAGTAGTCGTTTTTTTTTGGTTGCAATTTGAACACTTTTTTTTATTATTTAAAAATTTTATAAATTCTTATTTTGATCCAATACCTTTTATCATATTTCGGGTAAGACATTGATTCCACACTCATACAATTTTTGAATTAAAACACACAACAATTTGCAGAAACTGGAACAAGTAATAGTCCGAAGGTCTGGAGGATGTGATGTGTGCTATAGAACATCTCACTTAAGGGTTAGGGGTAGTCATAGGCACGAAAAAATGAGAGTTTTCAGTATTTTTTTTTTTTGTTTTTGCTATTAAATCATGTTATTTTACAAAAGTAGGAATATGGCATTATTATAGGATGTGTTGACTTGAAATCACGAAATTTCAAAAAAAAAAAATTTTAATTTCCAAAGTTATAGTTGTTTGTGTTGAGCCTGGAGATTCAACTAAAAACAATCGGACAAAAATAAATAGTTTTATAAATAGATAATCCCGGGCCTGTTCGAAGGATTTTTTTTTCAAAATTAACAAAATGGCGGCCTCAGGAAATTTTTTTCAAAAATTTTGCGAAAAAATCAACAGTTAATTGGTCTTAAAAATCGAAATTTTCGAAAAAATAAAAATCCTTCAATCAGGCCTGAGTTTATTATGTAATCTAAAAGCCGTATAAAAAACATAGTTTTGAGAAAAACGCGTTTAAAGTTTCACACTAGGGCTGTGAAGTCCTCGAGCTCTCTTTGTTATTTGTAGAATAACTCAAAAACTAATTATCGGACCAACGAAATTTTCAGAGAATATTTTTAAGATATTACACTTAACGAAAATGCAAAAAAAAAATATTTTTTTTGAAAATTCTAACTACCCCTAACCCCTTAAGCAGCTAAAGCTTTTGGCGAGTCTTCAAACTTGTATGAGATCCTGCACTATGCTTATGGAACACCACACCATTTCTATTGATCAATTCTAACCTCTTCTGTTTGATTGAATCACTCAGTCTGTCCATCTGATCACAATAAACTTGAGAATTAAACATGGCAGAAACTCTTGAACTTGATAACTTAACCTTGCTTGGTGACTATCGGCCACCGAAATGATGTAGAACATGATTTTGTGTTGTTAACGATCGCCGATTTTGATATTGGCGTTCGGTCAACAAATATTTTTCCCGCTCTTTTGACATTTCTTTTCAGTAAGGTTTGCCATTTCATCATGAAAAGATATACAATCCAACAACGAGTCGAAATTATTAAAATTTACTACCGAAATTCGGAGTCAGTGGCCTCAACCTAAAGAGCGCTGCGTCCAATTTGGGGTCATCATAATCGTCCTTTCAGATCAACAATTGAGAAAAAACAAAGAAAGTGCCCCATCAATTAAGGAAGACCCAAATCAGTTTCTCACAAGTCGGTCTCAACGTTGGGCATCTCTGTGACGTCGTTGAGGCGAATTTTACGAAAGGATCTTGGCTTACATCCTTACAGATCAAATTGACGTAAGAACTGAAGCCGCTTGACCACCATAATCGTCGTTTGCGGTTAATGGGATGGCTATTATTAGTTTCATTCTGTGCAGTCGTAGTTAACGTTTTCTTTTATTTTAATTCTTTTTAATAAAAATATTAACTAAAATTTTTCCTGCTGGACGCTGAGAATCTACTTATCTTTGATAATTGTAATGTATATATATGTAGGAGTTTTTAATTAAATTTCTATGACTGCCAGATATTCTACCATTTTCAGTTCTGAGAAAGAGCTGATGACAAAGCTTATGATGCACAACAGAACAGTAAAAGTGAGCGCAGTCATAACGTTACATAATTAGAAACTTTAACGACGCATTATTACAATAAAAATTGGAAGAAAAGTAGAAATTATAAACATATTAAAAGAAAGAAGCACCCACAGAGGCTTGACTCACTATGCATAATATAAAGTCAGCATAAACCAAGCATACATATACATATACTTACAATATATGTATAATTTAAATTTTACCATTCGTGTATATTATTTACGTATTGAAAAGTATTTTAATGTCAAAAATCCGTTGCTCATCCGGCCAATCAATTAGAATTTAAGCATTGTTGCATTTCCATGTGTACGAGTACTTCTAAAAAGCAAAATAGTGCCGAATTCAGTACATAAGTATTTGACGGTTATTTCCTTTTATTGTTTGTGTTTTTTATCGTAACGAGAATCGCCAAATTTCGACCAGCGAAGCCATCAAAAGTGTGTCACTGCACCGTTCGTTGGACACCGTCAATCAGTGCGACCGCGATGACGACGAAACACTAAGCCAACAGCGGCACCAAAAGTGCCAAAAATCCAAACCGCAAAGTGGAAATAAAAACTACACAAATCGAATGTGGTCAATTAAGAGTTTTTTGTTGTAATAAAACAGAAATAAAAATAATGGAAATAAATGTTGCACTTGCGCTGTAATCAATTTCGCTGCTGATCGTTTTGCGCCGCTTGCTTTGTTTTTGCTTTGGGCGCATTGTCAATGACCTTATGTGGTGTCGTTTTGCACAAGCACGCCACAAAAGCGCAGAAACACCGTTGTAGTGTCACAACAAAAGATTCCTGCTTTGCCCTTTTAAGGTCATTCAAAGCGACTCAACTGTTGCGACAATTCAACTCGTTGCATGCATAAATAAATGCGATTTGCATAGCTTTCCTTTGCGTTGCAAGCGTCGTCTGTATGTACTAAGTAGTGCCGATTTGCATGTCGTCAATTAAGAAGGCGAAAATAAATCAAACTTACTACTTTTTTAAGCAACAAGTTTTATGATAATATTTTACAATTATTTTTAATAAATTCGTGCTTTTCGAAATTTTTTCGGTTGTGCCAAATGAAATTGTCATTAATATGAAAGAGTTGTAATTTCAGTTGTAATGCCATTTTTATAGTAATTTAAGACAAAATTTTATAAGAGATATTCATAAACCCACGTCCTTTTGCCAATCGTCACCAGTAAAAATACATTTAATGAGTCTTATTTCCACTTCTGTTTTTTTTTTTAATTTTTTAATGTATTACCCAACTCTACAAAAAAATTTTCGTTGTTTGTCTTAAAGTTTATTTTATGATTTCCTGATTAATTATGAACAAAAACGATAAGAAAATACCTTTTTTTCGTATAAAGTTTGCTATTGTAAAAGTTACAGTAATAATACTACTCTAGAATTTTAAAAAATACGATTTTTTTCATATATTTATTTTCGGAGATACAGCCGATTTTGTGAGGTGGCGCTTTTTTCCCGAAACTACCTTTTTCCACACAGTACCGGCATTATCTCAAGTTCTATACAACCGATTCACTTGAAATTTTGTGTGAACCTTCTTTATATAATCCTTTATCGTTCCTACCAGCATCGTGTCAAAGTTTTTGTTTTTAATAAAACTAATAAAAAAAAGCGAAAAAAAATTATTTTCATTTTCAGGCAGTCCCCATTTTTCAAAAAAAAAATTTTTTCGTGTTCCCGGACTATAGCAGCACCCTTACTGATTAAGAATTTCTTTGGATTTTTTTTTTTTTTTTAGACCATCAGGAGAGTCAGGATCAATGTCACCAGGATGCGCCATTTTTTTACACCTGTCTTTTTACAATATGGTCGGACGAAAGCATGCGCAAGGATTGTAATTTTAGTGTACTTTGCCCAATCCACGAAAAGGGCGCCCCAAAATCTGCGCCAACTACCGTGGGATATGTCTCCTCAACCTCGCATATAAGGTTCTATGGAGCGTATTGTGTGAAAGACTAAAGACTACCGTCAACTGATTGGACCTTATCAGTGTGGCTTTAGGCCTGAAAAATTAACAAGTGACCAGATTTTCACCATGCGCCAAATCTTGGAAACGACCCGTGAAAAACCTCTTGGTCGATTTCAAAGCTGCTTTTGACAGCACGAAAAGAAGCTGCCTTTATGCCACGATATCTGAATTTAGTATCCTCACAAAACTAATACGGCTGTGTAAACTAACGTTGAGCAATACAAAAATCGTCGTTAGGAGAGAAAATAATTGAAGCTGCAGAACTAAATAGGAAAGGTACTGTCTTCTAAAAGGGTGTACAACACCCGCGCCGTTATCCAGAACGGATAATGAAGCGAAGCAAATACGTCTAGTAGTGAACGAGGACAAGACGAAATATCTCCCCTCATCAAACAAACAGTCGTCGCATTCGCAACTTTCCTCTCACGTCACTGTTGAAAACATAACATCGAAGTCGTAGATAATTTCGTCTATCTTGGATCAATATTAACATCAACAACAATATCAGCCTCGAAATCCAACAAAGAGTAACTCTTGCCAACAAGTGCTCCTTAGGAATGAGTAGGCAATTGAGAAGGAAAGTCCTCTCTTTACGAACAAAGACCAAACTCTATGAATCACTCATACCCCCCATCCTGCTATATGGTGTAGAGGCATGGACGATGACAACATTTGATGAGTCCATGTTGCGAGTTTCTGGGATAAATATTCTGCGTAAGATTTATGGTCCTTTGCGCATTGGCAATTGCGAATGCCGCATTCGATGGAACGATGAACTGTATGAGACATACGACGACATTGACATAGTTCAGCGCTGACTAGATCATACCGTAAGTATGGACGAAAACACTCCAGCTCTGAAAGTATTCGACGCTATACTTGCTGAGGAAAGCAGAGAAAGAGGAAGACCTTCACTCCCTGGGAAAGACCAAATGGAGAAGGACCTGGCCTTGCTTGGAATTTCCAATTGGCGCCACCTTGCGAAGAGAAGAAACTACATAGCTATAATCGCGTAAGCAATGTCAACGCCAGTAAAGAAAAAGAATAATGCAGATCGGATCACTAATAGCTGTCATACAAACTTGATGATCGGAATCGCGTTCTTGTAACGAATTGATTTTATTTGTGAAGGTCTATATATATTCCGTGCAACAGGAGTTAATGCTTTATCTTGTTACTATAATGATGTGATGCAAATGTGTACTCAAAAAAAGTATACTGAGAACTGTAATTTACTCGTATTAAGTAGTTTTGGCTTCTATAGAAATACAGAAGGTTTATTATCATAGAACTCGGAGTTTGTAGACTCCTCCTGGATGCTCTCACAAAATGTCCTAAAGCGTTCTGGAAATTCATCAACCATTTTACGTTCGTCAGACATTTATTGTATATATTTATCAACAATTTTTTTTATTTTTAGACATGCATACTTATCATATTTTTTTCTCTTCTAACCTTTTCGTTCATATTTAATAAATTACTATGTAAGCGTAATGGGTAATCTATCAGTACTACCGCATTGTTCTGGTACTTGTATGTACAAATATATATATATTATGCATTTATATATATGTAATTGATTAGACTAACCCACACAATTCTAACCATTGTTTGGAGTTCTCAACCGATTACATGACAATCTAATATTACGCATGAATGGGCGGCTAGAACACAGAAGGAAGTATGATGAATCGACGTTTGAGACAAGTATTTTCATTGAATTAATTATTGCATAAAAAACAAAATACCTTTACTAGTCGCTGAATGACAGGCAAATGTCTGAAGCTATTTATTTTTCTTTTGTAGGCTAAAATTTTAGTATAATGTCTATGAAAGTAGGTGACTAGAATTAAATGAAAACGTTTTGTAGTAGGATCAAATCTTCAAAACACATTTGTGTACATTTTATAGTTGACGATGTTTTTATTATTTCGAAATAAATGGTTTTAACCAAACAATTGGAAAACGATGGATGAACTTGAATGCTTAGTCAGACATCAATCCAAGCTGAGGAGAAAATGATAATTTCGATTCAAATGGGGTTCAAGAAAGAACAATCTTAGTATGCAGTACAATGATTTTAAATGTTCAATTTAACACTTAGCTCCGACTTAGCTTAATCGCTGAAAAGTTGACCGCATAAACTACACAAAGAGAGTGCCACCGCAAAAAGCGCAGATGATGACGCCAATGCCGAAAATAAACATATTAGAACTATATACATACGTATATATTTACAAACTAATCCAATAAAGAACACTGCACCCACCCTGTCTACCTGAGAGTTGGTAAAGGAAGCAGTAACTGCGCACAATAGCCAATGGTGCAAGGTGAAAAATTTCAAGTTCAAACACTCTACGCATCGCCCCATTAACCAAGTGTATATACAAATCTTTCATGCGCAAATTTTCATAATTGAAATATTAGCAAGAAAAAAGAAAGAAGAAAAAGATTTGCATATGCAAATAGGTGGCTAAGTATGTACCAAGAAATGTGTGGAAATAAAGTAAACGAGCAGAAAATTAACTTACTTTTCTATTGAAATCCTCAGCGGCCGCACACGGCTAAAGAAAAAAAACAAGCAACGAGTGAAAATAACGCCAATACAGAGCAGCCAGCCAAACGGCCGACCGACCACAAGATTCCAGCTTCCATTAATCTCAATAAAAGCGAAAATATTCAATTAAACTTTTTGTGTACATTGCGCCTTTGGGTGTGCGATGTTCGTGGATGTTAGCCGAGATACCAGAGTCTAGGTTGCACAGTGTTCACGTGCCTCACCAAAATTAAATTAAATTTATTTAAATTTGAACTAAAAAAGACTTGACATAATTTTGTATATAAAGCTAGATTTTTTTCTGTAACAACCAGGTTTAGGCTTTACAATGATATAAAGGTGCTCTGACAATGACAGGACATAGTTAAAATTTATGAGTTACTGTATGAAAGGAAGAAGTTTCAAGTAAGGCTACAAAAAAGGTAATGTTTTTGAATTGATGAAGGTGTTCCTGTGAAAGATTTCCGACCTTTCAAAAAATGTTTTTCCTTCCTTTCACTAGGACCAACTTCTTTTTTTATTGGCCTGTGGGCCAGTCGTTCTCCCTTTTCGCTGCTTGGCACCAATTGGAGATTGCAAGCGAAGCTAGGTCCTTCTCCACCTGGTCCTTCAAACGGAGAGGAGGTCTTCCTCTTCCTCTGCTTCCTCCGGCGGGTACTGCGTCCCATACTCTCACAGATGGAGTCTTTTTATCCCTTCGGAGGACATGACGTAGCCAGCGTAGCCGTTGTCTCTTAATTGCCTGAACTATATCAATATCACCGTTTATCTCGTACAGCTCATCGTTCATCGAATGCGGTATTCTCTATTCATTGCCAATGCGCGAAGGATCATAAATCATAAAGGACCTCACTTCTCAATTGCCTACTCAATTCGAAGTAACACCTGTCGACAAGATTTATTCTGCGTTGAATTTCGAGGCTGAGGTTGTTGTTGGTATTAATTTTGGTTCCAAGATAGACAAAATTATCTACGACTTCGAAGTTATGACTATCAAAAGTGACGGGGAAGCCAACTCGCGACAACTGTTTGTTCGATGACAGTAGATATTTCGTCTTGCCCTTGCTCACTACCAAATACATTTGCTTCGCTTCTTTGTCCAACCTGGGGAAAGCAGAACTAACGACGCAGTTAGTATTGACAATGATATCGATCGACGAATATCATCGGCGTGTGCCAGCAGTTGTTCGTATACATTTGTAGAAGGTTATACCTGCTCTATTCAGCTCTCAGTAGAAGTCACCTTGTGTGAAACCTCGTTTGGTATCGAACGGTTTGCAGATGTGCTTCTCGACTTCACATGAGTTCTACATAAAATGGTGTGCCTGGCGTGTATTACCTCAACTTGCATCTCGGACCGCTTGAAAAACGGAAAATCGCAACGTCGATCGGCTGATGAATCTTACTGCAAACTTTTTCTATCTCAGAAATATTTAAGGTTAGTAAATATTATATTGCCACTTAAGTTCTTAAATCTCCCAGTTGGCATTCGATTTACTACATGTAAAAACTCACTAAAACTACCAAGCTAACGAGGTCCAACTACAATGTTTCATCGAAAGTACGATCCACTGTTCTGCACCGGTGCGGATGCTGTTGTAGTTATTACTAATGAAGTGACGCCGCTTTTTGGGTGTGTTCAATGTGCGCAACCGACTATACATACGTTGTCCATAAGTGTGGAGGGATTTCCACTTTGCCGGTAACTGTGGTATAGCGACTATTAAGTGCTCAGCGGTGGGTGGGTGTCGATGACTCTTTGACCGGCACACCGCCTGTCTGATGACTTTGTCTGATTGCTTACAACAACTTTGAGTGTTGTCTGTTTGCATGCAGTGTGTATCGAATGGTGGTTAAACGCTTTCTACGCAACGGCGAATGCTTGGTCGTTGTGGTTATTCAATGAATATTTCAGTCTTGGCGCTGTCAAGTCTACCGGGTACACACGAACGGCCTTCAAAATAACTCAGTGAGTTCTTTAGCGTTGAGTGTTTATTTAAATCTCATTAAAGCGTACACAAACATGTGTACAAATGCACTGCATTTCATCAGGTTGTCTGTGCGTTAATCACTTTTTTTATTACCCCTTCAAAGTCGCGCTTTGTTGTGATTTCTTTGTGTTGACGTTGTTCGCTTTGTAATTTTTAATTTGTTACAACAACAGTAAAGTGTGGCCCACACAGTCAGCTCTTACCGGTGTTTTGCCTTTTCCCTCAGCACTCCCGCAATTGTAGTTGTTGTGTGGTTGCCCGCTCATTAACGTCGATGTTGTTGTTTTATAACTTGCAATTGTTCTGCACTTTCATAGCGCAACTTATGTGTACGTGTGTGTGTGATCCAGTGACCCCAGCGCACATTTCGACTCAAGTGCACGCAACTAAAATCAATTGTACCGCCTTCAGGGAGTTTGGGCGTCACAAATGATTGTCGTGAATTATTAGACTTTAAGTACACCCTCATGTTTGTATATTTAGATTGGTGCACGAGTTGGTGGTCATATTTATTACCAGACATTTACGACTACACTCACACATACACATATGGATATGTCTGCACTTGTGATTTTTTATAATTTTGTTGCTCTAATTTGTTATGTTTCTGCGGTCCCCTATTGCTGGTGACGATTTAATCATTTGTTTTAATTAAATTGTAATTCAAAGGAATGTGCACTGGGAGCTATCGAGAAGGGTCAATCATAAATTACATTAAAATTAGTTGTTCATTAATTTTGTTGATTTAATTAAGGTGTCAGTTTAAACAACAATAATTATTATTGCTATCAATTTATTTTTGATTAATTTAGTACATGGGACACTAGGGTGTGCAATATCTAATGATTCATAGGTACTTCGCCACCATTTAATTCAAAAAATTAAGAAGGAAAAACTTTAAATCCCACTAGAAGAAAGCTATAATAATCACAGGTGCATTCCTTATTGGAATTACACATAGTATATGTAAAACTATATCTGACCAGTAACCAGTAAAGTTGGTCACGTGGTTTCGTATAAAGAACTTCGAAATCCAATTATGATTACTTAATAAGGAAAATATATATTTTATAAGAATGTTTATCTTGATTTTGGTCAGCCGATATGTATAGCCCTTAAATCCGCTAATGGTCCGATATTGAAAAATGAGCAAACTATTTGGAAGAAAGTCATGTGTCCGATTATACCGATATCTCAAAAAATGATGCAACATTTCTTTCTGAGTGTCTTCTTCTTTACTGTCATAGACCCTCCATACGCGGTTATAGTCGAGTTAACAACAGCGCGCCAGTCGTATCTTCTTTTCTCAAAGTGGCGAAAATTGAAGATTCCAAGCGAAGTCAGGTCCTTCTCCACCTGGTCTTTCCAACGGAGTGGAGGTCTTCCTCTTCCTCTGCTCCTCCCGACGGGTACAGTGTCGAACACTTTCAGTGCTGGAGTGATTTCGTTCATTCGATAGACGAAATTATCTACGACTTCAAAGATATTACTGTCAAAAATGACGTCAGAGCCAAGTCACGAGGATTATGGAGGATAGAGTGATGTACAGAAGCTCACGCAAATGAGGAAAGTTTTCTGATTGCCATTCACTTGGGAGTGGCCAGAAACGATTATTTTACCTATGGATGAATTAGGTAACGACTCGTCTTAGACCGAGCATACACTGGGTAGCCAAAGAGTATCCGTTTGAAGGAGAACTAAAGTGAGAAGGCAAACCAGGGTTGTGCACTGGGTTTGGGACCCGCCGCGTAAAAAACGCCCCCAATGAAAAGTTACCAACAGACTCAGAACAGAAACCCTCCCTTCTCGATGCCAATGGATATAAATATACTTTGTATACGACGAAAGTCATTACAAATAACTACGGAAAAAATTTCAAGTCGATAGTCTCTGTGCACTATCTTCGTCAGATTTGAAAACTGAACCTTGCAACCTTGGGCAGGAAAAAATTCTTTCAATATTAAACCAATTGAATAATTTTTTTGCACCCAAAATCGGCTTTTTGAAATTTAAGATTGGTCTAAAACTTTCATGACAGTTGGATAGGTTTGGATATTTGCAAAGATTCAGATCTGTTTTTTTTTTTTTTTATAGAGAAATGTTATTGGAACTGATCAGATACATCTCAAACGGAAATACTAATAAATAAGTTTCAAAAGTTCCGAAGAGAACAGTCCAAAACTGGTCTTTCCATGAGGAAAACCATCAGCGGTCACTAAAATATTGGTCTTCACGTAATTATCATCTAGAACTTGTAAACCTTTTACCAAAACAATGCTAATATTAGCAATCTACTATTTACATATATTCCACTCAAATATTATGTCGAAATGATCGAAAAGGTGAGAAACTGTCCAGTTCATTTGAATACAGTTTGAAAGAAATTGGTCTGAAGTACTGGTATGAAAAGGTATAACAAATTTATCAGCATCACTATTCGGATATGACATTTTGTACATGAAATCAATAAAACGGTATAAAAGTAAACAAAACAAACTGAGTTTGTGAATCAAAAATTCATTAAATCAATTTTCCTTCAAATCTTCTCTTACTCAACCATTAAACTTCCCAAGCCATCAGCTTCAATAGTTTGGTGTGAAACTAACCGATGTGCTTTTGCACATGCGCAGACAACAAGTAAAGTCTCAAGTCTCATGTGATTACCCATTTAATTTCATTCAATCACATATTTTACCAAATTCGTATGCGCTCGTACATCATCGCCATCATTATCATCATCGTTTACCCAGTGTCCCCAACATTTTAACAATGTCATAAGCTCCAATGGTAAACAGCAACGCAGCAGCGCTGACATTAGTGGCCTGTTGTTGTCGTCATCGAGTGACATCAAAAGCGAA
>CM050325.1:101452997-101478248 GCA_027475135.1 Bactrocera correcta
AATTGTTAAGAGTATATATATTTAAAAACTATTAGACAAATTTCCGAACTTGCCTTACTCCTAAAACAAAAACAACTACATTATGAATTAAGGTTGTCTAATTGGGTTTATTGGTAATATTTTGAACCGAATATTTTATCGTTTCTTTTATCTTCTTGTTTCCTTTTAAGCAGTTTTAAAAACAAAGTCTGCCTTTTCACTTTGATTGTTTATAAAAAATATTTCAATATTTCAATATTTTTTTTTTTGTTTAATTTTTGTTACCATTAAAGTGAGTGAAAAAACGGAATAAAATTATTTTAGAAAGAGAACTATGAACAATAATGTAGTATTTTTCAATTCCAAAACAGCTGAATGTTTTTCAAGGGTATCCTAATGTGGATGTTTATTCAATGAGTACTATACGATTAGGAATAGAATATATGTTTTTTTGATTAGCTGTTATATGACAATGAATTCTGGTATACTTTTATACCAATATCGCACTTGATTTCTTCTTCAAAGATCTGGAATACATTTTTATTCTCATAACTAACTCTTTATTACTTCTTTCATTCGATGGCGCTCGAAACTTTGAAATTATTTAGAAATTGTTAACAGTTAAAAATATATTTTTCTATAAATTAGACTTAAGCTTCGAGCAAAATTCCGGTTAAAACTGCAACCAAAATTATTCAGCAAAAACATATAAACTTTATTCAAAAATAGTAGAAAACGTATTGTTTCCACGTCGAATAGATAGACCAGTGCATAGGTCAGGGAAAATAGCAAAAAGTGGAATCAATTCATAATAGATCCATTGAAAAGTAAAGACAAATTTATAAGGGTTATAGCAAAAGTAGTTTACGGACGATCTGAAGACGGAGGGGGCGTGGATAAACGTTAAAAATTGGTCTCAAACACAAAGGATGTCGAAAATTTTTAAGTAAACATTTTTACAAGTTTAAGTTTGTGTACTAGTTACCTACATAATTATTTTCGATTGAGACCAGCTTATAATTGATCACAATCTGTCCTATATTACTATTTTGATTTGACTTATGTGCGTTATAGGCAAAAAACTTCCGGACCTGCTGAAATTGGTTGACATACTTTTGGACCAGTTCAACTGGAACTGAATTTCTGTACTTGAAAGAAATCGCTCTCGCTCATTTGCATTTCGCATGCTATCTGCGATTTACTTTTAAGTTTTATTGTTTTTGGAATTTATATCTTGTATACATTTCTCATCTCTGCAAACGAGTGCATTTGCACCGAAAATGTAAATTCCCATTCATGTTGCACTACAGAGTAGCAATTAGCTTAAATAAATCATAAGTTTACTGTTAATGGACATTGAACTTTACTTGTGGAGTTATATAAAAAAAAATTCGAAACTCTTAAGCTGGAAAAAATTTTGTTAGTCTTGCCAATTGTTTTTAGTTTGATTTTATAATTAACAAACTATATTATATTTATATTCACAATCATGGAGGTCGACGAAAGTCATGTATGGAAATTCTATGATTCTATTTAATAAAATAATTAATTATTTTTGTGGAGTTGCCATCGGATTTTACTAAAAAGGTTTTATAATTTTAAATTTAGTTTTTGAGAAAACTTATAGAATTATTAAAGGACTAAATTTTATAGGAAATTAATGCAAAAATGGATGCCACTTTTTTGAATTTATTTTCATACAAAGTTATAAAAATGTTTTAAAATTTTAAATTGATTTTTTTGAGAAAACTTTAAGAAATGTTTAAGGGTTTGATATTAAAAATAATTAAAACAGGGTTGCCACCTTTTTAATTTTCCTTATATATACATATATTTAAATAAATAATAAATAGCAAACAATTATCGCTAATAGTAAACAATTTGATTAAAAAGGATGCATACATACATATGTATTTTTATACCATATTATTTTTAAAAGTTGCCATCTGTTTTTAAATTTTAACTTGATTTTTTGAAAAAACTTACAGAATTTTTTAAGGTTTAATATTTTTTATTAATAATAATATTTAAATTTTAAACGGTGCTGCCGCGTTTTTTAAATTAAATTATGTGTATGTAGATTTTTAAAATTTGAAAATGTTTTTTTTTTTTAACTTTAATTGTTCAAGGCTTGATTTTTTAATTAATACTAATTAAATTTTAAACTGGGTTGCCACATTTTTTAAATTTTCTTACTTATAGATTTTTTAAAATAAATAATAAATCAGTTAGTATAGAAAATAAGTGTTACTTATAAATGTGCTGTTATTATATTGTTGCCTCTCTTTTAAATAATAATAGTTATTAATAGAATATCTGTAACAGAAGGATAATAAAGGAAGGAATATTCACAATGTCCGCTGCCAAGGAGTCATTTACAAAATCTTGATAAAAAGATATTTATATAAAATTACTTAAAATTTTTTTGGAGTTGCCATCTGTTTTTACTTACAAATTTTATAATCTAACTTTTGAGAAATTTATAGAAGTGTTTAAGGGCTTGATTTTTTTTATTAAAAATAATTAAATTTTGAATAGGTTTTCCACGTTTTTCATTATATGTAAGTCATTTATGAAATCAAAATAATAATAATAATAATAGTAATAAAAAATAAATCATTGTTCGTGTTGCCAGTTGTTAAGAAATTTTAAAATTATATATTCATTATTTTAGAAAATCTTTGTTTTTGTTTAATTTCCATTTTTAATCAAGGTAAAATTTTGAGTGATGAGGGTTGCCACCTCTTTTCAATCTTTTTAAAGAATATTAATTCAGTTTGCGTATGAAATGAGTGTTATTTATGTAAGTACCGTTATTATTTTGTTACCACGTTTTCTAATTTATGAAAATGATATAATAAAATTTTCTAATAGAAGCATAATAAAAGAAGCTATTTTTCAAGAGTGTGAAATTATAAATTTTATTTAAAAGTTCGCTATAAGTAATGTTGTTTATTGAATTGCGTCATATTTCTCAATTATAAAAGTTCTTCAATAGAATTTCATAAAGTTACTAATTGATGAAATGCAATTATTAGATATCTGCTTTCACACATGCATATTTAGTAGGGGCTTCAGAAAGCTTTACTGCATTTTTGACGCTTTTTCACATATGTATATACCATAAATACCCACATATCTGTAGTTAGAAAATTTAGTAGTAAAGCGCACACGGTTGACTTGGTTGCTCATTTGTGCCATTGCGCCGCTAATATACAAATAGTTTCGCGCCAGACGCCGATCGTGCCAGACATACAACTTCTACTGCAAAAATAATATTCGTGTCATTTTGTGTGAAACGAAATACAAGTGAGTGCGCGTTACCGTGAGCGACACGAGAGAGTAATAAAACATTGCAAACATGTCAACAGCTGATGCAAATGTAAACAATAAGACCGAACCGGACACGGTCAAAAGTGCTACACAAACTACCGCTAATACTAATGCTAGTAAAATTCCCGACTGGCTTAAGGCTGATTTGTTTGTGAAATTGCTCGAACAAAATGTTCCCGACTTTAAGCAAATCAAAAGTTTCTCCATCGAGCCAACACAAGAGGCGGGCGATAACTATAGCACGATTATGACCTCAGTGAAACTCGTAGTTGAGTTGAAAAGTTGAGTTTGACCTTGAAATTCAAATAGTACACAATATTAACTAACACTCTAAATTTTAGCTGGAAATACGCAACAGGTGTCTTATATGTTAAAACTGCCAATAGAATGGGTGCAGAATTTGTTGAAGGGTACCAATGTGTTCGATGTAGAGACCATGATGTATAGTACTGTCATACCAGAACTGGAGAAGCTCTATAGTGATGCGGGTGTTGAAGTGAAATTCGGCGCAAATTATTATGAACTCGAAACACCATCCGAATACGGTGTTATACTCATGGAAGATTTGCGACTGCTTGGCTGTAGAAATGCTAAGCGCTTAGAGGGTCTCGATAAAGAACACACCGAAAGGGCATTGAAAAAGTTAGCACAATGGCATGCCGGCACCGCTACACGCGTGGCGCTCAAAGGTGAATATCACAAAGTGGTGAGCACTGGTATTTTCACCGAGGAATTCCTAGTAATGATGAAAGATTTGAATAAGCAATCAGCAAAATTATTCAACGAGTGTGTGACCACTTTTAACGGACACGAAGTGTACAAAGATGCTATGGTAAGTGTGTATGTGCATAGATTTCGGTGACTATTTGATAAAACAACCTAACTCGTCTTGGCACTTTTAATTTTTCAAGCTCTAAAGTGTAAGTGTATAGCTCTATTTTGAAGTGGAAGTGAATTATGTAAGCAAAATTGTACTTAGAATAATTATGAGCTTTAAAATTAATATAAAATATTAAATTTGCATATGAGCGCTCAAATGAAATGTTTTCAAGTGAATTAAGTGTAAAAAGTGAGTTAAGTCGTTTTATCAAATACTCGTAGACACATTTGCACCCGCATCAAATAAAATACCAAGTTGCGATTTAATCAGTTTTGCCTTGTGTGCACTTAGTAGTGTACATAATATAATAAATATTTAATAAATGTAAATTCGACATGCCATCCCTGTAGGAACAATGTCAGAAAAGAGTGGCTGCCGAATTTGGGTCCATGTTGCAGAGTGATCCTAATGATTTCAATGCACTAAATCATGGCGATTTCTGGGTTAACAATATAATGTTTCAATATGATGCTGACGGCAAGATTAAGGAAACTTATTTCGTCGATTTTCAATGTTGCCGTTATGGCACACCGGCGCATGATCTCTATAATATATTGATATCTTCAACAAGCTTGGAAGTCAAGCTGAAACATTTCGATTATTTTGTAAAGTATTATCATGATCATCTTGTGGAAAATTTAAAACTGTTGAAATATCCCAAGAAGCTGCCCACCTTGAAGGATATTCATATATCGCTTTATAAAAATGGTGTTTTTGGTGAGTATTGTGTTAAAAGTGGAGAATGTTCTTGTTTTGATAATCCGCATATTCGCTTTAATTTAATTTCATTAAATTTTTTGGTAGTTATTTTTAATTTAAAAGTGGATATAAAGATTTGCTTTTATTCGAAAGTTTTTGGATATTTTCTTTAAACAATTTAGTTTTTTGCTTCAATAAGATTTTCTTGCACATATAGTTTTGTGTAAAAAAAGGTTTATTTTTATATTATCATTTATCTAAAAAGATAAAAAGTGGCAACCCTGTTCCAAAATTTTTCGAAAAATAAGTTTTCAAATATATAAAAATATTTACATATACATACGTACATATAGTATTTATAAATATTTATATACAGATTAGATTTTTATATTGGTTTATTTGAAAAAATTAAGCCCTGGAAACCCTTTTTCAATATTCTTTGAAAAATTAAGCCTTTAAGAATATATATTCCATATTTATATTTATAGCAACACTGCATTATATATTTCAATATTTCACATTTTTATATCATAATTTATCTTTAAAATATGGCAACCCTGTAGCAATATTTTTTAAAAGTTAAGCCTTTGCAAATATATAAATATTTATAGCTAACTTTTTAAATTTATCATATATCTAAAAATATTATTATCATTTATATAAAAAAAAATTTAAACAGTGGCAACCTTGTTCCGAAATTTTTTGAAAAATTGAGCCTTTGAAAAACTATAAATATTTTAGTTAACATTTTTATATTATAATTTATCTATACAAATTTAAACAGTGACCATGCTGCTGCAATATTTTTGAAAATATAAAAATATCATTTAATATTTTTCTACTATCATTTATCAAAAAAAAAAAAATATATATATATATGTGGCAACCCTATTCCGAAAAATTAAGTTTTTGGAAAAAACAGAAGTTTTCAAACTAACGATACAAATATTATCTTTTAAACGGTATGGCAACTCTGCAAAACGAGATAGTTGCAGTGAAGCTGCACGTACCTAAATTTTCTAATTAATTTTGTTAATGCATTAGATGTTTCAAAATATTTTTTAAAAAATCTTTTAATTACTAAAATATTAACAATTAATTTGATAATCCTCATAGTTAACATTTATGCTCCTCTTAACTCGTTTATAATGGTGAGCATTCATTTTCGAAAGTATTTCGATTTTATTTTTAATTCTAAAGTTTCATTTTTATTATCAAAAACTTATAAGTAATTAAAATAATTA
This sequence comes from Bactrocera correcta, assembly GCA_027475135.1. NCBI lineage: Eukaryota > Metazoa > Arthropoda > Insecta > Diptera > Tephritidae > Bactrocera > Bactrocera correcta. The sequence goes on from CM050325.1 coordinate 101,459,133, forward strand.
ATTTGATATACTTTATCGTTATCATTCAATAAATATTTATTCATTCATTCAATATTATGTTTTTGTAATTAAAAGCTTTAATTTTCAAAATTATTTTGAAATGTTTGTTTGGTGTTTTGTTTTTAAAATTTTTGTATCCAAAATTGTTTTACGATCTTGCAGGTTTATTCGCTGCTCATGGTCATATGGCCATTGTGCTGCTCGAACCAACTCCTGAGGCTACTCTTGAAAACCTAATGGGCACTACGCCGGAAGGTGCGGAATTCAAAAAGCGAATGTATCTGAGCAAACGATATCGAGCACACGCCGAAGTTGTCTTGCCATGGCTTTATTATCGCGGTGCTTTTGAGTAAAGAGAAAACATATGGTAATAAGCTGTAAATACTTTATACAAATATTCACATTGTCACTTAGATACATACCCATTTCATCGGTATATTAGTAATTATTGTTGAAATATATATATTTTCTAAAGAGGCGTCTATGATAAATTGAAATTTATTTGATGAAGAGTAATTAGAATGGTGGAGAGTTTTTCATTTAATAAAATATTGTATTTTGCTATGTATTGCGACTATAAATGACTGTTTTTACTATTTGGAAACATCTATGTATATGTGTATATATGCGTATAAAATTATGCATGCTGAGTAATGGCAGTTAATTGTTTGCTTACGCTTGACGCTCTACTCAAGTTTTTTTATACCCTGAAGAGGGTATATTAAGTTTGACCCAAAAACAAACTCAGATGGAAACGTCGGAGACTTTATAAAATATAGAGGCAAATCATCAGCATGATGAGCTGAGTCGATTTAGCCATGTCCATCGGTCGATATATACGTAAACTAGTCCCCCAGTTTTTGAGATATCGCCTTGAAAATTTGAACAAGTCATTTTCTCATCAACTAACGGTTCATTTGTTATATCCACCGATATCCGCGCTTTATGGCATATAACTAACCTGTCAAAAACTTACCAAAAAAATTGTTCAGATCGGATCGCTCAGGATTGATGCCATATAAATCCAAATCGAGTTCTTGTAGAAAATTATTTTTGCATGTGATGGGTATTATAGTTTCGGTGCAACCGAAGTTTACGTTTTTCCAGTTTTTTTTTGTATTTGTAGTAAGCAATTATCATTTTATTATGGAAGCTATTGTGTTGATTGTTTAATTATTAGTTAGGTGAAGTTTTCGACGCCAAACAAAGCTGGAAAGATAAGTTTTCATATTAAAATAAGCATTCTATACAGTTTTGTATGTAATTGCTTGGCTCATTTGCTTAAGTACGCGTCAAGTTATTAATACCTAGACTAGATAATAACTGGCTTTTCAGTTACCACATACAGCCGGCGCTCGTTAAATAGAACCACTTTGTTTTTAAGATGACTCTAGTTTTTCTAATTATGGAAAGATATTTTATTTGTATATTTAATAAAAATAAGAAAACTAAAAGTAACAGTCCGGTGGAGTGGTCTTTTCAATTAATGAAATATTTCATGTTCACTCATATTACATATATATATATATATATATTATATGTATATTAGGGTAGGTCAAACCAAAATCATTGTTTTTTTCGCTCTCTGAAAAATCGGTTGCTAAAAACCTCTTAAAAATCTATTAATCGTTATGGGATGTTCCTCCGTCTAACCTTTTACGATTTTTTTCTTATTATCAATTCCAAAAAAAATTTGTTTGTCGTTATAAATGGCTAAAAAAAATATATTTCTTCATAGACAGTAAAACTTTTTAAACCAATTCGTCAAAATATTTTTTTTTTTGAAGGTTTGGTAGAATATCAGTCAGTGGCATATGCGCCAAACGTCACTTCAAATTAATCATTAGTGTTTATTAAACCATCATCTTTCTGTTGTACATAAAATGCATGCGGCAATTTTTACAATGATTATTTAACAATGAAGTTCCATTAAATTTTGTGATCGGAATCAAATTTCTGGTGCCGAAAAGTTTAGAATGTTGGAAAAAGATTTCGGTGACAATTGTTTGTTGTGAGCAAGTGTGTTTGATGGGTACAAATTATTCAAAGTGGAAGTGGAGGAACTACGTCCAGGACGGTCATCAACGTCAACTGGTGATCAACACGTCAATAAAATGAAGCAATTGGTGCTTGAGAACCGACGATTAATAGACAGAAATCTTACTGGCATCATTTGAATATCAGACGCATCAGCGGAAACCATTTTGAAAGATTATTTGGGCCTTAGAAAAGTGAAAGCATGATTCGTTCTAAAATCAGTCATTTTTTTCAAAAAAAAAACAGCATGGCGTTAACGTTTGTGAAATAATGCTTTCCGGTGTTAGGAAACTTGGATCTATGCTTATGACCTGGAAACAGACGATCAATCGACCGAAAATCGTAGCAAAGTTAAGCCGAAGCCCAAAAATCCATGCCAAACTAGGTCAATAATCAAGGTTATGTTGAAAATTGAATTCAATTATCAAGGTGTGGTGCACTCCGAATTCCTTCCGACCAGCCAAACAGTCAACAAGGAATACTATATTTATGTTATGCGGCACCATGATAATACACCGTCGCATACTGTATTGATTCTTTGTGAGTTTTTCGCTAAATTTTGAACCTATATCATGCCGCAACCACCGTATTCACCTGATTTAGTTCCGTGTGACTTCTGACTATTCAGCAAACTCAAACGACCGCTTGGGGGAAACTGCCTCGAGTCGATTGAAGAAATTCACTTTAGCAACTGTTTCGAAGATTGCAAAACACGTTTAAACAAGTATATTGGGGCCAAGGGAGTTTACCTTGGGAGTGACGACATAAATTTTGAGGAATTAATTAAGCATTTTTGATTTATAAAAAAAGTCTTACTATGTTTTGGTCATAGTAGTAGTTGTGCTGAAATTTCAATCGAGTTGAAAACGCATTGATAACGTTAAAGTTATAGTTTTAAGCATAAAAAACTAGAGTATCGAAAAAAGTTGTATGGTAGGTAAAAAATTATTAATAACTTTTGTCTTTAAACTTATTTTACTGACCTTAAAAAAGTAAGTGAAGAATGAAAATATGAATATTTTTCATTTTTCATTTTTATCTATACCAGTTTTACAGTAAAAAACATCTAATCTTATCTAAGTAACTCTTATTCCGTTGCACTAATTACAAGCAACTTATTTCACACAGTATACTGAGGCCGTAAACTCATATTAAGGAGATACTACAAATTATTAAAGACAATAATATATTTCAATTATTACAACATTATATACTTTTGTAATATATGAATACATATATGTGACCTGATCTACGAAAAAGGGGCTTAGGTGTAAAAAAAAAAATAAATAAATTGAAAAAAAAAAAAATAATAAAAAAAAAAAAAATTGATTTTTTGACACCTAAGCCCCCTTTTCGTAGAGCAGGTCACATATGTAACTGCTTTCTTTTATCATTTTTTTACTATCGCGACCTTCAGTCTGCACACGCCACTAAAAAAATGTGACCTAACTTAGTTTTATCGGTGTCCCGTTATCTCGAGTGGGCATTGTTTTAAGAGCTCTAAAACACGAAAAAAATGAAAAATATTCTGTAATGACAATTCTGTTATCTGTCTGTTATCTAATAGATAAGGGTAACGTATATGTATTAAAAATACGGAAATGGAGATACATGTAAGTGTGAACTACAGAAATTGAGTTGTCTTCACCTGTTATTTCTGTTATGAGACGGCATTTGGCTGAGAGAGTTTATGAACAGCATTTTAAGTACAAAATTTTTGTTCTTATATTTCAACGTTTTTATATCAAAATTTCAGGAGAGATTGTTCAAATCAAAAACAAAAAAATTAAATAAATAAAAAATAAAAAAAAAATAAAAAAAAAAAATAAAAATAAAATAAAATAAAATAAAAAAAAATAATAATAATTTAATATTATTTTCTCAAACTTGGAACACAAACCGACCCTTATTTCACATATATTTTTATATACATATTATATATTTATGAATTGTTACCTTTAACTCCGGTTGAAACGTAGAGCCAAATACTCACAACAGTACTCACACATTCATATTTACGACTTTTATTCGAACGATATCTAATGAGATAATGCAAACTGTTTGGGAAGCCATTAAATTTTTTCATATTGCACCAGTAACTCCACTGACTTCGCTCCTTTTTGCTTTTATTGACCTTGTGCCTCCTCCGTTTATTTATCTGTCACAAGTTTTCACTTCAATGACCGAACCGTCGAAAATTGTTTACTGAATGTGAGTATTAATTTTGCACTAAGATTAATAGTTGACAATTAATTATCCCATTTGCATTCCTATTGGATAAATAAGCAATTAATTATATATGTATATACATACATACAGACAAGCAAAGTCTAAATGATAATTAAAGTCTTATGTCATTAGCATGCGCATGGGGGTTCATAATCTAAAATGTACAGAAATATTAAATATTTGTACGTATTAATCTTTATAACGGTATACTTAGTTGGATTCAATGGTTTACTATACGTATATTAATGCTGATGCTTTTATTTATAACATTTTCAAGCTTTGTGCAAATATTTAAATTAAATACGTTCAGAAAAATTTTTGTAGAAACCCCTGTTTAGTAATTAAAATATTCAAACAATCAAATTTTAAAATTTAATTTTTTTTCTTAAATTTTTTGCAAACAGCTGTTGTCTTTGTAGGTTTCGGTGTCGCCAAAGCACTGCCTATCGGCGTAAGCCATCACGTGCAGCCAAGCAATTACTGGCACATAATAAGTGTGTTCTTAAAACAACTACAATATAGTGCATTTTGTATTTAGAAAATTTACGAAAACAAGCAATTTGGTAGTAACTAGAGTTTCATGCATAATTCAGCAATTTTAAAGCCAGTGCAACATCGTCTCTAGCAGCTGTATTATACATTATATAGGTGTGTGTATAGGCACATAGCTGTGTGTGCATATACAAATACACGCTTTTTGTTAGTAGAGCCCATAGCAATTGCGCTGCCAATTCGATACTTCCACTTGACTGCGCCAAATGGTAGGTTATATTGCTTGCATGCTCGGCTGTGGGCCGTTGACTTTCGCTCGAGCGTTTAAAATTCAGACAATATGGCCGATGAGTCTAATGGCTTTAACATAATTTAGGGCGCTCTGCATGTGGAGGAGGTAGTAGCGTACAATTTCATTCGCAAACTTATCAAATACTATAGAATATCGATTGTAAATAGTGCTTTAAATTTAACTGCAGGCTCTGTGGTTTTTGATACTATTGGAGAAAACGGATATTTTGACTTTGATTAATTTTTTTTGTAAGTTATTTGCGTATACCCTATAGTCTGAGCCTTAATAATTATATGAAATTATTTACATAAGTACATATGTGTATTTATTACTTTTTTTGTGTAAAAGAAAATAAAAAATACATTAATTTTAATTAATATAATACTTATTTTAATAAATATTTTATTTGAATCGCCCTGTATTAAAATATAACAGCAAGGAATGCAGCCTTGCGTTTTTGTTTACATTCGCGGTTAACTGAATAAATTGTTGTGAAGAAGCAAATCAGAAGAATTAAGTTAGTGTTTTCTCTAAAATTCCAGTTAATATTTTATTTAATATTCTGAAATCAAAAGTGTAAAGTGAAATTAATATATTTAAGTAATTAATTGTATAATGCCTGTAAATATCGCGTGTGAAGCAAAAAGTCTCAAATTGTGCATCGCTACGTGAGTGAGCAAATTTTCCGTTTACAATTGAAATTTGCCAATCTTTTGAGAAAAAGTGGAAAAAAAATGTTTGAATTGTGCTTTAAAATATTTGTGTTCCCAAAAATTTTTATGTTATTAAATGAAATAAATAATTGATAAATAAATAATTATGTTCGCAGCTGCATGCCAAACATGTTCATGCATGCACATGTTCATGTTACAGGTAAGTCGATAAGGAAACGTAATGGTATTGGTTTTTTTTTATTCTTATACATACATATACTTAAGTATTATATATATAATATTTAATTTTAATGTACATACGCACCATGTATTTTTATCCAAGGTAATTGAGTTTGCCACGAAGTACGTATGTACATACTTATGTAACATGCAAAAGGAAACGTTGGAGATCCCATAAATTATATGTATACATATACTTAGTATGTAAATATGTATGCACATAAATATATAAATGAGCAGCATTACGAGCCGGGGACAATTCAGCCTTTTTCCGTCTGTCTGTCCCTTTTGTAAATGCAAACTTTTCCCTTAGTTTTCGAGATATCTACATATGTATATGAAATTTTGGTAATGATTTTTTCTCCTCAAGAATCTGTTTGTTTCTCTGAACCGTCGCTACCGGACCATTATAGTATACAAATTCATTCGGCTTCGTGGCTGGAAAGAATTTAAAAAACCGTTGTCGTGATTTTCAGGTGGCACATACATACCTGTGAAGGAAGTGGGGGAGCAGTCGAAGTTAACGTTCTTTCTTTTTTTTTTTTTTTAATATCAAAACTTTGTGACTCAAAATTCTTTATATCATTAAAAACATATGAATTGAAAGATATTAACTTTTCTGTAAACATAGGGCCATGTAATATTTCTATTGTCAGTATAGGGAACTAGTTTGAGTCCAGGGTTCCTAAAATGTGGTAGTTTTCTTGGTCTTAAGCCAAACTTTTGATATGAGGTTTTGCTTTGACTATCGAAGGCTTATCGGTATTATTGTGGGTATATGATCAGCCATTTAGTTCGTTTAGTGGAAAGCGATTGGTTTTTTCTTTGAACGTGAGTAGGAAAATAGGCAGCATCAGAGGTTCAATAACTGTTTCGTAGCAAATATGAATATTGAAATGTTTCGTGAGTATATAATTCACGAGATGTCACTTTTGTGAAATTTTTTGAGATATATTTTGAGGTCGATTAAAGGTAGAGAGCGAGAATATATTTATAACAAAATATGAATGGTTTCTAAAGATGTTTTTGATTGCACTTTTAGACAAATTTTGTGGTTTGACTATTTGGATGCTAAGTTAACGAGACGATTTCCACTCGGTGTTTTGTCTAAACTAAAGCTCAATCAATTAAGAAAAAGATTCTTGCTTTCAACAGTTTTCTTTGATTGGACCTCGGGCACTGAATGTCAGATAATAAGATAAAGTAACAAAAAGTTTTCGATCAGTAGCTGTGGCAATACCAAATATTAATTTTTCTTATCGGATAAGCAATTTTATGCAAAACATTTTAAATCAATATAATTGAATTGTATAAACATACCGAACTTAGTCATAATACATACATATATTGTACTATAGTGAACGAGCGTTACTTCAATAAGAAGAAAAGTGTCACAATGAAGAGAAAGTAAACATCAAGTCGAAATAAACTATAAAAATGTTAAACAAAAAATCTTTCGAAATTTTAAAAACACGACAAAATCTACAGGACACCAAAGCAAAATGTCACAGTCACGTGACAGGCGAAGAAGTAGAAGAAAATACAGTCGCCAACCGCTCATAAATAAATCAACACAAACCGAACAAGAGCGTTCAACGAATCAGACGCGCACAATAAATGGTTCGGTTATTTTGAAAATCACCGACTATACAAAACTTGATGATAACGAACAGAGCAGCATAGAGGAGTCATCGCCAAGCGACACATCGTCGCGTGGTTCATCGCTTTCAAAATCGAAAAGACATGAAAATGCGCCGATAAATGTTAAAAATGATGGTAGCCAAACAAAGAAAGATTGGCGCTATGCAATTGTAGACCCAGCTGAGCTGTCTATGGATTCAGATGATTCGATTAATTCAAATACGCAATCATATGATTATTTAGAACGCGAGCCGTTGGTGACATCATTGACAGATCTAAGACTGAGCGATAGTGAAGAGGAGCAACAACAGTTATACTTAACCGAGATGACAAGCAATGAGGAAAAATTGGCCAAACTCTAGATCTAGCAGTTTTCGATTTTGAATATTTTTTGGCAATTATTTTTATTCAACTTTTTTTTTTGGGATCTAAATAAATCAAAGCGGAATGAGTAAACGAAAGTTTCACTTTGTTTACAGAAAATATCAGCGAATAAGTAAGCTATTAAAATGAAACGAGGAGTTTGGAGTTTTATATTATAAAGTCCTTTAATTCACGTTTTCTTATGTACTGCTTACAAAGAACTGAACTGAGTAGAAAATGGAAATATATCATAAACTGTAAATACATAGATGCGTGGAAGGGGAATAATTCAAGGTTGCAATAAATAGTATTATCTAAAATATACATTGGTAGTCTAAACTACTTCCTTGCGCCAACATAAGCAAATTAGGGTTGGTCGGGTCCAAAAAAGAATATTATCGAAAATATTAATCTTATCTGGCTTAAACTTTAATCATCAAAAGTGCTTTAAATATATTAAGGAGAAAGAGATTAAAATGGTTTATTCTGCTGGTGATTTAAGAAACTCTCATTCGAAGGAGTTCACTCTTTTCTTTCAATGTTTTGGTACTTGCATCGGTCGAATTTGTGTTAGGTTGTATTATCTTGAGGAAGAGCGATATGCTTCTTTGGACTCATTTACTTTAAACATGTAAAAAATAGATTTTGATTCGTCTTAGTTTCAACTTGTTGAGTTATGAAACGGGTGGGTATACCTAACTAGGAATGTACCCGAATTCAAATACGGAAACTATATTGAAAACCGAAGAAGATTACTAAAGTAATTTTTATTCTTGTTGTTTTTAAAAACTCCATTTATAACCTACAAGGTTTGCAATACTTACAAAATTATTTTTTTTCTTTTTAAAGTAGTTCACAAATTCTCTCAAATCAAATTTGATGGCAATGAAATTCAGTCTTTTACCGACTGTCGTTTCATATACATAGTTGTTAGTTTTTTTTTTATATTTTTTTATACTTTTTCTACCGTTTTATAAACATTTTTATATTTTTTTATACGATTTTTTACACATTTCGCTTTTCTAAAATTTTGGCAAAATGTATGAAGAAAGCGACTACGCTGAAGAGTACGAAAATACTGAGTGCGAGCCACATTTTCAAACGCAGAATGCTGATCTACACAGATCGCATGACTCGCAGCAAGATGCAAAGAACCGAAGGTCCCGCAGTTCAAGTCGGACTAGTAAACAATCGTTCCGCGCTTCAAAGATTACCACTGACGAGCTTAATCGCGCTGGTTTCCAAATCAGAACTAGCATACAGTCATTCGACGATGAAGATTACGAATGTGAAGACTTTTTGAACAATGATGAGCACTTGGTGCAGTTAGAACATACGCTGCGAATGAGTTTTTTGGATAAATTTACGGGTTTACCAAATATCGATGAAATTTCTTCCGAGTCCACCGAATCTATTATCGAACAAGTGGAAGAGAAAACTATTGATATGACATTATCGGGTAAATTTGTCGATCCACTAACCGGCTTAGATATAATAGAATCCGATAAAGAGGATGAATATGAATATATGGAAATCGAAGAGTCTTACGAAGAGGAAGACGAAGGTTACGAACCATTCGATATTACCGAAGATAGCGAATTACTACAACTGCTGGGACATGAGGTTTCAGAAGAACCTGAAGATGTCGACAATGCACTATTCGATTTGGATTATATACAGAAAATTATGCAAGCTGTAGACGTGCAGGATATCGAACAGCTCATAGCGGAGGATACAAGGCGGCAAAATGAAGAAATCGTTGCTGCTTTCATTGAAGATCTATTTCAAATAGTTGCCAAAGCAACTCAATATAAGGATCCGCAAGAGATATTGCGCAAATCCGTCGACAAGCGTCGGTTAATGGATGAAATTAATGAAAAGTTGCGAACACTCGAAATGGAGCAGGGCGTGCGTTTATATCTCAATCGCAAAGTCGTCGATCATCATAGGCGCAAGCATATGTATCGCGCAATAATAGAGGACTCTGCCGAAAATCTGGAGTTTCAAATGGCAAAATATCACTCTTTTTTACAAAAATATAACGAAGTATTGGGCAAAGAGGAGGAACTTGAACGTGTGACCAAAACCAAAATTGACAAATTGCATGAGAAATTCGAGAAAAAACAGTGTCAAGTGGATGAGAAGATTATCGAGTTTGAGGCGCTTGCTTACCGCGTGATACTACAAAAACAAAGAAGGGACATGAACGAGGGTGAGATCGATTTAAATGTCTTCGATAGCGCGGAAAATGTGGAACGCTCCAGAGTAAGCGGACGCACTGGTAGTGGGTTTAAATAAAGTGCATTGCAAGACTTTAATTTTTCAGATTGTATCTATATTTTTGAAGAAAATGGCACTGGCGCGCAGGGAACTGTCTAAAGTTCGACTTATCTTAATCAAAAAGCAGCACTTATTAACGGATCTGCGAACAGTAAAGAAAAATTATTTCTATGTCCAAGCTTTGCTTCTAGTATACTTAATTTTTTTTGCGTCTCAATCAAATACAAAACATCGGCGCTGGTCTAAAACTATTTCAATTCGAGAATCTGCAAAACGATGTCATACAATTGTTCAAGAAAAATGATGGTGTGTACATACATATATACCTAATTTATAGTTATTTTGATTTGTATTAAATTTTGGTGTTCCTCATTACCATCGCAGAACGCGATTCGGAGCTGGCTAAAGCTCGCACCCAGCAACAACTCGACGTTCACATTAGCTCGCATCTGAGAGAGCGCATTTTGATGCTGCGCAACAGATTGAGTGTGCAGAAGTTGACCTTCCGCGAATTATTGAGGCAATCGCAAGTTGCCCGACGCAATGTTTATAAACAGAAGCAGATACGCGCACAAATCCGTAAAGAAATCAAGGAGTGCACCTTTCAAGGCGGTATATTGTCGAAGCCCTCACTGATGGTTGATTATGATCGAACTGAGGAGGCGATAGATGAGAAAAGGATAATCGTTGAAGCTTTACGTAGTCAATATAAGAAAATAGTCGATAAAATTGCATACTATGAGCAAATACTAAATTCAAGATCCTCAAATAAATATGTTTTAGGAAAGTGAAAAATAGCGTCCATGTTTTGAAGCAGGAAATACGAGAAACGTTTGCAATTACGTTAAGTTTGGTTTCAAAGACAGGTTGGCAGTGTTGTTTTGGTTTTTGTAACGGGTACCTAATCCCCGTTAGGATGGTAAGAATTAGATAAGTTGTTATCGACGTCATCTCACGGTAGGCTCAGAAAAAGTGCTGTTTCGACCGGGTCGGACCAAAGGGGAGAATGGTTTTTTAATAAGTTTGGAATTTAACCTGCTGCAGTATACAGAAAGGGAATCGTTGAAGGTGTTAACGGCTTCACAATGAATTACAATTAGTGCTTTTCGGGAGTTAGTTGCGTCAGAAGTCTAGTTATCGCATTGTTTTATGTCGTTGGCGTAGTTAAGGAATGACGTCTTGATGCTCCTAGGAGGCGGTTCCGCTCCAAGCCGGTGACTGCAGGGATGATTTCTGCGAAAGCACCTCAGCAGCAACTGCTTCGAGGGGAGTACATTATGCTCCTTAACTGGGAGCATGCATGACTTACTACGCAGGTGTTCGATGGGAGACATCAAGAGGTATCCTCTTGTAGTCCGGCAGTCAGAGTAGACAGTAATTCTTCAATTATGTAGATTAGTATATTTTTTTTTTTTTTCTTTTCGTTGTTGAGCACATTTCCGCAACTATAGTCTTATCACACTGTGGTACATATTAACATGCATCGTGTTCAACATTTTTCTTTGAAACTAAATCTTCAACGCATGTTGGGGTTATATTGCTCTGCTGAAAGTGATATACTATCTGATCAAATTTGACTCGGACTGAAAACAAAAAAAAAAATATATATATATATTTTCACGTATTTTTTAAAAAAAATCTTTATTAGCGCCTTCATAATAGACTTCTGAGCCAAACTTATCTGTTTAACCCATTTTTACATACGCTTGTTATAAGCCTCGGCAGGTATGACCTTTAAACCATTCAGCGCATTTTGGTGTTTTCGGTTTTTGACTCATTTTTGGAGAGCCGTTCGCTAAATTGTTTAACAGTCTCGATGTTATATTCATAAGCCCACATCACGAACAGCCATCATGCGATTGACACAGGTTGAGGATCCTAATAAGAGTGCACCCTAGCAAAGGATTTTGGTGAGAGTGTAGCACTGAATTTTTATCAATGATATCGGTCACGATCTTCACGGATGAAGCTGAAACTTCACACCCCTATGTTTGTGTCAAGTTTAGTCCGAGTTCTTCAATTATCTTTTAGTATTTTTTGATTTTGCTTTCTATGCCAAAAGAAGTGTAGTTGCTCTTAGATTACAAGGTTTTAATGCCCTAAGCAGGACAAAGTTTGTAACACCCAAAAGAAAGCGTGGGAGACTTTATAAAATATATACCTAAATGACCAGCATGACGAGCTGAATCGATTTAGCCATATCCGACTGTCTGTTTGTCCGTCCGGACATATCGATTTGACGTCCTTTTCTCTCAAAGACGCTGCTTATGTGTTATGTGTCCAAACGCCGATATCTGACCATTGTAGCGTATATCTGTCATACAAACTAATCGATCAAAATCAAGTTCTTTTGTATTATGTAGAGTATTATTACACCGGTGCCCACGAAGTGTATCTGAAATTTATCGCACCTTTTCATATTTTGAATTTTGATTTTCTGACAAATGTCTCGAGCTCAAACTTGGTGAACAAATTAGCGACACATCGAAGATAGATTTTGATTGATTCTACGCAAGTTGCTAGCAATCTCTCCAATTCTGCAGTACTAGTTCTGAAGCGTTGTTAGATTTCGCCTATAATTGGTAGAGCTTTTTGACCACCATTTTCATCCACCATTCAGAAATATTAATAACATACTTTAAACTTTAATTAAGATTGTAAGAATGCGTCATGCAGAAAGTTTCACAATATTTTCTTGGTACACTTCCTTGACTGACTACATTTGGTATAGTATATTTCGTAAGAACATGTTGATAGCGCTCTAAAACTGAAAAGCCTTTCGTAAGCATCCTTAAAATTGACAAAATTCGTTTATTAAAAAAGTTAAAATTTTAGCGGTACATGACACATACAAACGTTACAGCAATTTGTGAATTTCCCTGCTGACTGTTGCTCACTTTCGTGCGTTAGTGCGCCTTCGGTAACGTATACGCAGTTGTGTCCTAATGCATTTGCATTTACTCCTACATAAGTTGCTTAAATAAAAAACTGGTTTGCATCTCTTAACGGCATCTGTTATATTAACCATTTCATGTGTGAAAAACTACTTAAATTTTATATTCATCTACTTAGTGTAATGCATTCTGCTAATGTGTACATTTGTTGATCCGTTTACAATGGTGGATGTATGGAGGAGTCAAAAACTTTATTTTATTTGTTAAAAAATGTTAGAAAATGGACGCATTTTTATATTTTTGTTTAACTAAAAGTTGCAACAAAATATATATTCTTCTACACGTTTGTTATATAGCAATAAGGGATAAAGAATTGTAGAAAAGTTTATTCACACGAGTCATCCATCAACCTCTGTTAGGTCTTTGTTTCTCTCCTTTGTGTATTCCGTGAAAAAAAAAATAGTTTTTGCTTACGAATTGAATACATTTAAACACATACTTGTATGGAAGTAATTCGTAAAGTTCACACAACTTTAGCATTGTTGGCCTTCGTACATAGTTGGCTTTTGAACTCAATGCCCCAATAATGCCGTTTGCATGCCTTTTAAAAGTAAATTTCATGCAAAATTCTTCCACTAGAAATTTCAATGAAAACTGTAAGCGAGAACTTCATGACAATTGTGAATGACAATGAATAAATATATCGATTTGCCAATAGGCATCAGCAGCGAGCGAAAACCCCAAAATGTCTGCAACGGCGGCCAACATTCCAAAGTTCACTAAGGTCTGAGTGACGTGAAAAAGTCACGCCATTTGAGCTTTACCAAATTGAATAGTTTAGAATGCGCTGTAAAGCAAAATCGTTGAATAGCCTGTCTGCCAAGATGAAATTGGATTCTTAATCGAATTCAACAACTGGAAAGCCAATATACCACATATAGGTATGCATACATAGTTGCATGCACCGCACAATAAAGCTGTAATCGGAGGAATGTGAGTGACTGTGTGATTGCTTATACTAGTAGTAGTTGTTGTTTGTACATAGTCTGTACTTGTTGTGTGCATTTATAAACATCTAGTTGTACATTTCAAAGTCGCCAAGCGATTTCTGGCACTGCCGCGACAAAGTCTCCTTTTGACTGCAGGAACCTTATGCTGCATGTACTCAACTACCTAGGTAGTTGTGTGGACTATGTACACATGCATGTGATTGGATTTTATACAAACTACAATTGCGACCTCCTTTAAGCTTGCGCTTACTATTGCATAAGTATTGGTTAACACAACAAAAATATAAAATAACTGGAAGCCCAGCAAACATTTTTGGTTATGTCTCATTTTCAAATATATCTCCATTTTTTTTGTATTATTCATCCGTGATCGATTATGATGAGTTAAGAGTGAAAAATTTGAGGATCTTCTGCTTTGAGAAAAAAAGTTTTCGAAATGCTTCTTTCAGAAAACCCTAAACTTAAGTGGCTATGTTTACTTGCAAGGCGAAAATAAGTTTTTTTCGTGATTTTTTTAAAAGATTTTATTTATATTTATTTTTTGAAAAACTTTGGGTTCCATTCATCCGGTAGCCAATCTCTAAGAGGTCCATCGAAAATAAGTGTCTGGCGGTGGTGAATATTTTTCTGCTTGAATTGTCTCAAACCCAAGAACTGGAAAAATTATTATAGATGAATATATAGTAGGAATATTCTTTTGAGTTTTGAAAAAAGTTGTGACTTAAAAAATTGAAATTATTATCTAAAACTGTATTTCTTCAGTTATTACCCGAAAAGTAACTACATATATGAATATACTTAAGGTAACTTTTACTTTACCTACTCTAAGAATAGCGTTCAAAAAAAGCATGTTTAAAGTTTTAGGAACCGATCATTACCGGATCATTTTCAATAATTCTGAGGATATTATTAAATATAGGTAGTGTTTTCGTATTTCTAATCAAACTTCAACTTTTTTCTTAAATTAAATTAATTAAAGAGTTTTAATAAACCAAATGCGTAATATTCTGATAGACCACTTTTTGTCATTTTTCCGTTAGAGACATTATTCTATCAGTGCACAACTTTTCTGATTTCTCGCCGGTAAACTGCCACTATTAATTTTCACAGGCTTCTCTTGAGGCCAACTTTATTCCATTAAGGGAGTCCGATGGTACAAGGGCAGGACTATATGGTGGATGCATCAAAACTTCCCAGTCAAGTTCTCCCAGCTTTTGCCGAATCATTAAAGATGTGTGTGGTCCAACGTTGTCCTGATGGAAGACGAAGAACTTACTGGTGATTAGTTCTGGCCTTTTTTTTTGGATTTCTTGCTTCAGTTTTATCAGTTATTGACAGTAAAATGTAGAATCAAACATGCGACCAGGCTGGAGCAGCTCATAGTGGATGATTCCTTTCCAATCCCACCAAACACTCAGCATAACTTTTCGAGGCGTCAATCCTGGCTTTGCGATCGTTTTTTTTAGGTTCACCACGCTTAGACCATGATCTTTTCCGCACATTATGGTCGTATTATATTTGATCCACTTTTCGTCGCAGCAAAGAATCGGTCCATTAAATTTTTCACAGAAAATTCATGTGGAACCCGAACATCGAGCTTCTTTATGTAGTCAGCCCCTTTTAAATGGTTCAAATCCGTTTGATGGTTAATGTTAACTTCCTTGGTCATTGTTTTCCATAATTTCATCGACTTTTTCAACGATAAGTCGACCAGAGCGAGATGCATATTTCACATCGAAATTTCGGGAACGGAAGCGAGCAAACCATTGTTGTGCTACACGAACTGATGCAGCATCGTCTCCGTAAACTTCACAAATCTCATTGGTGGTTTGCGTGGTATTCTTCCCTTCTTTATACAAAAATTTCAAAATATAGCGAATTATTTCACTATTTTCACTAATTTTTGATCATCTGTAACTGTTTTCAACTTCCCGCAATTTTATTTTTGGTTAAACAATGTGATTGGTAGCACTGGATATATACGATTCCTACGACATCTATTGACAAAAGACTTTTACTTATTTATATTCGATATACAAAAAAAACAAAAATAAATTCACAAGGGGATATAAGCCTTAGTCTAACTTTCTTGAACTTGCTTTCTGTCATGCCGTCATTGTTGACTGGTGCACCTTTTCTTTATCGTCATTTGTAATATGTTACTTCCATCGGACTGCATATCTTTGCATGATATTCTTAGTATTGATTGGTGACATCTGTTGACGTTCAAATTCGAAATTCGTGACACGTTTTAGGAACATAGCATGTCTACATATATAATATGAATGTATGTTTGTATGAATATGAGAGAAGATGCATATATTGACATTAGGTGCTGTTCAAACTTGTAGTTCGTGATTTAGTTTAACATGTAATTGGACTTAAAGCGTTGTAGGCCGCACTTGAAGAGACGAAATTTCCGACTTCAGAAACTACTACTTGATCGACTCTAACCAAATTATTTTTTCACATTTGAAATGCATTTTAAAAAATCGACGCCTATTTTTCAATTCAAGTAATTAGGATATTATGAGATATTTTTTGTAAAATAGCTAATTCTTAACAGGAAACTATCGAAACCCAACTTTCACCTAAAAATGTTCGAAATTGCAATATATATACATAACCTCCTGATACTGAATAATATGAATTTCATAGCTGTGGATGAAATCTAACGTCAATTATAATGATTTTTATATTTATTGAAGTCAAAATAATCACGGAGGGGAGACAAGTTTTATTCTCATAATGTGAGTGGTGCCACCCACTTTTAGGTGAAACTCTATATGTCAAGGACTACTAGATCAATTTTAATAAAATTTAATGTATAACTTTATATTGTTATCCTTGTGTTACAGTGCGAAATCAGACAACCAACACGCCTAAGATGCATATAATGAAAATTAAATTTATATTTGATTCTTTCACTGTTACAAATGGTGTCGCTAAAGTAAGCTATCCCTCGTTTGATAATGGGCGAACCATTACTTTTCAAGTTCCAGGTACGGAATATGTGGACTTTAGATACCATTAATGGCTTGTTATCGAAAAAATTGGTCACTCTGTGAGAAATGGTTATGCAATTCAAAGAGCATCTTTTCCTACTAATAATATTGTTACATCCATATATATAATATAGTATGTTATATTTATTACTCTTTTGCCGATTTTGTGTTATTCATATCAGCAATAAATTCATAACAAAATATGACAGAGACATAACATTTTACATCCGAGATGATATAAGAGGGCTTAATATTAGTCGGGGTAAAAAAGGCGATGAGCGTGGCGCCGACAATTATTAGGTGCATGAATAATGTGTTTAGAGCATACCAACTTACGACCAAAAATTTTCGAAATACAAAACAACAAGACCTGTTCAAGGGCACTTATAGAGAATGTACCAATAGTTGGACACCAGTACCTATGTATAGTTAACTTTTGACAGCAAATATCGGTCAAGGTTTGACATATGTAATTGAAATGCAAAGATAATCATTTTTTGACAGTGCATACGTGACAAAAATAGGTTGAAACGGGTTAATAATTCCCGTAGCTCCCATATAAAAGGTGATCAATTTCAAGGTTCCGTACTTTTTTAAAGTAAAAGCACATAAACTTCAAATCTGATGGGAAATGGTTATTAACTTTCGAAAGAACATTTTTTGCTTTCAAAAGCGGCTGCGGACCCGTCTCAGGTGTTCCATCCGTTGAATCCAACTTTCAATTACTAAATGACACGCGTGATTTTTTACTCCAAAACTCGGATCAAAGCCGGATTGTCCGCATAGATTATAGACTTTAAATATCCCACAGAAAAAATTGTAACGGTGTTATATCACACAATCTTGGTGGCCAAAATGTGAAATTATCTGTTCACCGAAGTGTTCTCTCACTAAATTCATTGATGCGGTGAGTGGGAAGTTGCGCCGTATTGTTGGAACCAAATATCAACGAGATCAATTCAATTCTTTGATTTCAAGTATCAATTAGTAGGTTGTCAATACGCGAAAACCCATTATTAAAGATTAAAAAATATGGATTGATGATTCCACTGGCCCACAAACCTTATTAATTTGTTGTTTTTTCTGAATGAAATGGCAGCTCTAGAACCTCTTCAGCCTGCATTTCATTCCAAATGCGACAATTTTGCATGTCTCCATTGAGTCAGAAATGGAACAGAATTTGGCTCGAAAACGTCGGATCTTCTTGGAACTTTTCAGCAGACCAAAGAGCGAAGCGATGTCGCTGGGGAAGGTCGAGCGGATTCAATTCTTGCACAAGCTGTATTTTGTACACTTTCAATTTAAGATCTCGACGTAAAATGCGCCAAGCCGTTCCATACATCAGTTCGAATTGCTCCGAACCGCGCCGAGTGGACACTCCTAGGTCCACACTTTTAGCTCGGCTGCTATATTTTTTTATATCTATTAGGTCTACAACTTTGCTTCCGCCGTTTTCCAATATATGTCTCTAGGGTCAAGCACTGGTCGAATTAATCGTTTTATATCGATCTTGGACATTTGTGTCAACATTAACCCAACAAAATATTTGTAGAGATCTGTTTGCATCCCAAACTTATTCTCAACTGAAAATGTCACTTTTTGAGCCGAATTCTCGACATTTGCGGAAAATTTTGCTTTTCTTTTTTAATTCCACGCTTTACTGAGGCAGACACATATGCACATTGATAATACTATTACTATTTATGATTTCTATTAGGTATTAAAAAAATATAGAATTTTTGTAAAGCAACTTGTGGATCATAAAGAAATTTGAGTGTTAATTAAGCGTTGCTTTTTGAGGGAATAAGGGAAAACACTTTTGGACCGTTTTTATACAATAAAGCCTTAAATTTACAAAAAAAAAAACAAAAAACGGCGGAAGCAAAGTTGTAGACCTAATAATATATAAGAGATATGTTCAAAAACTAACGGGAGATTTGAAATTTCGAGTCCAATTTTCAAGTTTTTTATTATGTTGAT
>CM050325.1:101478748-101503977 GCA_027475135.1 Bactrocera correcta
GGCAATTATATCAGGATTGTACAATTTTAAAATATGCTACATATTGTTCTAAATATAGTGGCTAAATTCTAAGGGAACCCTTTGTTCTTTGAACTTATCCTAAGTCTGTACAAGGAACTTACTCAACTATTTGGGTTGACCTTGGCCGGAAGAACATTTTATACTTTTTAGACAACAACGCAATTATGAGCGTGTAATGTTTTTCTAGCCAAGATCTAAGTCTTACAGAAAATGTCTAGTCCCAGAAACCAGTTCCTTCTTAACAGGTCATGATAATATACAGCAAAAAAATTCCATAAAATATAAAAATACGACTTAATTTAAGAATAAATTGTCCTTTTTGTTTTTTCTTGTCTGAGGTCAATACCGGAAAAGTCTTTAAGATCTGATTGAGTATTAAAATTTGCGTAAACTTTTAAGGTCCAAATATTTGAGCTTAAGGCATTGTTTTATTCGTATGAGAAATCGTCAAATGTTCTTATTGATAGTTAAGAAAGTATGGATAAAATTTTTACATTTTAAATGATTTACATTTTCAAATTAAATTCAAGTTTATATATCATAAATATCATAACACCAAGTTTTATAGTTATATTTAAGCCTTAATTTTTTATATTTAGCGAAAAGATGTGACAGATTGTAAATAGTTTCTATGAATTCGAACAATTTATTTGAATTTGGTTTAAATTTTCCTGGACGGTATGCACTTTATATAAAAATAGCACTTGCAGTGGTTGGTATGTAAGTGCATATTTGCTCACCTACACTATCCGGCTAGTCGTCGTAAAGTCTGCGCAAATAAACATGCTGCGCTGAAGCACAGCACAACAACAACAATACGTCAAATACGAAAACAAGTTGCATTGCCAATCTTTCATAGTTGGCCTTCAAGCAGTCGAACATTCAACGGTCGTGATCACTGCCCTGCCCAGCAGTCATGTCTTCCACTCAGCAAATGTATCAGCCACCCTCCGAGAAAAGACGAACAGTGAACAAAGTCATGACTTGGCAAATGATAGATATACATATAAATTTATTGTATAGAAAAAATATGCTATGTGTATGTAATATGTGTCTGTTATATGAATGTTTTCCGGTTCTGATCCAAACGATGCGTTTGCACGAACTTACTCACCATTGCTTCTTATTGATTTCCTCAGTTTAACAGCATTTTCAAGTTATCCTACTTTATCCATTCGTACTATGTGCATGCGTATGCATGATATTCTCTCCTACACGTGCCAAGTTCCCCATCTTGTCGGTTTAAACTGTGTGCTTCACTGCCTTTGGTGCATCGTTCTCATACTTTCCCATTTATTTAATGCAATTAAGTATTAACCAGGTGCGATAGCCTTTTGCTCTTACACTTACACATAAGTAGCTATCTCAATTTCTGTATGGAATCTGTAACTCGAGTGTCCTTGTAAACCAAATTGTGTTGTTCTTACTATATCCTATATTTTCATTATCATAATTAAGTTGAAGTGTATGAAACGCCCTTCTACCGATACTTTACCGTTCATCTCTGCATGTATGTGTGTGCTTATATTAATTTGTGTGTGTATGCTGTTAGTAATTGGCTGGCAGGAATGCAATATTGGAATTACAATGGCATTTTATTTATTTCCAGACAATGTAACAATCGATTCCTTTTGTTAATGATCTAATTACGAATTTTCATTAACGAGGATTGAAATATTTTGGTATGGAATTAATTTAAGCATTATAAATGTAATCTTAATATAATGATATTAAATTGTAGTTAAATCGAAATTATATGTATTTACATAAAATGACATATGCAAGGATGCCTTTTACAACAGTCGTTGAAGAAGCTTTGCATAAGCCTAATTTATCAGCACCGTGTAAAATATACGAATAATAAAAGTGTTTTTTATATTAATTTCATTAGTAATTTGGTACACTAGCCTTAAAAATATTTACAGCGTAAAAAAGCTCTTTATTTCTAATTAAAAATGTGACTAAATAATGTTTTTTTTTTCTTTAAATAAATTCCTTTAAAATTCATATGCACTTAAAGCTATGTTTCTATCTACCGAGCATTCATACATTTGCCCCATAAATTTTGCGTTACTTATCCGACATGGTGTACACCTCCATGTGGTTGCTTAGTGCAAAAGACCGAATATATATAACTTACAGCATATAAATATATTTCATGAGAAAAGTAAGAAAAAGTTCTGCTTGAGAAAAAACAAACATTCAAACATATGTAGGTATTTAAATATGTTGAGCGTTAGACCTACCTACGTCCTACCTATTGTAAACAAACATCAAATTCTTTCTTTAAAAAGTTTGAAATATATATCTTTGCAGAATATTATGTGTCTAATCTCCATTACGGCATATATGGTAGTTAGAGTACAATCCTTCAAGTTTTCTAACACAATTTTTCCTAGAAAATATCTTGAGGCTAGCAAAATCTAGTAAACTCAAACGTCTCAATACAGACAAATTGAAGTCCTTATTGACTGTCTGTCCTTCCGGAACAAATTCATCACGAAATCACGAATGCCGAAAAAACAATGAGTATCACCTTGATTTTGGAACGGTTTAGTTTTTTTTCCTATATTCCGATGATTGTTAACGTGTTTGCATATCAAACTTACTATATAAACCCATGTTTGTGGAATCGGAATTCGCACGATCAAGCATGTCCAAAATACCTGTTTACGGTCTAGCAAGAACTCGTATCATACCCAAAATATCCACAAAAATCATTCGAACGGACTCGGGAGAGATGTCAGGCTCTCTTGTCATTTTTCTAACATTTGCCTGACGATTTTCAACCACTATATCCTTCACGATTGTATTGTTTTCATCTGTTGAAGAGATCTAAGGTCGTCCAGAACGAGGCATGTTTTCAACGGGTGCTTTTCTGTCACAATTTAAATACCTCTGGCTAACATAAATCATGTTAGGAGATATAGTGTATAAGATTGGCATCAAGTAAGTGACCCCCCAAATATCTTATGATAATTTTAAACTAAGCTCTTATATCTTTTTTAACGTTACGAACTAAGCCATTTGACCGTCAGAACCACTCAAAAAAACACAAAAGAGAAAATAACCTCAACCTAAAAGTCGTCGGGCTAGAACAACTTCAGTGCACTAGGGAATTGTTTACTAATGTTTTTATCGTGAAATAGTAATGATCATAAATATTTCATGCTTTCCCTAATATTTATTATAACTTATTTCTGGTATTATAGTAATAAAAAAAAAAAACAATTTACAAAAAATTCTAATATGTTCTTTTTGTCTTTTATTTCAGGTAAGGATGAGCTGAGTTCAAAACTAATGCGTTTAGGATAGTACTTTTCATTGGAAAAATCGAGTTGTGTCTATTCGAAACTTATGTAAGCCAAAGAACATATACAAACAACTTAAATGTGTTCTGAAAACATTTACTGCCTTTTAATATCATGACTTATTATAGGTGGCATTTTAATTCCATGCTCTACTACTATAAGAACTTTCAGGAAAAAATCTTGACAATCGCTTGTTGGATTCAATTTTTAGATACATTAAGCTATGTATAATAAAAGCCCAATATCAGGAAACGTCAGTTGCGTTAAAACATTCCTATTGTTGTAAAAAAGAATCATAAAGCACTCACCAAGTTGTTTCAAATACAACAGCAAAGGGAAATTCTTATAATACCCGTTGTCCACTCCCTTTTTATTATTGCTAAGTTAACATTTCTAACTTATGAAAAAATTGCCTGTAAATTTATGCCTTGTTCACGACCTCATCTACACGCACATCTTACATTCCCACCATCATCGTGGTGACATTTCTGCGTCTATCAATAAAACATACGTAGCTTTGTATTTTGTCATGATAAGTGACATAAGCTTGTCACACTTTCACTCTTTACGAGAACCATATGTTAAAAAACACCTTCCGCAGTGCGTTCGAGAGTCACAGCCCACAATCACACCTCCATTTTAATAAAGTCTGTCATTAACATGCGGATTTAAGCGATAACAACTATAAGCTGTCATAAATGATCAATTATTAATTTTCCTGCTTATATACATTCAACAACAACAATATTGTAACTACTTTTGGTCTCCAAGAAGGTGTGTAAACGAGTGACAATGGCAATGACAAGCGACCACAATTAGACAATTAGCGCGCTGACAGACAAGCCACACAACGAAATCAAAAACAAAAAGAAACAAAAAGGAAAAAAGCAACAACGATTTCGATGAAAATGCAAATTATTTGAAAGCAACAAATATTCATTGCAATATGTATATACATAAGTATGGTACATAAAACTTTTGGCTATGCAGTACATATTTCTCTCTATAAGTATATGTATTTACAAGCGTCGGATATGTAAGCTGAACCCACTTGGAATTGTCCCACGAGCCACGCTCAACAACACTTCAAAGGCCATGTTATGAGAGTTAAGAAAAGGTGTTTCGAGTAATGAATAAAAGTGTCTTGTTGTTGTTAATATGCATGCAGTTTGTTGTAGTAATCACTATTATTATTATTATTGCGAAAGTGGCTTTAAAGACTGTTAATGAATTGAGTCGTCCTGTTGTTGCTCTCTGAGTAATAACAATAGTTAGTTGTTGATGTAAATGTGCATTTATATATATGTACAAACATATATAGAAAACATTCACTTCGCTTCACTATGCGTATTTATGATTATGTCTATGCTTTTTTCGCCCCAAACCACTATGTTGTTGTTGTTATTGTTTACTGTCGCGAATTAGCTGTTTAACCGCTAAACAACTGCGCTTAACCACACCAATCACACGTTTTCACCACCCATTTCAACCAACGCCGGTGGTGTATCTCTCTCTTTGCCTCTCCTCACGCGAAAGTCTAGTGTTTAGACTCTAGCCCCAGGCAGTACTTAGGCACTCACTAAATATTCATAACTCAGTTTTTGTTGTTGTGATATTTTTATTTTTTGTTGTTGTAATTTGCACACCGTTCACTTCTGGTCGAGCTTTCCTAGGCGCTTCGATCAATTAGCGTTGGGTTTTTGCACTTGTCGCGGTCCGATCGCTCAGTTGGCGGTAGACTTGTAAACAAAAACAGCAAGAACTACTATACTGATATTACTGTTATTAATTGGCATTCATTAGCACTGTTGCCAACAACATTGTGAGTAATTTGTAAATTGTTGAAAAGTTAAAAAATATACACTTCCCACAAACAACACAAATAAATATACAAACATGCTTATACATATGTATATATTTGAATATATTATTGTAAGTACGCAAGTCTTCAGTGTTAAACTTAGTCTTTATCTTATGGGTAATTATAGTTAAACGACGGCAACAACGGTTAATTGATACTCGCGGTGTGAAGTGAGTGAAGTGTTGCTGTCGTCGATTAGCAAATGAATGTGCGTACTTAGTAAGCCAAGAGCAAAATAGTAAATGGGGGAAGATAGCAAATCAGTGCCTCAAAATGTGCGGAAAAATTGTATATGAAATTATATACATATAAATATGTATTCACATATATATACATCATAAACATGAAGATATGTGTAAATGAATAAACCACGCTTCCCTTTCTAATTACTACTTGCAACATAGTTTAATGGGTTTAATCAAAGTTTAATTCAAAGTTTTTTTTTAAGAGGCGGAAATATAAATAGAGTATTTCTGAGTATTTACCTCGAATTCCTAGCAAATGAATGAGCTAAGGCAAATAGATTTGTTAGAATTTGTAAATTTCGGCTGAAATTATCGGCAAGCAAATTTATTGATTATCTGTTATAATGATGATTACATCATGCAGTTCCAAAAACAAAAAGTTTTATATGTTAAAAATTTAGTTATTTTGCATGAACAAAGACACAGATTTTGGTTAAGTTTTCTCTCTAAATAAGCATGATTTTTTATTTTTTAGCTTCTATTCTTCTTATCATAAATAAGAGGTACAAAATTTCTTGCACGGCTATAATACCCTTTAAGTAAAAATTTCCATATAATAACTTGGTTGGATCGTTCAGTGCGGCGGTTCCAACAAATGAGCAGCTTCTTGGGGAGAAGGACACATATATATTATGTACAGACAGGCGGACAGTCGGGCTTGGCTAATCGAATCAGCTTGTCGTACATGATCATATACTACATATGCATTTTATGTGGTCTCTGTTGTTTTAATCTTGGTGTTATAAACTTCATGGTAAACTTACTATAACCTGTACCTTGACAATAAATTTGAGATAATTTAATTACAAAGTAATATATTATTCCGAACGAAAGCACACATTCAAACTCATGTTTCAAGTAATAAGAGCAATTGTGGTTATTTAAATACAATACTGTGACTTTTAATCACCACCAAATATTTGATCAAGTCTTAGCCTCGTACTGATAACAATAATTAAGTAATAACTTTACTTGAGACAAACAATATAGACATCGAAAATTCCCAAATAATTCAATGCCCCAAATCGTGAATTCATTTAAAGTTATGCTTTAAACCGCCGGATGCGTGTGTTCAAACACTCAAATGCACTTTTTGATAAGAGAATTTCGAAGCGTTTAAAATTTAATGGAGCGCTAAATGCCAGCACGATAGAGCTAACGTGTGCGCACATGTGTGTGTTATGTTCCAAACTAGCCTCGACCTAAAGTTAATGTGAGAGGCGGTTATCACAATTAATTGATATGGAGAAGATCAAGTGGCACTGGCGCAACTTTGCAACACGCTCATACATGTTTGTGTGTAAGCTTGTGTATTGTCTTTCCTAAAATGAATGTCTTAATAGCTTAATTAACTGAAGCGACGTTTAATTTAATTAGAATTAATTTCACTTTATACATATGTATATATAAAGTGTATTAATTAAAAATCAAAGAAATTATAGTCTGCGACTTGAGCACATGTGTGTTATAGCTCCTGAAGCCACTGCCCTGGTTCACTGCACTCGACACTTAGCAGGCTGATGCTTTTAGCTCGCAACTTTGTTAGCCATGCGTTAAAAGTTAATGTCTGACATTAATATTTAAGAGACACGAATACACACATTAATCGGTATATTGGGCTTTCAGTCCCTTAAAACTGTACTATATCCAAAATATCACGTTAACTTAATATTTATAAGATACCTATCTTCATATCGGTCGAAATATTCATATAAGCCCAACCGGAAGTTTGAAATTCGTATGTTGAGTATATGGAACTAAAGGTCTATTTACCCATTTTTTTCAATTTTTTCCGTCGCGGGATAATATTACCAGAAAAAGGTACGCACAGACCACCGATATATACGGTAAAAACTCAACCTGAAATTCAAAATCATTGTAACGGGTGATTTTTTTGAGGTTAGGATTTTCATGCATTAGTATTTGACAGATCACGTGGGATTTCAGACATGGTGTCAAAGAGAAAGATGCTCAGTATGCTGTGACATTTCATCATGAATAGACTTGCTAACGAGCAACGCTTGCAAATCATTGAATTTTATTACCAAAATCAGTGTTCGGTTCGAAATGTGTTTCGCGCTTTACGTCCGATGAGCGATGAGGCTCATTTCTGGTTGAATGGCTACGTAAATAAGCAAAATTGCCGCATTTGGGGTGAAGAGCAACCAGAAGCCGTTCAAGAACTGCCCATGCATCCCGAAAAATGCACTGTTTGGTGTGGTTTGTACGCTGGTGGAATCATTGGACCGTATTTTTTCAAAGATGCTGTTGGACGCAACGTTACGGTGAATGGCGATCGCTATCGTTCGATGCTAACAAACTTTTTGTTGCCAAAAATGGAAGAACTGAACTTGGTTGACATGTGGTTTCAACAAGATGGCGCTACATGCCACACAGCTCGCGATTCTATGGCCATTTTGAGGGAAAACTTCGGACAACAATTCATCTCAAGAAATGGACCCGTAAGTTGGCCACCAAGATCATGCGATTTAACGCCTTTAGACTATTTTTTGTGGGGCTACGTCAAGTCTAAAGTCTACAGAAGTAAGCCAGCAACTATTCCAGCTTTGGAAGACAACATTTCCGAAGAAATTCGGGCTATTCCGGCCGAAATGCTCGAAAAAGTTGCCCAAAATTGGACTTTCCGAATGGACCACCTAAGACGCAGCCGCGGTCAACATTTAAATGAAATTATCTTCAAAAAGTAAATGTCATGAACCAATCTAACGTTTCAAATAAAGAACCGATGAGATTTTGCAAATTTTATGCGTTTTTTTTAAAAAAAAAGTTATCAAGCTCTTAAAAAATCACCCTATATTACCGAAGTACCATTGAAGTACCGAACCAATTTTATTCATTTTTAACACCAGACCACTTCATTATTACGAAAATATGCCGACTTATTTTCATTAAGTTATTTTACAAATAGATCAATATTGTCAGTATAAGGTTAGCAATATACGCTAAGTCATACGAGCACTTTAAATATCGAAATCAAATTCTTGTATGGAAAAGTTTTTAATTTGAAAGACATCGCTGGAACTTCCGAACATATTGTCAGATCGGACTGTATTGTTGTCATTAACTGAACGATAAATATCGTTTTGTATCCTTGTATAATAAAGTGTGATCTATTTCGGGGTTCCTTACTTTTTAAAGAATAACCACAGAAACTTCAAATATAATGAGGAATGTTTATTTTCATTCATAAAAACATTGTTTTAGTCAAAAAAACATTCCTTAGAATTAACTTTTTGAAGATTATCTCTTTCAAATGTTGCTTGCGGCAAACCTCTGATTGAATATCAGGTGATGTCTTAATCCAAGGCCTGAACCAAAGTAGTATTGTTCGCGCACTGCGCCGAATCGACTCTCCAGGGTCTTTGTGTACACTCTCAGCTACGGCTGCTATATTTTCTTCATTCCGTACTGGTCGAATATTATCGAATAATAAATGCTGGGTCTCAAGATATATGATGGCGTTGTGAATAGTACGCTCAGTAGGCGAATTATGTTGAGCATAAGTTGAGCGAAGGGTCCGAAATACATTCTTTACAGAATGTGAATTTTCGTAATAAAGTTGAACGATGTGTAAACGTGATAAAAAGCCAAACTATACTGAATCAAAATAACATGATAGCTTGAGACGACTAACGCATGATCTGTCAAATAAAAAATGCACCTGTGAAAAGTATTATAGCATCGGTCCAACCGAAATTAATTTTTTATTGCTTTAAACTGAAGTCTTTGCAAAATGTTTGAACTTAAAGACATTACTTAAAGCATGACTACTACTCACAAAAAAATGGCACAGACATGCGACAGTATTCGATAAAACCGCATCTCTGCATAGCGGTCATAGCAAAGAGAATTCATTAACTTCTGACTTCACTGGGCAAAATATACCATATGCAAGTGGAATATATGTCATACATATGTATGAGAGAGAAGACATAAATCCATTCTTATATAGCTGCCACTTGCGCAACTTGGGCGTGTTAGTTACTTAACCCGGCCTAGAAAAACGGTGCTAATTAGATTCATGCAACGCTACTTAAGCCTACTGCACTTCAGAATAGTGAGTACATTTGTGTAGAAGGCTGTTGGTGGTGCAGCAAGTGTGGCAAGTGCTTTTGACATTGTTGCCAGCAACAACAAATGCACGCATAGCGCGAGTTTGACACTTTTGTATAATGCAAAGTGACATAATGTCAACGACAGCTGGCATTCTGTGAGCTTAACGGCGCCACACTACTAACAACAAAGATTTATTGAACTTTCGTTTGGATTTTTGATTGCTACAATGGGGCTCTTTACCATATGCGCTGCGTCAATTTGCATTTTATTGCCTAACGACCGTGACACATCGGCGGCAAGCACTTTCTGGTGGAAATTCAATTTCGCAATGCCACGCTGCATTGTTGCAACATGTCGTGTGCTCCCAATATGTCCGCGCGCCAGTTGCACGTTGTCAATGACTCAGTGTTGCACACGTCAATATGTCAAACCGATTTGACAGCCCAATCGCCCAAACGATATTGATCATGAGAGTGAGCGTGGCGTATTATTTGCTGCCGTTGAACTTGTTATTTAATTTTTTTAATATTTCATGCATATCAGCTATCAGCCGATTTCATATGTTTTGCTTACTGTCATAGTAAGTATTATTTACTTAAGGTTATGTAAATTTATTGTCATATAACAGCATAAATTATATATAATAAAAATATAAGTGCATATGAGTATAAAATATGGAAACTAGGCGCACACTGAAAGTTCTGTAGAGTTTACATTACTTTGCAAAAACCTGGAATTATGGTGAATCAGAAAATGCTGTAAATGTTTAGGGTAATCTAGGAATAATAAAAGAGAGATGGCATAATAGGCGGCTATATTAATTTAAAGAGGCATCTGCAGAGTCTGTTGTAGTGAACTCATTTATATAAATTTGGTTTTTTCGTTTATAAGTAAATTTTTGCTCAACCGAATAGAGGTCACACATAGTGTGCAGACAAATGGCAAATCGAAGAGTCTAGGCGTAAAATTCAATTATGATTTTATCTGGCTAATATGGCGGGTGGTTAATGAGGCTAATTCGTTTTTTGTTTTGTCATTAGTAACTCGTTCACTTCTTTGATCTTTATTTATATCATTATTTAGAACAAAATGACACAGACCTCGGTTTTACCTAAATCTTCAGTTAACATTATCTAAATACTATTATTCTCATATTGAATCACTGTGCCATCACTCTCGTTGAAAATTTTATTTCGATACTAATAATTTTATGGACTTTTTCCATCAATTTAGCGCGATTGCTAGCTTTTGGACGGCCTGACCTTTGGTTATCATTATAATCAGTGATAAAGAAATGCCCAGCGCTCTTGTCATTGAAAATAAGACTGTAACTGTCGAGTATTTTAGTTTGATAGTTGACCGATCGGTTTTGACATTTCGTAGTTGGAACGACTAGAACAGCCAGAAAACAATTCTACCAAAAAATTTTGAGGTACTCACAAATATCAATCGTATGACACAGTAGTCCTAAAAAAAGTAATTCCTTTATATATTATTCAAATATAATACAATATTTGTTTATTTATTATATTTACATTTAAAAATGTGATATTAAAAGTAGCGTTAGTTTAAAAAATATTTAATATTAAGTAAAGTGCGAACCTCCTTTTGACCCTCAGTGTACTTGCATCAACTTGCATATTAACATAGTTTTGCTAAATAGACACTTGTTGTTATTCACATTTGAACGTATGTGTGTAGCTTTTGTTTTCGTTGTCTTTCCGCTCCACAATATTTTCCTGATTTTGCATATTTCTGTCCACTGGGTGCATAAACAACGGTAAACAAGCACACCAGTTGATACATTTATGCTCAATATTTTTGTAATTCGATTGTGCTTCTATATGTATTTAAAATTTTCACCTCAGATGTATACAGACGCATACAAATATGTATTTGTTGAAAATGTTTCGTTTCAATGACAAATTTGCAACATTGCAATGTTTTGCGTTCACAAACTCTGCTTGTAATTGCTTTTATTCAACAATATTTGCTGATCACTGTAATAATCGCACATACATGTATACATGTGGTATTTTACTTCCAATTTGAGTGCTTAAATTGCATTTATTTAATTGCCATTTTATACACTATGCAGAGATGACAGTCAATAAATAATGTATCACAGTGTGGTTGCAATGTATACATATGTAAATACTTACATAAATATACATATATATTATCTTTCCTAAAGATGGCATTCTGAAGTTAATCCATTTGAAATGTTTGTGGCAAAATATAAACAAGCAATGAAATATAAAATTCGATTATATTTACCAATATCGTATTATTTAAATACGAGGAGGATTTCAATTATTTTCCAAACCAGTGAAGATGAACATTATTCTCATGTATAGGATGTATCTTCAATTGGCAAAGAGCAAAGGTGCTCAAAAACTGTAACATCTTTTCGATATTCTTAAACATTACTTAATGCGTAAGTAAGCTCCACTTATTTATCTACTGAGTTTAACTAGAAATATGCTAGTAATATATGTACAACTTTACTTTACCCTAAGTGACAGAAGGTATAATATACATATTAGAGTGTTTTTTTTTGTTTGATCCATTAATTGTTTTCCGATCCGTCACGACATTTCCTTGGAAATACCTTCGACAAATTCCCCGAAAATTTTAGCCCTTAATATTATCATTAAGAACTGGACCAAGGCCTGTAAAAATTTTCCATAGAAAATACACTACAATCGTTAGTTTTTATCTTTAAATTAATGCAGATAAGAGGTATTTTACGGCATCGCTTTGACTTTAGAAGCATATTTCTTAGAATTATTCACTCTACAAAAGTGCCCAGTGCAACAAAGTCGTAACTCACACCGGTGAGATAGTACGGCGCTCTAAACCCGATTTTCCTCGAATTTCGCATTTTTTTGTATATATCTTGTAAATAACAGGAGCTATAGAAAAAATATACATGACAAACTTATAGAAAATAGCTATCATTAATACTTCTTGAGATATTCGGCTTTTTAAATAAGGCTTTATAGAATTTTCCTAGATGGTATGTAATAAAAAATCAATGAAAACCCCAACGCTTTTTGCAACATTTCAACGATTGTGTAGCGGAATCCGTAAGGATTCATTTCAAGTAAATTCGGTGTTAATTTTTTTTCTATATAGGACCTCTACCATCCTGGCTTAGGATAAAAACTCAAATATTCCTGATGAGCTTTTTTATTCACACCTTGAAAGCTATATTGATTAAACCTGCAATGTAAGACTATCATAAAAGCTGAAATTAAGGCCAATTTTTAACGAACCAGACATTAACATTTCGAAATTTGTAATACAAAGCTTCATAGAGCTTCTTCTCAGCATCAGCTTAAATTGATAGAAAGCTTTGTAATATCCTCAACAGGTAAATATCTAGAAATTCCTGGAGAGCGTCGTATACGAGTACTTTGAAGGCCCTACTGATCAAATCAACAAATCATTAAAACTTAAATTAAATA
Organism: Bactrocera correcta; assembly: GCA_027475135.1. Taxonomy (NCBI): domain Eukaryota; kingdom Metazoa; phylum Arthropoda; class Insecta; order Diptera; family Tephritidae; genus Bactrocera; species Bactrocera correcta. The sequence continues at coordinate 101,491,734 of CM050325.1, forward strand.
ATTTGTTTTAGTAATAAATTCTGCAACAGCTTATGAGAAGATAATATTTAATATATGAGTACATAGTAAATAAATTCTTGTCGTAATCTGTCAACCTTACTCATATTCGCATTTATGTACATACTTAACTTCCGGTCCACTGTGGCTGTAGCTGTGGCCGTGATGGGCCATTAAAAATAAACGCGAAAACCGCAATCCTACGAGGTCACAGAATGTAGACATAACACGTGAACGTTATAACATTGTATACTATATGTATATTCTTGAACATGTTCTTTTGGCTCAAATGTGAATTCTAAATGTAGCAGAATACTGGCAGATAAAATAACAAACTGGACATGTGTCTTTAAAAATTTGTCATGACATCACATATAATATGAATGTATTACGTTTGAGGCATTTCACGCACCATTAAGATATGCCACGAATGCCGGCGTGTTCGCCTCTCCGCTAAAGACGGCCTCTGTGTCAGCTTTTCGGTGCCGGAGTGAACATTACAAGCACCGCCAAGAATAACACTTTATAAAGAAAGCAATAAATCTATACAAGAAAAATAAAAATTATGAAAAACAATCTGTAATGTACGTATGTATGTGAACATTAGTCTAAAGTGGCGAGCGAGGAAAAAATATCAGAAATTTGTTTGCGGCTAAAAAACTCATAAAAATGTGAAAAAAGTATTATTTTTGGCAAATAACCAAAATACATAATACATACATATGTATGTACAATAGGCCTATAAAGCAGTCAACAAAAGACAAAAAAAGAAGCAACTATCGCTACAAATATAAATATAAGCGAAAGCGACAATGACGTTATGAACACTAATACCTGCATATATATGTATGTATCTACAAAAATTTGCTCGCACTCATGTGATGCGGCATGTTTTCCTGATTGTTGTATTTATATACATATGTGTCCATTGTCACACATACTAATATTGGTTTATGCCAAAACAACACAAACAGACATAGTCAGTCAAGAAAATGCTAAGTTGGCTCGCTTAGAAGGAAGATGGCAAAATCTGATTTACAAACGGATCGAATCGGCGACCAGGCTGAACGAATCTATGTAAAAGATGCGCTCGAGCGAAAAGTGACAATAAGTCGACACGTACAATCCTAACACTTGTGATACAGGGTTATATATAGTGAAAAATATTTTAATAAATAAAAAAGTAAAGCGGTTTATAAATAAACTGCGAATAAAAAAAAATACAGACAGAGATTAAATTATTAATTAAAAAAAAAACAATTAAGCAGTTCTTTTTGTTTGTGTGCATGAATTTCCTCTGCTTATAAATATGAATTGATGTCACAATTTGGAATAAATGAAAGAATTTCCAAATTCTTTTCCGAAAAAATATTCAATAGCATCTAAACTTCTATTATCGTGACAGCATTTTCCAATTTTTTATTTTTCCAAAAAACTCAATTTCTCACAGGCAATATATAGAGTTCAAATCACGGCCATAGCCACAGTCCCAATGATGAAAAATTTTAATCCAAACACTTGTCCACCTTATTTTTATCTTCAGATTACATTGACTCTCTTTGAACTTTTCAGCTATTGTCCTCAAACCATTTCACTTCTATAACACTATAAGCTCGAACTAATATCTGTAGAACCTAGGTCACGAGGATTCTGATGTAACGGGTGATTTTTTAAGAGCTTGATAACTTTTTTAAAAAAAAAAACGCATAAAATTTGCAAAATCTCATCGGTTCTTTATTTGAAACGTTAGATTGGTTCATGACATTTACTTTTTGAAGATAATTTCATTTAAATGTTGACCGCGGCTGCGTCTTAGGTGGTCCATTCGGAAAGTCCAATTTTGGGCAACTTTTTCGAGCATTTCGGCCGGAATAGCCCGAATTTCTTCGGAAATGTTGTCTTCCAAAGCTGGAATAGTTGCTGGCTTATTTCTGTAGACTTTAGACTTGACGTAGCCCCACAAAAAATAGTCTAAAGGCGTTAAATCGCATGATCTTGGTGGCCAACTTACGGGTCCATTTCTTGAGATGAATTGTTGTCCGAAGTTTTCCCTCAAAATGGCCATAGAATCGCGAGCTGTGTGGCATGTAGCGCCATCTTGTTGAAACCACATGTCAACCAAGTTCAGTTCTTCCATTTTTGGCAACAAAAAGTTTGTTAGCATCGAACGATAGCGATCGCCATTCACCGTAACGTTGCGTCCAACAGCATCTTTGAAAAAATACGGTCCAATGATTCCACCAGCGTACAAACCACACCAAACAGTGCATTTTTCGGGATGCATGGGCAGTTCTTGAACGGCTTCTGGTTGCTCTTCACCCCAAATGCGGCAATTTTGCTTATTTACGTAGCCATTCAACCAGAAATGAGCCTCATCGCTCATCGGACACGGACGCGAAACACATTTCGAACCGAACACTGATTTTGGTAATAAAATTCAATGATTTGCAAGCGTTGCTCGTTAGTAAGTCTATTCATGATGAAATGTCAAAGCATACTGAGCATCTTTCTCTTTGACACCATGTCTGACATCCCACGTGATCTGTCAAATACTACTGCATGAAAATCCTAACCTCAAAAAAATCACCCGTTATTTCTACCATTAAGTCCCTACCATTTACTGTAGAGCTATGCCAAACCTACATTTTATAGAAAATTTCGAAGTTTCTTCCGAAACGCTAAAAGTTTCAACTACTTCTTAAAGCAGCTGCTTAAATATATAGGTTTTGGAATTTACAGCTAGTTTGATTCGTCTCTTTAAGCACCTTTTTTTCAACGCGTTCTTACACCTGACAAATCTGAAGTAACATTATGTATTACCCTCGTGCATGAGTAAGGATATAACAGTTGAGCTCCTTAAGAATGTTAATACCAAAATCGTCATTCGCAACTGACTTTAATAACAGCCTTATTATTCTTGGAAGTAGTTCTTGAAGTCAGACGTACTACTTCCAAATCAACCTATTTATCTCTTTGAAGTCTTACAATCAAATTTCGACTGTTTTGTTTTATTTTTATTTGAAACTTGAATATCTGGCAGTGATTACTAAACCATTCGATTCGAGTTGTTCCACATTGAAACAGCAAGTTTCTTAAACCTACCTATCCCTTGAGATATGCGTTACATCAACAACTTTAACAAATGATGGATTTCACACTTCGAAGAGCTAATGCAGTTAAAGCTTCCTCTCTTTTCACGAATGAAACAAGTAACTGGAATAAATAGCAAGCAGATGTAATAAAATATTGATATAACTGCAAGAAAGTGTACTTTATACTTGTATCTATATATCCTCTTCTATAAAAGTTAAGTGTATACTTTGTTACGGCTTTCACATATCAAAACTTTATCGAACGAGCAAAATTCAAACTTAGCGAATTGACAAGTAGTGAACCGAAAACTGCATTTATTAATTTTCACCCAAAAATAATATATATTATCGCCTTTTAACTGTATTAACCTGTTTTATGTCGCCTGTCTTCGCTTGCGCCATTTTTATTGCGTTATTCTTCTCATCCGCGTTTTGTTTTATTTACCATCCAATCAGACGAAGCGTGGGCGCTCCATTATTCGTGCGATTATTTCAGCTTAAACCGAATTCATAATTTAGTACGAATACGGGTTTAAGCAAGTCGATGTTTTGTATTACTTTTTGCTACTATCTTTAACTTTGATTTAAGCTCACGCGTATACAAGACCTATATTTATGTATCCACGATTTCATGAATATCTCTTCATGTGAACGGCGTGCCATTGTGTCTGAGCTTCTTAGCGCTGCTGCTTTGTATCACAAGGCGCTGTGTCTTTCAGGTTGATAAAGAAAACAAAAATACCGCCTTTAGTTGGATGCCTTTGTTTGTTCTATTGTTAATCAAGGCGTCGATGAAGATACATATATATTTAAGTATAGTGAGTTGGTAAGTTAGTTACTTAGTATGTTACATTAATTATTCACTTTCCCATTGTGTTTCTTATTATTGTTCCATTTCCATTATTTGCATCACACTTTGGGATTTCTTGAGTTTTATTAAGCTCATGCATATATATGTATGCAAATATTCTATGTATTAGTATTAAGTTTAGTTGTGTTGTGACATTCCGCTCAAATTTTATTGATTAAATTTAATATACTTTTATTTCGTCTCTTTCTTTGCAGGTAAATAATGATGATGTATGGAAATCTCAAAGTGTTAGAATATTTTTAACCACTGTTAGTGGTTTCAACGAATGAATACCCAAATATGCACTTTCATATGAAACAAAATTCGTTGAACCACAGAGAAGGTACAAATTCGGTAAGCTAGAGAAAATATTAATTATTTGGAGAGTTTAGCAACGAAAAATAAAATAGAGCTCGGGGGCACCAATTATTATTTTTAAAAAACAGTGGCCTTTAGCGAATCAAATATTTCTGTTCACAAAGGACAACATTTTAACAATACATTCCTATGTATTGATTCCCCTCAAAAGACAAATGGAAGCCACGGACGAGTTGCAAAATATCTTATATGAACAATATCCGCTCATGTTTATCAGTCTAACCAGATAACCAATAGTTTTATTTAAACCAAGCTGTCTGCGGTTGTTTTTTTATTAAACTTAATTTTTTTCAAATAAAGTGCAGTTATCTTTTTAGTAAGCTTGGCATTAAACCTACCTGATATGAGAATGTAGAATTTACCAACAATACATTCTACTCCTACCTCGACCTCTTAAAAAAGCTTATACCACCTACTTATGCAAAGAAGGCTTTTCATACATATTTTTAAACCAAAACCAAAAATGAGTAACTGTCATCACGAAAAAACAAATGTCCGTCAATGAAAGATAAATGATTTATTTGCACACAAACAAATCGAATCCTGTAACTTTTCTAACTGTCAGAACTCGTTGACAGCTAATTAATAACGGGGCAAAAATTTCAGAATTATATATAGTTTATATTTGGGCTTATACCTTTCGTGTGGGCTTTCCCGCGAAGACGCTACTTACACTTTTAATGGATTTCTTTTCAACGTCAATATTTTTGATCCTTTCTTTTTTTATTTGCTGTCAGAGGTTACACAAAACCGGTAAAAATAGAAACGGAAGCTCATTTCATTATCCTTAAATCAACTGGTTAAATTTGTGGTAGTAAATACATCCATTCTCGCTCTCGTATGTTTAGCATTAAAGTTTGATTTTTAGCAAAATATTTTAAAGAGCAGCAAGTGCGTGGTTTCCGTAGGTGTTGTAAGCAAAAAAAGGCAAAAACTTTCAAATTTACCATCAGCAAATAAACCTTGGTGAAGAAGAAAGCTAAGTAAAATTCAAGCGAGGGAGTTTTCGAGGGGGAATCCAAAGTGGTAAGTAAAAAAATGAAATGGAAGTAAGTCACAATCTATCAGCGACGAGCCAGGTGACAGTAAGAAAATTGACTTACGGTCGCATCACGTAAGGCTTATACTGAAATTTGGAGGCGGATCAATTATGGTGTGGACTGTATGACCACTAACGGTATTGAAGAACTACTCAGAAATGAAGGTAGACTGAAGGCAGACTCTTATATTGACATTCTGGATAATCATATAGTTTCCTTTGTGGAAGATTTAGATGTAGGTATTTTAGACATCGTTTTCCAGCTGTGCAACACTCCAAAGCTCATCGCGCGGAAAACTAAAAACTGAAACTACAAATCTCTCCTAAAATATTAGTTCCAGCCATATCTTTGACTCAATGCAGTCTGATTCTGTATGAACAAGTATCCGTATTTCAGCCATTGTAGTTGAGCCCGAACCATAAAAGTCAATCCAGTCCTTTGCCGAATCCGAGCCATTGTCACCTATGACATCGCCTACTATTTATCTCGATATTGAGTCAACTCACTGTCAGTCCGCGTTACAAGTTTTATTAAGATCTGCATTAAATATATTACAATAGATGAGTGTGGGTTATCTGAACTCCCGATCCAATGATACAAACTTTAGACACTCAATAAAACTTTCCAAAGCATATATCTAAATTCAAAAGCGAGCGTCTCTGACCTGATAGAGAGGTCAATTAAAATTGCATTTGGCTATATGTTTATGCAACAGATCTTAAATTACCTGTGTTGCATACTGCATTGCAGATTTTTTGTTGGCAATGCATACCAACGGCCATTGAAAAAGTGCAACGAAGCGAAAAGTAGAATTTTGAAACTTGAATGGTCAGCGGGCACCAGCACCAGCAACCTTTTCTACCAGCGAACCCATATGTATATGTACATATGTATGTATTCTTGATCTGAGCGTTGCATGCAACGTGAGCTACAGAGATTCGGAACAGCCATAGGCGAATACTGTAAATGCTGTCGAAGCCACAGCCGAACCAAACCAGAACACATCACTGCGACCCAACACACCATATATATGTACATACACACATATGTATATTGTTGGTACGAAGGTATACATAAAGATGTTGCACTGCAGTTAAAGTTCAACTTTTGCACCTCCAGCTTTGGCTCCTCTGGCAGAGCAACGGTAATTGTTATTGCTGACGATAGTATTGTTGTTGTTGCTCCTTTATGGCATGACAACCTAACAAGCATTCAATGCCGACAAATAATCGAATGTTCTAATTGGTAGGTGCAAAAACTCCGAGAGCAGCGTATGGTGGGAGAGGGAGACCAGCGGAAGTACAGCCAAACAACCACACGGATAGATGACCAAACAAACATTCGGATCGGGTGACGGTGTAGCACACGATAAATGCCTACTGACTGCTAACTGCTCGCTGCTAATGTGTCTCTGGATAGAATTACAACGCCACAATAGCGAAAACGTGGGGGCGCCCGGTAACAGTATCGCGGGTAGCATGTGTCCACGCTTGTTAGTTGTAAAGTTAGGTTTCACCAGCATCGGCAACGGCACTAAATCATCGATAACTAGCACTGATACATACCTGATATATACATCCAGTTAGCTGCTCGGCACTTTCCCTCGCTTTGACCAACCAAGTCCAGCTTCAGCTTCGTTTCTGAGGCTACCAACAACATTTGTTTGCACACAATAGTTCAATGAACGCTTCCATGCGCTTCAACTCACTTACATACAAACATATCGATAACAGCAACAACAACAGTCATAGCACCAACTACAAAAACAATAACAACTCCAACATAAGAATTGGTAACTCTAGTTGCGGTAGTCAGTGCATTGCGAAACAGCGAATATGGTTGTTGTTGTTTCACTTGCAACGACAACAAAAGTGCCATATCTCCAAACAATTGCCGCGGGCATCGTTTTACGGAGGCATCGTTGACTGGGTGTTGGGTAATTACAATGCCTAAAGGGGATTAGCGGTTCATTCGAATTGGCTTGGTGCGGCTTAGTGTAGTAGTTGTGCTAGTGAAGAAGTTTAAAACTTCTATATTTTTCAAAAATTTAAAGTTTGCAATTTCGATTTTCGTTTGAAAAATATATAAAATTATAATAAAATTCGATTTCCTGTTACAATGAAAAAAATTTCTCCTATAAAGCTCCAACACTGCTATAGAAATACTGTTTTAAGTTTTCAAAACAGTAAATGAAAGTGAAACTGCAATTCAATTAACTAGTAGTTGAAAAACGATTAAAATCAAGTCCTTGCATAAACAAATTTTTGATTTGACGAGATATCTACACGAAATTTTGTCATAGTTTATTGTCTAACCGTTTCGAGACTCCTGGGATGTTTTTATCCCAAAATTTGTTTAGAAAATCCTGATTTAAAATGTACCTTATGAAATTGGTTCACGAAGATCCCAAAACGTTCTCTATGGTTATGTAGGCATTGTTGACAATTTAGGCAGGAAAATCGCTTCAGCTTTTGACAGATGTCAGTTTGTAACCACGTGGTTTTGTTTAGCATAATTTTCTTCTAAAGTATTTCACGTAAAAACTACGTAATTATCTTCTAACAACATCTAAAATTACACGAAATTGTTATAAAAGTGTTGTTGTGTAGTGAAATTGATATATTGCAGGTAAACCAGAATCCTAATTATTACCTATTTTAACATTTTTTTAATTGGGATACAAATATCCCAACAGTATTTTATTGTGGATTCTTTTTATGGCAACAGTTTTTTATATCCATTCATTTTCTTTCGTGTGGTTATAACATATACATATTTATATTTACCGGTGTTTTACTCGATTTATATTATTTAAGGCTTCAAAATGCCACGGCCATTGTATGTCGGAGAAATCGAGTCTGAATTAGAGAACGATGGCTTTAGTGAATCTGGTGGGTCAGACGAGTTGTATTCCCCATTACAAGCAAAGGAAAGTTCAGATGAAGATGAGAGAGGAGATGATGGGGTGCTAACATCAAATTCAGAAGAAATTGATAGTTCAAATGAAGTAAAAATGCCAACATGCGATGATCAGGTGCAAATACCGAATCCAGAAATAATGGAAATAGCACAAGAGCCACTACATACTTCTGCAAAGATAGCTGAAGCACCATTAAATATTTGGATGGACCTTCCGCCAAACTTTGTGCCAAAAAAGAATATTGCAGAGATGCGCAAATGCACCTTGAACTCAAAAGAATCTACATATATGTATAATTCTTAAAACTTATGCCATTGAGTGCAATGAAATACGTTGCTCAATGTTCTAATGAAAGACTGGGTATTCATCGTTTGCGTAGTGGTGTTTCTGTGAAGGACACTGATTATGGGGAAAATATGACTGTTTTGGGCTGTTCCTTTATAATGTGCTACAACCATGTCTAACAATGTCTGATTATTGGTCCGAAAAACCATCTCTAAAAAATGATGCAATAAAATACGCATTTCACGGGATAGATTCAAATTATTAATGGCAAAAATGTACTTTGCACCAGAAGAAAAACCTCCAAATGCCCCAAAAACCTACTATGTAGATGACATAGTTAACTGCCTGAAGAAGACATTTCGAGAGGTGCGTCAAGATAGCCCGTTTCAGAGTATTGACGAGAGTATGACAAAATTTCTAGATCGCTCTGCCATGAAGCAATATATGCCATTGAAACCAGTGAAACATGATATTAAAATATGGATGAGATGTGACTCACTTTCTGGATACACCTACGATTTCAATATTTACACTGGGAAAGAAACCCGGTATTTCCAAAGCACTCTAGGCGAGCGTGTTGTGAACAAACTAGCATACACCATTAGTGAACCAGATGTAACTTTATGTTTCGACAGATTTTTTACTTCAGTCAAATTGATAAATACTATTGATTATCCAGCCCTTGGAACATGTATTTCTAATCGAAAGGATTTGCCAAAAATAACAGAAAAACTTGAACGAGGTCAATATATATTCAAATCTAATCAGAGCGATGCAATGGCAGTTAAGTGGCAAGATACGAAGGAAGTATTGGTACTCAGTAATTGTCGAACTAATACTGTTGGTAGTGTGGAAAGAAAAATTAGAGATGGAAACAAGTTCAACGTATCCTGTCCAGACATGATAAAATGTTATCGCAATATAATGGGTGGGGTCGACCTAGCTGACAAAATGATTGGAGTGTAGGATCTTAACAGGAAATCCTCAAAATCGTGGAAAAAGGTCTTTTTCCGTCTATTGATGACTTTTGCAGTAAATGCTTGGATTATCCATTCAGAATTACACAGAGAAAAGAAACCGTTCAAAGAATTCCTTGTGGAGTTATCTGAACAGCTTATAGCAAAACGAAGAACATACGCCTCAATGAAGCGTATAAGAAAAGGTGGCAGAAATTCAAGGCACTATGCGCCGACGTTGCGAAGGATGTAAGAGAAAGGGGAAAGAAAGCAGAACCAAACAAATGTGCCAAGGTTGTAACATAGCATTTTGTAAAAAGTGCTTTACTCCGTGCCATACCTAATGAAAAATGTATGAAATAATAAGTTTGTAAAATAAATACTCAGAAACTATACTCAGTAATTTTGCATTTCATTCCCGACCAAAACGACTGTTAAGACATTCTAGTCCAAGGACTCTAAATCCCGTACAGGACATTTAAGCAAAAAAAGCAGAAATTAGTTTCTTTACACGGTGAGTACATTTCATCACAAAAAAAATCTGTAGGCATCGATACATAAAAGTTGTCTCGAAACGGCTAAGGAAGCGTTACAATTTCCGAACATGTTGTTCAGATCGGACTACTACAGCATATAGCAGCTATATAGACTGAATGATTTTTTTTTAACTCTTTTATTCTATCATACCTGCATCTACATTAAACCAAAGTTAAGGTCTTTTCTTGTTTTGTTAAATGGAATCTATCCCTAGGCATAGGTCTTATTTTTTCACAGTTTCCCTTCTTTATGTTAAGGCTAATAAATATTAAAAAAATTAAACAAACCATCAAATTAATTATAACATTAAATATTTGCACTTTAAAAAACAGAGGTCTAAAAAATAAACTCTTTCAACTAAATAAAATTTCAAATTTCCACTAATTAAGCACGATTAATAATAAAGAATTATATTCAAATGTCATGCAACAAATCCATTAATAAAATCAGCTTCAAATGCTAGACAGTACTCATTAAAATGCAAATAAGTATTTGCACAACAGATAATGAATGGTTTTTTAAATCAGCAACAGCAACACCAATAACAATAAATGATGGAAAAATAAATAAATCGCGAATTAATTGCAATTGTTGGCGAATTAATGAAATCGCGTGATATTTTAATTGCGAATAATGAAAAGCACAGCACAAAAACAAACATGCCACAATGCGCGCCGAGCAACATAAATTGTGGCATTAATGAAAAAAAAATTATAATATCAGCAACCCAGTTGAAGAAGTCAACAACAACAACAAACCGAGAACGAAAAATTCGCATGAAAGCACGAAACAATGCGGAAGCGACCGGAGTGCAACAGCAGCATGAATGAAACAGCAGCAGAATACCGAACAACGCAGTATAACAGTTACATGGACGCTGCTATAGCTGGGTCACCCATTGGTGTATGTATTGGCATTATGACGTAAGCACATTTTCATAATTAACAGAGGACAGCAGAAAATCAGAAATTGTGACAAGCCAGCACTCAGAGGCTCCACGATAGACCAAATGCGATGACATTGCACTCGGTGCCAGAGCATATTGTTGCAATGCGGAATACAAAATACGAAACCAAAAAGGTAGGTTTGAGAGTAGAAGAGAATACATGTGGGTCGGAATTATACTATCAAATTGCGCACGAACAGCAAAGTAGCGGTTGATGAGTGCAAAAAGGGCGACTGAAATCGGTGATCAAGCAAGAGTACGAACAGATATGGGAGATGATTGGATAGGCGCTCGAACCATAGCTGGTTTAAATGGCTCTAATTGCCTCGACTGCAACTGGAATGACCGACGCGTACTTACATAACCGCGATCTCAGGCGAGCTTCAACCATTGTCGCCTCTACGAACATCACCAAAGCATTACCAGCGCTTAGATTGCCCCATTGATGCAGCAATCGTTTAAGTAGCCACCGCCGCCGATGTACATTGCCCATTGTTGTGTTGGCTGTGGTCATTGTGGCTGACGTGGTAAATAGTTAGTTTTCAGTGCTGTGGTTTTAAATTAATATGTGAGCATGAGCACAAGAGTGATCATAGGCACTACCAAGAGGCGGACTGTACTGCGGTGTATTAAATATCTTATTGAGTTCTCTTTAGATTCCATAGTAGTTACTCTCAAAATCGTTCTTTAATTATAAGGTATTATAAAGATAAAAGCTTCTGCCAAACATATTTATAATTATGTAAAATTGTATGGCTTCTTCGCTTATCTCATCATACAAATTTTCTCAGATCATTTTAATAAAAAATTCTAAAATAATTATTTCTTTGCGAAGGATTTGACAAAGAGAATCTTGCTCAAGAATTTTGGCGATTTTGAGGATTTCAAAGGATACTACAAAAGTTGAACTACTAACCCTTGTAAAATGAAATTGAAGTTATTACTTTTAGATGTGACATTTCTGGGGAGAATTTTGAAGTTGGTTGTTCATTTTATGAAATTACTGAGAGTTATTCACCACTACCACTATCATTATGTCATCGCTCTCAGGAGTGGTCTGAATTTATATGAGACCAATAGGCTTAGTTAGATGGCTGATCTCTCAAAATGAGTTCCTTATTTATCTTTCCGCTATTACACATTTGCTATCTAAGAGCATTAAATCCGAGATTATTTAGCCTTTATTTGACAAAGTGAAGAGATTGGAAAAAGAAACGTTGAAATGATTCTGTCTGTCTCGAAG
>CM050325.1:101504477-101529697 GCA_027475135.1 Bactrocera correcta
AACAAAAAATTGAATAAAAGCTACCAATGAAAAAAAAAACAACATTTTTCATTCGTATTTGCAACGCCTGTGGAATTTTAAAAAGTCACACAACGGACCACACGCTAAGTGGACTGAGGAGGGAGGCAATTACAAATGAATTCTGACGTACATATGTGTCAGCGGCTTGGGTAGGAATTCATGCGAAAAGACGGTTTAGCTCTATAAATATGTATTTGTGTATGTATGCATGTATGCATGTGATTGTGTGGCAATTGATTCGTTGTTCACCCAAAATCAAGTAGCGTGTCTATTAAATATTCATATCTCAAGTCGAAATTAACTTAATTTTGTGCTAATTAACTTTATAAACATACAGTAGCTTTAAAAATTAATCCAGTGATGGGTAACATTCAATTTGACAACAGTATATAAGACATGATCTGGTTTTGAAGTGATAACATTTTACATTGTGACAAAAAATTCCCCGGGTAAATTGTGAATGTTGGAAAAGGCTTACTGTGATTCAGTTTTATCAAAAACACAAGCCGACGAGTGGTACAAAGCCATCAAAGGCAGTCGAGAGGCAAGTGTTAGCGAAAAGCCAAGAAAGCTCGACATCTCGCGCGAGTCCGTTCGAATGATTTTGATGGATATTTTGGGTGTGGAACTCATTCTTGTTCGACTCGTCCCCATAAAACTGAAGTTTTTTCAAAAAGAGTACCGTAAACATGTTTCTTTGGTTTATGACCTTGTCATGCGAACAAGTCAACAATCATCGGAATGTAAGGAAAAACGGACCGAAACAACAAAAAAAAAAAATTATAAAAAAAATAAAATAATAATAATAAAAATCAAAACCGCTTAAAAATCATGGGGATTCCTTAATGTTTTCTTTCATTCATGGTTTAGTGCATTATGAATTTGTTCCGGAGGGACAGACGAGCAATGAGGCGTTTGTTTGCGTGAAATTTAGAAGAGAAATGTTCGAATAATGTCTCTACCTAAAAAGATTGATTTTTTTTTTATTTATTAGTATAAATACAAAAAAAAAAAAAAAAATAAGTTGAAGGTTGATTAGAAATACGAAAAGACTTGTTCGACTACCCAATATTAACCAAATTTGCTCTGGATAAATCTTTTCGGCAACTTCTCAGACAGTGCGAAATTGAGTGAAATCGGAGGAGAACCACACCCTCTCCCCACATAACGGTTAAGTTGCAAACTACTAGGAGTGCAATAAACCACCAAATAAATACGAAAAAATTTAAGGGATCGTCTCAGTGTGACCTTTCGAAAAATCACTGATTTTCGCGATCAACTGATCAACTAATCAGTCCGATTTTTTTATAAATAAATACATTCATGAAGAATACAAAATGATTTTATTTATGTTTATCTATTGGAAGTATAATAGTTAAATAAATTGTTGAAATGGTCCTGGTTGAAAAAAGGTTCTGTACGATGTCCACGATTGAGGCCGTATTTTTGGTCTAAAACAAAAATTTCAAAAAGATTATTAATCTGTAGGAAAGTCGATAACCCGATATGGAAGTTTTTTTTTTTGTTCTTTTTTAAATTTGACAAAATGGCGGCTGTTGAACAAAATGTATCGAATTTGGCTCTTTTTTGGACAGTTTTTCGGATAAAAACCAGCAATATTCTTCAATATTCCTTTGAGAGTTCAAAAATTGGAGTTGGAGTGTTCCCTTTCTACAAAAAACGCTGTAGCGACCGAAATAATTTGAACTTCGATTTGAAAATTTGAGAGAATATTTATTACAGTTTATACTATCCGATAATGCAACAAAAAAAAAATCAATTTTTCGAAAATTTTACACTGAGATGACGAGAATGTTTTTTTTATTGTCTTAGTGAATTCTAAAACAACTCTAGAGCATTGTCCTAAATTTTCATTCATCCGAGTAATAGTCTCGGAGATACAGTCTTGAGGACCTGTGCGCACGAGGCTTGCTAGGCAAAGTGCGCCGTCTTTAAAAGCGTTATTCTCGAAACTGTGTTTTTGAAGTGGGTTGGCAAGATTTATCGAGAACCACTCAACCGATCTTCATGAAATTTTACACAGGTCTTTGAGATAAACTTCTAAAAGGCTTGGATGAAGGATGTTGTTTTCGATTACAATTGATTGAAAAAAATCGTGAAGTTTTGGTTGAAGTTTTCATTTTCTTGTAAAAATTTTTCCGAACATCCATTTTTCAGTGTTTTTTTCCTTCGTTCAAATTCTAACTTAAGATTTTTTAAACGTATTTTTTCACTTTATGTGATCCTGTAAGAAGTTGTCCGCCAACGCGGGTGCATCTTTTTTCCGAGGAGTCAGCGGAAATGACGTCGCGAAGGTTTAATTTGTTTTTTTTTTTTTTTGTTTTATTTTTCAAGAATTTCAGAATTTCTTTGTTCACATTTTGCTACACAAATGTTCATAAACTGATTGGTCTTTTGAACTTTACAATGAATTTCTGGAACAGTGAGTGGGAGAATTCAATAGAAGTAAAAAATTGCAGAACTGAGTTCACAATTACGCCTTGGAAATTAAGTGGAATTTTAAACTCTCCAGTCAGTGCTGACATACTAGAACTATGACATAATGGCGCAAGAATTTCTCGCGATAAAATGCATTAGGGCATCGCGAGCAATATTTACATGTAAAATACATGTAAGATATATACATATATATGTAACATATACTAGGTATGTAAGCTGTCTCAAGTACACGTGTTATTATTTGCAACTCAGACGTTTAGTGTCTCAAGTACAGGTGTATTTACTTAACTATTGGTGCCGCATTGAAAGTGGGAGAACCGGCGTAGACCATTCCTAGAGCACTCGAACAGTTTATGTTGTTTATGTGGTTATCTAGCTGTTTACTTGGTTACAACACGAAGGTAAACGAACGATTGCTGCTTGAAGCTCAATAAATATTTATACTATTCATTACGTAGGAACGCCATTGTGAACTTGGTTAATAACCCAATAGCAGTGGGTTGATGAAAACTTGTTGACCTACAACGACAACTAATGTAACACCCACTAAATTATTACCCAGCTATTTTTATCTCATATAAATATAAGCACAAAGGTATATTCTGTGTAACGATAATACTCAATAATTGCTTGCTAAGAGAGGAGGTTGTAATTATATTCAGCTATGACAATTATTCATAGTCATACCTAGAGACACACATTTATGAAATGTAAATATGTATATTTTGTGTGATAACAACCCTGATAGGATAACCGAATGAACAACTTCCTTCAATTAATTAAAACTTTGAAACTTTAGGCGACAACGGTCTCTTCCGTGGTAAAAGCTTCCTAGCAGAAAATTACTTATAAAAGGGAAAACAAATGAAACGAATGGGTGTGCAACGCTATATAAGAAAGGAGGTAGGCGGCATAGTGTCTGCATGATGGAAAGGTTCATATTGTGGCGGCAAATATGTTCGCTGATGTTTAAGCTGCAAACGATGACAACCAGAAATTAACCTGGTCAACCGCCGGCGTGGCGGTAAAGCGGCATGCGGGAGCAAAAATTTACTGTTGGGTCATCAACACTCTTACCAAAGTTCAAATTCGTTTTAATTTTCCATTTATTTTTTTATTTATTTTTTTGGCATTTCATCAGCATTTATTCAGTCGAATTGTCACGAAATTGTCAAATAATGTTATGGATCTGTGAAGTTTTCCAATTAGCAGCATAAGCAATTATCGTCTGAATTTTTTAATACGGTATTCGTGTAATTGCTAAAATGTTCTGGATATATTTTTAATTAACATGGAGCATTAGAATTTTTGGAATTTTAAGTCAGAATACTTTACGTGACGGCTGCATAACGGCTTTGGTGAGTATGTTGACTTTCAATTATTTTCGCGAAAAAATATTTAATATTTGCAGAGTGTTCAAAATTTCCCGAAGTAGAGGTTAAGCTGTTATTTAAATATGCAATCAACCTGCCAAGGAAATAACTCAGGCTACTTGTCGCCATTGGCCATTGTAAGCTCAAAAAGCACTTATTTAACATAAGCCTAGCTTCTTGTGCGAATTGTCGGTTCTGCGACTTGGGAGTCTGAAACACCAGATACCTACTAACCGATTGCAGAGCAGTCTGTAGGCGCGGGATAAAGACCCTTAGATCCATGTTTCCAAATAGGGATCACATCTAGCAATATATTGGAATTCGTTAATTTCCTGGGGCTAGTTGAGACGTTGTGACTTAGGAGAGGGCACAATAGACCCTAGGTCGCGGTGCGATCCATATTTACTTTTCCAATCTAATCTAATTAGTTTCGATAACATATTTGGTTTCTTATTCAAGATATTTATATTAAAGTCCACCTGATTAATTGAAATGAGATTTATGTATATCATACAAACTTAACCCAAAATGGCTAAATTTAATGCATTGAGTAAATCAGGAAAACTCCAATCATAAAATCGGAACTCATTAAATTAGTTATGCTGGATTTAGACCAATATGTCCACTTAATTTCATTGAAATATTACACATGTTGACCAACATGAACAGTTGCTGGAGTGTCGGAAGTCACTATTTTGGGTATTAAGGGCTATTGACCTGATTTTGCAATATACAGGATTATCACGATAATTTTCTAGCTCGATTAGGGTTCATATTGACCGAGCACCTTTTAAAATCTTCAAAGCCACAGATATCCTCTATCAGAAAAAAGTGTTGTATCTTAATTTTCGGCTCATAGATTTTCAATTAACGGCATTTGGTAGTTGTGGGAATAGACCGATTTTGGCCTTCTGTCAAGGAACACGAATACCAAGTCAAAATATTTATATTTTTAATCAATTAATCACTGGCATATACAGACGGGCGGACACACCGATATTCAGAATTCAACTCGCCTCGTTATACTGATTATTTGGATATAAATAAATACCTCCAAATATACTTTTATTAATTTTAGATGCATTTGGTGAACGGAAAGACCTTACAGTAGAGCTGGTCGATTTTTTTCTATAAAATATACGGGAAATGTTCTAAGTAGGTTTCATTGTGACCTAAGAGACCAAATAGTCTAAAACCGGTTTGAAGCCAGTGATTTTTTGGACGAACTGAACAAACAGTTGTATGGGATATAAGTGATACAGTTATCCGATCCGGCCCAACTCTGACTCTAAAAAATTTCACATAAAAGATACAGGTGTTGTGGTCCTGTATTTGAAATTCTGTTCAAAATAAAATATGAAAGCAATATCCAATATTCACTTTAGAAAAGTAACAATTCGAGAGACTTTTGTTCTACTATATATTTTAATATCAGCTGCTGATCATCGTTGGATCTCTACTCTTGAAAAGTCTAGAATCATAGAACACAGAAGTCAATCTTGACAAGAAATAGCAAAACCTATTGGGTGTTTCGGCATGAAAAACTGCTCGATAGAAACAAATATTTGTTCAGAAAGACTTAAATCAGAGAAAATCATGGAAAAATTCGCCGATTTTATTGAATTAGATGCTTACAATTTACTGAATTTGTAACTGTTTATTTGTTATTATTTAAATAATTTTTTATAATGATGAGACACATAAAGAAATACTAAATTTTAGGTGCAACATTTAAGTTAGGATTTATTACAAATAAATACTACAGGTTGACCAATAGAAAGCTTAAGGAATGAGCATAAAGGAACTAAAAAGATTGCGAGAACTTAAAGTTTTGTTAGTAACCGATGTGGAATCAGATAATGATCATAATCAGCATAAAAAGTGCTAAATTTTATTTGTAGAGAATGGTATGTGTACTCGTATGTATCAGGCAGCGATTAGCTATCGCATTTCTACGGAAGAATGACACTATCAGAAGTTGCATGATGTAAACTGAAGCGTTTTTACGTCGTTCAGTGTTTACAGTATGCAAGGGCTGAAAAGCCTCGAACTCGATATAATTCACTAAGCTTTCCCTATCAAAAACAGAAAAATAGAGTTGAAAATAGCAAATCAATTTTAATTTTAACCGAAATTGTTGCACACATTGCCTTTTCGTTTATGTTACTCGCTCGAATTTTATTTGTAGACACTGTTTCATACAGAAAATTAAAAGCTCAAATTATGTTTTGGCGTCAAACATCAAACTACGGGTGGTAAAGGGCGTCAGTAAGTGTTTTAAATGTCAACTGGTTTCAGCAACAGCTCACAGCTCAAAATTACGACGCAACATTTTCTGTTTGTTTTTTTTTTTTTTTGTTTTTTCATTTCGTTAACTACTTCTTAGGGCTTTGTGAACGTGGGTTGCTTGAAAAGCTTCAACTGGAAAATTAACTTTGCAAATGACATTTTCAGCGAACCAGACGAAACATAGGAACGCATAGTAAATAGTATGAGTACATTAATTCACAGAGAAAACTTTATAACAAAAACAGAAACAAAAAACTAAATTATGCTTAAACACATCATACACATAATTAAGTACAATGAAAAATAAAAAGGCAAAAAAATATTGTTGTGAAATTTTGCAACAGTTATTTTAACCGCATATGCAACAACATGAACGGAGAGGAGTTGTGCGGTCGACAAGCTGACAGGGAAAGGTTTTTTTCTGGGTCGCTTGATATTACATTACATTTGTAATCATGCGCTGCGTGAGACGACATAGGTGACACGAACATATTTCGTAAGCATAATTACGACCACAAAGCATATAAATTAACGTAATTCGCACCGAATTAAGCAAATGCAATAAATTGGTGGTGTATAATGCTCAACACTTCAAAAATAATATATATAAATACATATAAATATTTACATAGACTATAAAATGACTAGTTTTGTAAATTATTTAAGCATTTGTTTATAGCCGATTTATTTACCGGGTTTTCCAATAGGGATGATATGATTTCGAAGTGTCGCTTAGACCATTTTTAATATGTCGTGATATCTAATTTTTTTTCATTGTATTCAATAATGTTTACAATCTCTACATGGACAGATATAACACACAAGAATAACATTTACAAATTCAATTCTTTATCGCTTTTGTCATTTTATGGTCGTAATAATCGTATACCTGTGTGCTCGCTATTCCTGGAATTGTTGAAAATTTTAGGGTACATTTTCTTTACATAACGTTCAAGTGCCAAAGAACCGCTCAAAGTAATGAAAATATTGCTGCCGTTCAGGCGAGTGTTGCTCAAGACCACAATTTGGAGATTCCAAGACGTTCTTGGGACTGCCTCGAACCACAACCTAGTGGATTTTGAGAAAGGATGAGAAAGGAAAATCCACAAATTAGTTATGAACAACCATAACATTCACCTAAATTA
Source organism: Bactrocera correcta (assembly GCA_027475135.1). Classification (NCBI taxonomy): domain Eukaryota; kingdom Metazoa; phylum Arthropoda; class Insecta; order Diptera; family Tephritidae; genus Bactrocera; species Bactrocera correcta. The sequence goes on from CM050325.1 coordinate 101,511,766, forward strand.
ACAATTTAGTGTAGTTTTTAGTCTGGTGGAATCAACGGTCCGTACTTCTTTCAAAATGACACTGTTACCGTCAATGGAGAGCGATATAGATCGATGATGACCAACTTTTTACGGCTGCAATTGGCAGAAGTCGATCTGGACACCGTTCATGGTTTCAGAGAGACGGGCCTACGTACCACACATTACGTGCAACAACCGCATTATTGCGATAAAAGTTTAGAGATTTGATTATTTGAAGAAATTGTGACATTGAATGAGCTCCAAGTGGTTGTGGTTTAACAACATCAGACTACTTCTTGTAGTATCATTCAGTTAGTCATTCTTTTTCTTTACTTGCGTAGACACCGCTTACGCGATTATAGCCGAGTTAATAACAGTGCGCTAGTCGTATCTTCTTTTCGTTACATAGCGCCAATTGGATATTCCAAGCGAAGCCAGGTCCTTGTCTACTTGGTCCTTCCAACTGAGTGGAGGTCTTCCTCTTCCCCTGCTTTCCGCGGCGGGTACTGCGTCGAATACTTTCAAAGCTGGAGTGTTTTCGTCCATCCGGACAACATGGCCTAGTCAGCGTAGCCGCTATCTTTTAATTCGCTGAACTATGTCAATGTCCTCGTATATCTCGTACAGCTCATCGTTCCATCGAAAGCGATATTCAGTCATTAGGCTTTAGCAATAAAGCAGACTATCTTCAAACTTTAAAAGCCAATATTGAACGTGCTATCCATGATATACGACTTGATTTACTTGATAAAGTTGTCGAAAATTTTTTGTGTCCTCACCTAAGTCACAACGACTCACCTAGACTATTGAGGCGATGTGATCTCTATTTTGAAACATGGATCCAAGGGTCTTTATCCTACATCTACAGATTGGTATGCAGTCAATTAGTAGGTGTTCTGGAGTTTCAGACTCCGACAGAATCGGCAATTCGCACAAGAAGCAAGGCCCATGTTATATAAATGCTCCTTGAGCTTACAATAGTCAGTGTAGAAAACGACAAGCAGCCAGAGTTTTCCCTTGGGAAATTGATTACATATTATTTATATGCCAACCGAGCATATCTAAGCAAAAATTCCTATAAGCAATGAGAAAGGCGCGGGCCAGGCGACCCAAATAAGACCATTTTAATGACTGTACTATTATTATTAATCAGTACACTATCTTGGATCATGAAAATTGATTAGATTTCGAATAACTTTTGATAACTGATTGTAAAGATTAGATTAAATTCCATAATTTACGGCAGTTGACTTGCAAAAAGTGCACTTTTTTTTTAAGAAGTAAGAATGTCTTAGTTTTTTGAGATGCATTTAATTCGTTACTTACAAAATTATTTGGTATTAAAATCGCTCAAAAATCAATTAGGTTATATATATTATATAGGTATGTTATATTATATACGTTCTTATAACATCTATTATACATATGTATAATGAGTCTGCGTAATCGAAATCGTATATTAATTTTAATAGAAAAGGAGAAAGCAAGAATCGATAAATATCAAACAAGAAATTTGTCTCAAATTTTGTACATACTACTTTGCCCAAAAAATAAGGTGACATTTGAATTTAAGCTGCGCGCGTCGAAGAATTTGGAGAACTATTGTTTTTTTAGGTTGGTAGTACTGTCAGTCACATTAAATGTCAAATTTCATGTCAAAATATTCATTAGTGTTTGAGATTCGTGTCGTTTTGTAAGCTACTAAAAGTGAGTTTTTCGTTTTTTGCGATGTCGAAATTTGTTGAGCAAAGAATTTGCATTCAATTTTGTTTACGAAATCAATTTTCTGCTGCGGATACGTTGAGGATGGTGCAGAAAGCCTTTGGTGATGAGGCTATGTCTAAAAAAAATGTTAACAAGTGGTATAGTGAGTTCCAAGCCGGCCGTGAACGTGTCGAAGACGAAGAGCGTCCAGGGCGACCATCAACCTCAACCGACGAAGCTCACGTTCAACAAATCAAAGAGTTTGTGTTGAAAAACCATCGATTAACAATTAGAGACCTTGCTGATGAAGTTGGCATATCGAAAGGCTCAGCCAATACCATTTTGAAGGGTGTTTTGGGCCTCAAATCTCGACTGGTACCGAAAACATTGATATTTTTGGAAAAAAAGGGGCGCGTTGAAGTGTGCGAAACGATGCTTTCCGACTACCAGGGTATCATGAAACACATTATAACTGGCGAAGAGATTTGGATCTATGCTTACGACCCCGAAACAACCGATCAATCGAGCGAATATCGTGCCAAAAGAGAGCCGAGACCAAAAAAAAACGCGCCAAAGTCGCTCAAAAATCAAGGTCATGTTGACTGTTTTCTTCGATTATCGTGGTGCTGTGCATTATGAATTCCTTCCAACCGGTCAAACAGTCAACAAGGAATATTATTTGAACGTTATGTGTCATTTGCGTAACGCTATCCGCCTAAAAAGGCCGGAATTGTGGAAAGACAATTCTTGGTTTTTACACCACGATAATGCACCATCCCATACTGCCCTCGTAATTCGTGACCATTTCGCCAAAAACTCAACCCATATCGTTCCGCAATCACCGTATTCACCTGATCTGGCGCCGTGCGACTTCTGGCTGTTGGTACAAAGCCTTCAAAGACAGGCGAGAGAAAACATGCCTCGTTTTGCACGTCCTCCGACATCTTCAACTGATGAAAAACATTAAATAAGTGAAGAATATGGTGCATGAAAATCTTCAGGCAAGTGTTAAAGAGATGACAAGAGAGCATCGATTTTGGTGGATTTTTTCCAAAAAGAGTACCGTAAAAATGTAAAGGTCTCTTTGGACATGGTTGATCGTGCGAATTTCGATTCCACATTTATGGAAATCATTATATGTGCCGACGCCATAAACGCAATGACTACCATCGATCAACTTTCCGTATTCGCCAAATTTGGATCGACAGAAACCTGGAATCCGCTTTCTGTCGATCGAAGAGTGCTTATGAAGTGTTTCGAGAACTGGTTAAATTGTTGGTATAACTGTATTAAATTTGGTGGGACTACTTTAAAGGCGACAAAATAAAAATTTATGAATAATTAAATTTCCAGGTACTTTTTTGTCACAATGAAAATACGGCATAAAAACAGCCAGTGTGGTAGAATCCAGCTGAGATAGATCTCTTTATGAAACTTTTAAAAGCTAAAGTGGTCTCATCTGAACGATTTGTTTGGAGAATATAGTGATCCGGTCTAAGCAATATATTCAGAGATGAAGAATAATAATCAGTGCCGAATTTCGTGCAGATAGTTTGTCAAATAAAAAAGTTTTCTATACAAGGAATTTCATCGAACAGTGACAAATGCAATAATATTGAAGGTCTGAGTATTAACATTTGTAAATTTACAGATATTTCTTGACCCACTCACGGCTGTGTATGTTTACATGTAACTCAAAATTTAATATTGCCTGCACATACATATGTACATACATGCATATTGTACATTTCAAACGCATGCTTTGCATATAAGCTTCACCGACTTTTCACAGCGTGCAGTAAGATGATGCCACAAAGGCAGAAAAGTCAACTGGCAACGTTGTAACACCACGCCGCACCAGCAACAACCATCGACACTCCAATCAGTGAGTTGCGACCCAGCAGCTGCTGCTGCTGCTGCTGCTGCTGACTCTTGAGAAAGTTCGCCAGCACAAAGCATTCTATACTGCCTCCACAACCGAGGCTGGGAAGTGGCACAAACACAAATACAAGCTGTAGCAGCATCACTTTCTTTCTCTATTTTGCTGCATGCTTGCTCGCCTTCTCGCCGGCTCGGCTGCTTCTTTGCGACGAGCGTAATTGCGGAGCTTGTGTTGCATGCGCGCTTTAAAGATTGTTGACACCAAGTCTAGCAGTTTGTTCGGGCAAACAATTTCATTTTGCTGACAATAACAACGTCAATTAAAGACAAAAGGCGAAGGCAAAAAAGGCAAAAGCACAGCAAGCGCAGCAGCCACAACAACAGCCAGCGATAGTTGGTACAAATTCGCTGGCATAAAACAATGGCAAGTTGTAATAAAAAGTGACTGACATCAGGCGGCAACATGCCACAGTTATGCTCGCACAACACATACATATGCACACACACATGCATACAAAAAAAAAAATGTGTTATAAATGGCACAACGGCATATGTTGCTCCAGCTGCTGCAGTAGCGTGTGCTCTCCCTGCCGTTGCTCGTGGCGAAAAAAAGTCAATTGACGAACTGTCTCGCTCGTTGACAGCAGCGGCCAGGTTAGGTGGTGAAAACCCGTCCCTTCATGGCCATAAAATTGTAAGTGGGCCATCAACATCATCAACGGCAGTTTGTTACTCGCTTGGCTGGTCGGTTATGCTAGCAGTTTAACTAGATGTGCTTGGCACGCGATCTCTTCCTGCGCGCTCGTGGTGAAATGCGCCACTTTGCCTGTTTATGCGACTAAATACGCTGTTGTTGTGTTGTTGGCCGCTTTCAGATTTATAAATGCAGCAAATGGCAAATACTCGTATAAGTAAAGGTAAATATAATGAACGCTAAAATTAATTCGTGTAAATAATTATAATTCGTATTTACGAAATGGTTTATGAAAAATAAATGGCGAATTCTGTTTGTATTTCGATTTAGAAAGAATTACACGCCAATTATTGGATTTGGGTTACAGTTGCTGCGCTTGAATTAAATATTTTAAATGCTCACTAAATGTTTAGTGCAACTCGGCTTATGAGGGCGATTTTTTTCATGTTTCAACAATGTTTTGCTTATTCAAAAACTTCAGCGAACTTTCGGAGAGTCTTTATAATGGCGAAAAAGGGTTGTTGAAGCCTGAAATTTTCTCTCAACTTAACAAGAAATGTTGTGGATACAGTCTAATCATTGAATCCGTTTGATAAACAAAAAATTACCGATTCGATCGATGAAGTTGAGCTCACTTGCCGACTCGTTGAATTACAGATAAGATCCAGCTAAAAGTACCAGGAATAAGAAAGCAATTGATGCAATTCATTCCCAGTCCAAAAGGAGAAGTCTGCCGAGTTGACAGTCCTAGGCCGGATAAAAATCTGGGTCCGTTCCGGTTACATTGACCCGACAGTCGGAGAGAGGCATCTCTTATTCAATGACTGGTTATGCAATGGGATCGAATGCAGATACTGATGATACTGTACACCATACAAAAAACACAACGCGAACTAAATAACTATTCGAAAATCGATGGAGGAATATGTTTCAAAATTGCTAAATATGCTTATAAAAAATTTCGATCAAAAGTTCTTTACATTAGAATTCGATTTCGACGTGGAATTATTGATTAAACCCTTTGTGTATATGGCAACCAGGAACCGCTTTAGTTATGAAAACCAAATGGTCTTACGAATAAAAATTCCACATCCAATCGCAGTGACAAACTAGGTGTCGAAGTCCACTAGAAAGGCGAGGTTGGCCGACTTACTACGATTAAACGATGACGATGACTGTATAGTACCAAATCTATTTTATTATTGGCTACGCGATATAAAAGAAGTAGATCAATGTTACTACAAATATCAATCGGAACTATGAGGGCGGTCCGATAAGTACTTACAACCATCGCCTGATCACGCGACTATCCCAACGTAAATTTATAATCGGTAGAGTCGTGCAATCTCGGCTACCGCCAAATCGAACTTTTCGACCGCGTACGGAAGCGAATACGTCTGCGGATTTTACAAAAATTAGTCGATTCTACTTTTTTGAACTAAAATCGGAGAAGGAAATGAAAGAACGCTTGGGTGATGTATACAGTGACACTTCTCCTATGATGTCGCTACTAAAAAATTTATTAAAAGAGTTTCCAGGAGGTCGCGTGTCGTCGCTACGCCAACGTCGACAACCTCGTAGAGGTTGGCAGTTGGATATGTTATACATAAACTGTATGAAATATTGAGGACAGAAATGCCCAGGATGCCGCTTTTTCTTACTCCCCTTAAGGGGCTATACTAGTGTGACACTTTCAAAAAAAAAATTTTTTTATTTGCTTTTTCGATAGCTTACATTGCCATAAATATCCTGTGAAATCGGGAAGGTCGTATCTTGAATGGTTTTTGGATAGCAACGTTTTAAAGAGCAACCGCTCGGCGGTGCAAACATATATAAATGAAACTTTAAACGCGTTTTTCTCGAAACGACATTTTTCAAAATTGCTGACATCATAACTCAACGAGAAATCGACTGATCGATTTCAAATTAAAGCTGGGTATTGCTGAATTTACTATACAATGACCTACGATCTTTTTGCTTGGTTGAAAATTGACAATTTGGCAATAAAAAAAACGACAATTTTTTACCTAAAAAAACGATTTTTTTTTCAAAATTACGCCATTTTGTTAATTTTTGATATTTTTCAAAGATCGTAAATCATTGTATAGGAAATATCTTTAAGTTTAATAAACTTTTTAAATTTTTTGGTTTCAGCTACTCATTCGGCCGGAATCATGCCAGCAGTTGGGCATTTTTTTTGGCACCTCCGAAGACAGCCCATAACTCCGTTATTTTTCAAAATTTTTGTAAAAAAAAAATTTTTAAATGTAGCTGAAATTATACCTTATTACTTTCAAAGAAGTTTGAAATATTTAATTACGTACTCTCTCTAAAAAAATTCACGAAAATCGCCTAATTTTTCATACGTCACACTGGTATAGCCCCTTCACAAGCACAACCGTGAGACTACTTCACAAATAAAGTTTTTTTGAACAAAAATTTTAGCTAAAATGGAGACCAGATTCAATAGATATTAGAAGTTTTACTACACTTGGTGAAAAAAAAGTGTTCTTCCGCCGTTAAACTTTAAGAAATAACAATACATATGTACATATGTACATGCTTCTCTCGCAATAGAGGTATTGCCGATATTATAAGATAAGAAATGGAGCTATGGATCAATAGTTTCTGTGAATTACTTTAATCAATTCATTGGTTGTCTTTTTTTTTTAATAAAAAAATCGCATAATAAATCACGAAAAACAAAAAAAAAAAAAGAACATTTTTAGGACATATCTATCTAGCTTAGATCAAACAGAGATAAGTTCGCTCTGACCCCACTAAAGGCAGCGTTCAAAGGGAATAGTCATTCAATCACAGGCAGAGACAGATTCTTTAGAATGAACATAAGTACTAAAATGTCCACACGAAATCATGAAAAGAATCAATAGCATTATGCAATCAAACACGTCGTTAAGAAAGTAATTATCGCACATAGTATACTTGCTGCTTTTCAGGGAATTAACTCTAAAAGCAAATCATCAATTTCAACCGAAGCACTAATTTTCGTATATATTTCATTACAGGCTGCAGTTGGAGCATGATTCCACTCAGAAAAAGCGAATGCAGCGACTCTTAAATACACGCCAGCAATGAGCAACTAAGTGGGTCACAAGCCTTATTGGTTGTCATCTCGCACAACTTGTACAAAAATAATGGTGTTGAATACTTACAGCAGTGCTGGCTTGAACATCGCGCGCAGCAGTCGCGACCAACGGAGGAGGCGGAGCTCAAACAGCACTTACGAGATGTCTGCAAATAAGTGCATGCGATCAAATAAATTTTAACACTCACACGCACATGTATCCTTATGCCATATCGGCATGTATGCCATTCAGCGAATATATGGTAAGACATAGTACTAGCAACTAACAAACTTCGGGTGCCTGAGAAATCTTTGAGCCACGAAATAGAGTTGATTATAGTGTTGCGAGTCACAAAAAGGCGCGCTGTGCTGTGTGTGTGTTTGTGCCATTGGTGTCACTATGACTCCTTTGCTATTCAGTTGCCAAACATTGTTATCCTATTTGTCAGCGACCTGCATTTAGGTTAGGTTGAGCGGCAACTTAGCGCCGGCAGACGGTAGTAGCTAGCTTGCAGCTCATTCTAATCGTTTTTAGCGCCGTCATTGTCGTCTGCTGCGGCTTTCCGCCCGCTGTGTGCATTGTAGTTGAGATTTTGAATCGCTTACGGTTATTCGTTGCACTTAAGGCATTGTCATGTGTCACTGCGCGATGCACAACCGAATGTGAGTGTGTGTGTGTAACTGTGACTATAGCAAGTGAATGTTGAAGTACTGAATATATAGTATGGAGCGAGGAGCGGTGTATGTGCACCACAAGTAGCTCCTTGAGTATACCATGCTCGAACAGCTGATTATGGCGGGCATAATCTTAACTTAAGAGGCGAGAATTTACTGTATACACACACATACACACACAGAGAGGCACTAACATCTTGTCAAAATTGTGCGCTCGGCATGATATCGAGCGATACCAGCGGAAAATTCGCACCTGAGCTTCATTGAATTAGTGACAATGCCAGCAGCAGATGCGCACACAGCACGGCTGGCTGTGTGAAGAAGGCACAATTTGTAATTTAAAACATCAGCAGGTGGGCAGGTACATACATAGGTAACCATGACATAAGTGTATGGGAAGTGATTTGGAGTTCGTAGGCAGCAAGCCGGTAAGACACGAGGACTTTGGTTGGCTTTCAGTGTATTCGTTAGTGAAGGTATTTGCCAAAATTCGGTGAATTTGCAAATCATCGTAGCTGTGAATTTCTTGAAGTGATAGCAGGATTTCGGTTGTTGTATAGGTGCATGTGCTCTGTATATATGAACACAACTATGTATATATATTTAAGTTCTTGTAAAATATTCAACATTTGTAATTGTGAAAACCACAAGTCTTCTTCTGGTAATGGTTGTCTGCAAAGAGCGCTTAATTTGCCTGAGGAGCTCCATTAATAGAATTAGAATTTGCATTTTTTTTTGGGAAATTTTAAATATCATTTTATTTGGTTGTAAGTGTAATGCAGCACTTTTCCAGGTAAAGTGGTACTAACAGGATAATTGTAATGAATTTGTGAGGACATCAAGGTAATGGCTTTACATTCAGAATATATTTCAAAATAGCTTAGATGCAAATAATTTGAAATATTTCAGGAATGATAAGAAGTTAGCTTAAAATCCGCACAGATTACTTACATTTATCCATTTCCAGCATGAAGTGCACTCTGACTTTCAGTCGATAAGAATTAATGTGAGGACAATTATCATTAAAATGGTATTTTAGTTTAGTGCTGATCTGGAAAAATTTACGATCCAACAACGAGTATAAATTAATAAAATTTACCAAAAAATTACGGGTTGGTGCAGTTTATGGGCCGGCGGCGTCATTGGGCCGTACTTCTTCCGTGATGATCTAGACCGGCACGTCGTTACCGCTCAATGATAACCGAATATTTTTGGCCCGAATTGGATGATATGGACTGGGATAATAGTGGTTCTAACAGGACGGCGTCACTAGACACACAGTCAATGTCACAATCGATTTATTGAAAACTAAGTTTGTTAAACATGTTATCTCACGAAATGGCCCAGTCAATTGTCCGCCTTGGTCGTGCGATTTAGCTCCTTTAGACTATTTCCTGTGGGGCTACGTCAAGCCAGCGGGGATTGATCAAATTCGTACGAATATCGAACGCGAAATTGCAGCAGCATCGGCTGATTTATGCTTGAAAACCGTGGGTTCAGCGTCTGGATTTCTACAAGCGTGTTCGTGGTGGTCATGGGAAGGAAATTGAGTTCCATACATAATGGCACCGAATGTAACGGGTGGGTCATATAAAATTTTAAATTCGAAGGTAGGGCGTAAAAGATTGAGTGTGGTGTTTGCTGTATGGCACGTAGCGCCGTCCTGCTGGAACCAAATGTTATCCAAGTCTTCCTTTTTAATTTGCTTGAAGAAAAATTCGGTTAACATTGCGCGATAACGTTCATTGATGGTTACGGCGGTTCCTTCTTCATTTTCGAAGAAAAATGGGCCGATGATTCCACCAAACCAAAATCCGTACCATATAGTGATTCGTGCTGGGTGCATTGGCTTCTCGACGATTACCTGAGGGTTTTCTGTGCCCCAAATGCAACAATTCTGCTTGTTAACGTAACCATCGAGGTGGGAATGAGCCTCGTCCGAAAAGATGATTTTTCGGTAAAATTTACCATCCTTGGTCAAAAGAACTTTGGAAAAAAGTTTTCAATATTTCCCAGTTTTCTTCTGGTGAATAGCGACCCATTTCGTAAATTTTAGACTTTTTACTGAATATCTGTCACTTTCCGAATGGTATTTAACGTTTCTAATGTCGAAATATAGATAATTCAAATTTAAAAAGTTAGATGACCCACCCTATACTTCCACAGGAACAAAGAATTTTATTAATTTTGGTTTTATTTAAAAAAAAATTGTTGTTACGCTCTTATTAAAAAACTCGTTATATTTCAAAGTAAGTCTTTCAGTAAGTTAAAACTGATTCCATATCCAAACATAATTCTACGAGTAATTAAGACACTTAGATGTAACGTAATTGCCCAATCACAATGGTTACATCTGAAAAGAATTTCGTTCAAAAATATCTATATATGTAAGTTATTATTAAGCTGAAATATAGGTTCTCTAAATCATTTTCGTTGGTGTTTGGGACATCACAACTCCAGAATCCTAAGAACAAATTTTTCTAAAAATCAAAATGACATTGCTTGTACATTTGGACCAAATTGTAATTAAACTCGACGGTTAAATGACATTACAAAAAAATTTAGTTTTCTAAGTTGGTAGGACTGTCCTTAATTACTATGCCAAATATGATCGCGATTTGTCAACCAGTTTATTTACAGCAGCTGCTTAAGTCTGTACAACGTAGTAATGCATTGCGATTATTACAATGGATAAAAATATCGAAAAAAATTTGTCTAAAATTTTGTATTTCTAACAAAACTTCGTAAGCGGAATCGTTACGAATGTTAGGAAAAGGATTACGGTGATTCAGTTTTATAAAAAACATAAGCCTGCGAGTGGTACAAAGCCTTCAAAGATGGTCGAGAGATCGTTGAACACATGCTTCGTTCTGGACGACCTTCGATCTCTACAACTGATGAAAATATTCGTCACTATGGTGCTTGAAAATCGCCAGACAAGTGTTGGAGAGACGGCAAGAAAGCCTGACATCTCTCGCGAGTCCGTTTGAATGATTTTTGTTCCCCAAAGTGAAATAGCCGTTCCGTGGAATCCGTTTTCAGTCGATCGAAGTGATACAACTAAATTCGCAGAAGAAGCTGAAGGCTATCCCAAAAAGAATTTATGAAAAGTGTTTCGAGGACTGGAAAAATCGTAGGCATAAGTGTATTATTACATTTGGTGGGGATTACTTTGAAGGCAAAAAAATAAATATTGATAAATAGTTTAATATTTTGCGTTTATTTAAAATTTTTGGGTATTTTTTGTCGAAAAAATCCTCAACTGCTTTTTAAACTTAATCCCATAAAACATTAGCATTATCAAATGAATTTAATAAATTCTAGGTGAAAGTATGAAAATATATTTTTTAGTAAAATAAATAATACATATATGTGGTCTCTAGCAACAAATCCAAAATTCAAGTTTCAAAAATGATTTATTTTAAAATAAATAAAACTCTGTTGACAAATCGAAAATGACATTAAACATTTAATTAAACATTTAACAAGAGCTGCATGTGGGTGAGAACGACCCGAACACTACTCGGTGTATTATAATCGCAATAGGTAAAACGAATGATTTCATAGGTGTCTATTAACTTGTAGAACCTTTCATTTTTAGAACAGATACGTTTCACCACCATTTCAAGTGAAGATAATTAAATTGAAAGCATTGAAATGCAAACAAAAACTATTGAAGCATTTCATGAATACAGTCAAAAAGGTAAACAAGTAAAACAATGAAATCTGAGAACAAACAAACAAATAAACGCCCAAAGAACAAAGAAACGAAATGATAGTGTTCACAGTAAAATGAGGGAGAAATGCGCAAATTTTGAGGTAAATTCAAAAATTTAAGTGCCAAGTGAAAAATGAAAATTTATTGGCATATTTTTGAAGTACACTTCAATGAAAATATAGCCAAAGGGAAATTGGGAGCATACGCAATAACGAAAGCCCCGAAGCAAACACAAGAGCATACCGAAAGCAACTAGGATTATGGCGAAAGTTTGAAGTGAAAGCGTCAAGGGATTGCGAAACCTAATCTGCCTTAACGAAAAACTTGCCACATACACACTGCCAAGCTGGTGCCACGCAGCGAAATATAGTATAGTGGATGAAATTAAATTTTTTTTTTTTTTGTTTTGGTAAAGTATACTCCAAAGGAATGACAGTTATGTAGTCTGTTGGATGGAAAGCCGAATTGGGACAGGAAAATAGCAGTATGAGTGTACAAAAGAGTCAACAAAGATAGGCGAGTAAGTGCGGGTGTCGAACTGTTTGAATATGCACGAAGTATCTACATATCTGTATTATGTGCCAGAAAATATCCTGAATGGCTGTTATACATATGTATGTAACAGCATATATGTGCAGGAATGATTGATAGAAGGGTTTGAAGCAGCGCCTTTCGAATTTTTGGGTGTGTTGGTGTTTGGAAATGAGGTTGGCAATCCAGCTTGTTACGAGATACAACAAAGGAGACGCACGCACACCAACCTCAGTGGCAACGCAACAATTTGGGCGTTCCGTTGTCGTTCCGTTGTCGCGTGCTCTAAACATTTCGATGCGTTAACGATGTGCTCAAAAATATGCAAATATAATGTATATGTATGTGTGTACATAGAAAGCATAAAATATTTAAATTCATTACGGTCTCTGCGTCACACAGCTCATCTATTTTTACTTCACGCTGTTTCGAAAAAACGAAAAGTAATGACTAAAAATATAATATAAATTCGATAATAGTGAAAAGATGAAGTTTGCTGACTTGGCATATTGTAGCGGCAGAACGGTAATAACGACAATGTAGAGACTTGACTTCAATATGATTTTAAATACTTAGCATCCGAAGAGGAAATATTGTAAGTATGTACAGACATTTGCTATAGTCAGCGAGGCTATTTATTTTCTAGCTTTGTTTGTAAGTATTATAAATATTTTGATAATTTTTATTTTACAGTGAGAGACACCATTCTCAAGATTGGGGCTACAGATTCAAGTATGCTGAATATGTAGACAACCATACTCTTGTAGAACCTCCAGAGATAATCTAGTGAGTTATGAGGGAACACTTCACCACCCTGCTGAATGACAGTAAAAACATAACACCAGGAGATGGTGAACCCAATTCCCCTATCGATGATGATGGAGCGGACGTTCCATTGCCTGACCATGAAGAAGTTCGAATAAATAATCCATCCGAAGAACAACAAAGCGGCGGGGGCCCGATGAATACGGCGGCGAAAAGCTTATAAAGAGCATAGAATTTAAGTATGCTCTGCAAAATCCACAAAAATGGAGACCCCATAATCTGCGCCAACTACAATGGGATAAGCTTCCTGAACATCGCATATACGATTCTATCGAGCGTCAACAAACTGATTGGACCTTATCAGTGTGGCTTTAGAACTGGCAAATCAACAACCGACCAGATATTTACCATGCACCAAATCTTGGAAAAGACCCGTGAAAAGAGAATCGACACGCACCACGTCTTCGTCGATTTCTTTTTGACCCGATGTCTGAATTTGGTATCCTCGCCAAACTGATACGGCTGTGTAAACTGACGTTAAGTAATACCAAAAACTCCGTCAGGACCCGAAAGGACCTCTCCGAGCCGCTCGATACCAAACGAAGTTTCAGACGAGGCGAAATCCCATAAAGTCGACGGAAACCAGTGAGCAACGAAAATTCGAATAGTAATGAACTTACAAAGGAATATGGAGAAAATTCGAATTATTTTTCAGCATAATCTCCTTTTTGTCCTATTACTTTGACCTAGTGATGCTCCAACTTTCCTTGTTTCGAAATCTGTATGAGCGAGTATAACCACATTCGATTTAAACCTTGCTCTTTCAAATTTTGGATGCAAAAAGAAGATGATCAGATCTAATTCTAGGGAATATGTTGGGGAGCTAATTCGACCAATTTGGCACGTTCGACGAAGGAGGGGACATTTTTCTGTTAATGAGCGTCAACTCGGCACAATAGTGCATAATAGTGCTCTGTGTCCATTCTTTCGCCTTTCCAAGTACAACACATGTCCTGAATCTCAGAAATCGGGATTTTTCGCATCGATAGGACAATCTTCGCTTTTTCAGAGCAGTTTAGACGAGTAAAATCCACTGCTCTGACTGCTCCTTGGTCTCTGGTGATACACTCTTTAATCTTTGATTTATTAGTGATTAGACTATGTCTAAGCTCAGAGTATCCCAAATGATTTTTTTGAAGACATGATACTTTTTACTCATAGCAAGTAAGGAAGCGCTAAGTTCAGGTGTAGCCAAGAAATTTGTATTCTTGCAACTTTCCAGGATCTAAACCGGTCTAGGACAAGCTTTCGCTCGATTTTATACGCTTTAGGCACAAAGATGCATTGTTATTAGAAAAACAAGATCCTTCAATTTTATTAAAATAACTCACACATTTGACGATAGATGTGATATGAAGTCAACTAGAAGTCCGAAAATCTTTTTATTAGGTATATGGGGCTTTAGGGAAGTACTGAACCTATTCAAACTATTTCTGAAAAAGGGTACATTATTATTAACATATTATCATTATTATATAATATATATTATATAGCGTTTTTAGTTTTGTATTATCGCACGGAGTAAACGGGATTATCTTTCGATTTCATCCATTTTTACAGTATCAGTAGGGATTTGTCCTGCGCGAATTTGGTTTTTGTAGTTTAAGTCATTTGGAATATATGTCCATTAAACTTATTAGAGAGTGGGGTTACGTCCACTTTTTCGAAATTTCGAAACCACAAACGACCCTTGGTACTGCCATTTCCTGTGCCAATTAAGAGTTTTATACATATCTTAATTCGGTGCTTAGCTATTACACTTTATAGGTTTTGTGAGCGTGGCAGTGATCCGATTATGCCCATCTACGAACTCGTATTTTGGTACTAAGGAACCCGCATACCAAGTTCCATGAAGATATCTTAATTTTTACTCAAGTTGTGGCTTGCCCCTAGGTGTCAAAACATCATTTTTTTTTTTGTTTTTTTTTTTTAGCACCTAAGCCCCCTTTTCGTAGACCAGGTCACATATAGTAATTATATACAATGTCTGTCGCAAAAAAAATAGAACTTTTTAAAAATAACTGTTTCTGGTGGCGCCATCTATTGGTGGGTATATGAAGTAAAAAGTTTGATTTCTTATTGACATTTCGTAAAAATTTTAAGACAATTGGATAACTACAATCGATGTTATCGATCAAAAAGTGACAGCAGCTTTTGGTCATCGGTGCATTTTGAACAAAGAGCAAATATTAAATTTTGTTTTAAACTTGGGAAAACGTTTACTGAAACATTTCAAATGATGAAAAAAATTTATGGTGATCAGTGCCTATCCCGTAGTAATGTGCATGAGTGGTTTAAGCGATTGCAAGAAGGTCGTGAGGACCTCTGTGACGATCAGAAGTGGGGCCGGCCAAAATCAGTGATTACCCAAAACAATATTGAAAAATTTGATTAGTTTTTACGATTCCGAGGGTATTATACACCGAGAGTTCGTCCCAACTGGCCAAACGATTAATGCTGTGTTTTACCTTGGTGTTATGAAGCGTCGTGCTCGACCACCGACATACCGTGAGGCAGGGTCCTGGCGCCTGTTGCACGATAATGCGCCGTTCCATCGGTAGACGCTTGTCACTGATTTTTTGACAAAAAACTCCATATTAACAATTAATCAGTCACCCTACTCACCTGATCTGGCGCCCTGTGATTTTACCTATTTGGAAAACCTCATTTGTCCATGAAAGGACACTGGTTTCAGAACATTTCAGCTAGCCAAAAGGCGACGACCGAGAATTTTTTTGTTGTTTTTTTAACAGTCCTGTTTCTTTTGCGACAGACCTTGTATATATATATTGTTCATATATGGGGTATTCCATACCAAATTAACCACTTTTGAACTCGACCCCTTTTGATTTTGCTGAAACTTATCCATCCTTTTCTACCCTTTGAAGAACATTTTTGAGAATTTTTTCAAAATTTTTTGTCCAACTTCAAAAAAGTTATGAATTTTTCAAAAAAAAATGGCTTTTTTATTTTCAAATAGCCATAAATTTTGTAGAAAATGACTTTTGGGGACCATTTTTTTTTTTTAATTTTTGGTTTTGAATGAACTTTTTGAAAAAATACACGAAAAAATTTGAACACGTCCAATTATATAAAATAATCGGGTTTTTCGTCATTTTTTTGGAAGTTCGCCATTTTTTGAAAGTTCGCCATTTTTGTTACAGAGGATTTCGCGCGTTGAAGTATTGTTGATGTGTTGACAGCAAATGTAAGTCATTCGTTAGTGATCTTTTGTTATATTTGAGTTGTCTTTCACATATTATGTTATGTTTGGAAAATTGGTGCAAATTATATGCAGTTGAGTCGTGATAAAAAAAATTTACATTGATGCGTTCGTGAAGGTCTATCTTATAGCACCATTGCTAAAAAGGATAGGCTGTTCACATACATCTATGGTGACATGGTTTTTGGAAATACGTTAGATATGAAGACAAATGTATTGTCAAAACCGTTAAGTTCCCTCAAAATCAGATGATCTGGGAACGCTTTTTCTATTACATCCGTGATTCTTTGTACTCTTTATGTGACACAATAGGGCAATTCAGAATCTTGTGCATCTAAGTTTGCAAAATTATGCAATTGTAAATATTTACTGGACGTCATTTTTGTGGTTTCTGTGCAACCCTTGCAAAGACCATTAATTCACAGCTGATCGGTGAAGAAAAACATTTTTATGTAAACAAAATTTTCGCACAAATTGGAAAATATGCCGAAAAAAGGTTTTGGGGAAGAATTAACTGACGCTTTATTTGATGAAGCTGCTGAAGAAATTGTGAACATTGAAGGTAAGAAATGTTTTTATGCGGCACATACCACAAATTTCAAATTTCTTGATTTTTTATTTACAAAATTTACAAAAATTTCTCCATTTCTTCTTTTAGTTTACAATGTTTTTATTTTTGTCAGCAGCTGATATTATGCAAACCAGTGATGCAAATAATACAAGTGTTGCTTGTTTGCAAGGGTCTAGCAGGTGCATCGCTATACGTTTTGTGAGTGTAAAAGCAAAAATATGCTCCCTAATTTGCAATTGCAAAGATGCAAGACCATTTGCACCAGATACTGAATTGCCCCAATGAGTGTACAAATGCAAGTTATGAAGATTTTTTTAGTTCCGGCTCTTGAAGAGTATCTTTCTTTTTTTCGGAGGCAATTTTTCAAGACGACTCTACGCCATGCCACCGAGCCAAGTTCGTAAGTAATATTTTGTATTCATTGTAACATGCTTCCCAACAGTAAAATTGCAAAAAAAAAACATTAAAAATAATTAAATTTTTTACAGCTCGAAAAATAGGATATAGAAATTTCACGGTTGACTTGGCCGGGTAACTCACTTATGGCACGTAATACGTTAATTGTGTGTTTGGAAAATTTATGACACAACGATATAACCGAGAAAACCTTAAGAACCTTGTTGACTTCATATCGTCAAGAGTAATGGCGTCATACAGACTAGAAGTGGTGTTACATTGTATTGTTTTTTTTTTTTCATTTCTCGAATACTTCCCTAAAAAACAATTATTACTGTTAAAAAATGATCAGCTTTCTATAGCGCACAAAATTCTATTCCAACTATATTTCGAATTTTGTGTTCTTCCTTTTATATGCATTTTTAGCCAAAAAAGTATATATAATCAAAGATCAAGTTTCTTACCCACTAATTTTATATTAAATTAAAAAAATCTTAATTTTTTATACATAAAAGTTTGCTTTTGTTGAAATCTAAAAAACTACACAATTGAATAATATTTTTAGATGGTGCGGTTTTCATGATCGCCAGTGTATATAACCCTAAATCTATCTTGCTTAGTTTTAGGCT
>CM050325.1:101530197-101555412 GCA_027475135.1 Bactrocera correcta
ATATAAGATTACGGAATTCTTCTACATGCACTGTCGTTATGGTGCCATGGCTTTATATCACCTTCATTACGTTAAGGAAAGTTAATTAACTTAAATATGTTAAACTAATGATTTGAAGCATTTCGATATCGATTGCTAAATGAGTATATACAACAAAATCAACTTTATACCTAAATATAAGATTACGAAATTCTTCGAAATGCGCTGCCGTTATGCCATTAAGGCTTTTGTAGACTTCATTAAATAAAGAGGGTAAATTAACTTAAATATGTTAAACTAATGATTTGAAGCATTTCGATATGGATTGCTAAATGAGTATATACAAAAAAATCGACTTTATACCTAAATTGAGGATTACGGAATGCTTCTAAATGCACTGCCGTTATGCCGTTAAGGCTTTTGTAGACTTCAGTAGAATAAAGAGGGTTAATTATCTTAAATATGTTAAACTCATGATTTGAAGCATTTCGATGTCGATTGCTAAATGCGTATATACAACAAAATCGACTTAATACCTAAATATAAGATTACGGAACTCTTCCAAATGCACTGCCGTTATGCCGTTAAGGCTTTTGTAGACTTCAGTAAGAAAAAGAGGATTAATTTACTTAAATATGTTAAACTAATGATTTGAAGCATTTCGATATCGATTGCTTAATGTGTATATACAAGAAAATCGACATTATAATTAAATATAAGATTACGTAATTCTTCCAAATGTACTGTCGTTATGCCGCCATGGCTTTGTATCACCTTCAATACGTTAAAGAAGGTTTATTAAATTAAATATGTTACACTAATGATTTGAAGCATTTCGATATCGATTGCTAAATGAGTATATACAATAAAATCGACTTTATACCTAAATATAAGATAACGGAATTCTTCTACATGCACTGCCGTTATACCGCCATGGCTTTATGCCAACTTCAGTTCGTTAAAGAAGGTTTATTATCTTAAATATGTTAAACTAATGATTTTAAGCATTTCGATATCGCTTGCTAAATGTGTATATACAAGAAAATCGACTTTATACCTAAATATAAGATTACGGAGTTCTTCTAAAATCACTGCCGTTATGCCGTTAAGACTTTATGCAGACTTCAGTAAGATAGAGAGGTTAATTAACTTAAATATGTTAAACTAATGATTTGAAGCATTTCGATATCGCTTGCTAAATGTGTATATACAAGAAAATCGCCTATATACTTAAATATAAGATAACGGAATTCTTCTACATGCACTGTCGTTATGCAGCCATGGCTTTATATCACCTTCAATACGTTAAAGAAGGTTAATTAACTTAAATATGTTAAACTAATGATTTGAAGCATTTCGATATCGCTTGCTAAATGTGTATATACAAGAAAATCGAATTTATACCTAAATATAGGATAACGGGATTATTCTAAATGCACTGCCGTTATACCGTTAAGGCTTTATGTAGACTTCAGTAAGCTAAAAAATGTTTATTAACTTAATATGTTAAACTAATGATTTGATGCATTTCGATATCGATATCTAAATGTGTATATAAAAGAAAATCGACTTTATACCTTAATATAAGATTACGGAATTCTTCTACATGCACTGCCGTAATGCCGCCGTGGCTATATGCCAACCTCAGATCGTTAAAGAAGGTTTATTAACTTAAATATGTTAAGCTAATGAGTTGAAGCATCTCGATATCGATTGCTAAATGTGTATATACAACAAAATCGACTTTATACCTAAATATAAGATTACGGATTTCTTCTAAATGCACTGCCGTTATGCCGCCATGGCTTTAGATCAACTTCTAACGTTAAAGAAGGTTAATTAATTTAAATATGTTAAACTAATGATTTGAAGCATTTCGATATCGCTTGTATATACAAGAAAATCAGGTTTATTAACTTAAATATGTTAAGCTAATGATTTGAAGCATCTCGATATCGATTGCTAAATGTGTAAATACAACAAAATCGACTTTATACCTAAATATAACATTACGGAATTCTTCTACATGCACTGCCGTTATGCCGCCATGGCTTTATGCCAACTTCAGTTCGTTAAAGAAGGTTTATTAACTTAAATATGTTAAACTAATGAGTTGAAGCATCTCGATATCGATTGCTAAATGTGTATATACAACAAAATCGACTTTATACCTAAATATAAGATTACGGATTTCTTCTAAATGCACTGCCGTTATGCCGCCATGGCTTTAGATCAACTTCAATATGTTAAAGAAGGTTAATTAACTTAAATATGTTAAACTAATGATTTGAAGCATTTCGATATCGCTTGCTAAATGTGTACATACAAGAAAATCGATTTTATACCTAAATATAAGATAACGGAATTCTTCTACAGGCACTGCCGTTATGCCGCCATGGCTTTATGCCAACTTCAGTTCGTTAAAGAAGTTTTATTAACTTAAATATGTTAAACTAATGATTTGAAGCATTTCGATATCGCCTGCTAAATGTGTATATACAAGAAAATCGACTTTATACCTAAATATAAGAGCACGGAATTCTTCTAAATGCACTGCGGTTATGCCGCCATGGCTTTATATCAACTTCAATACGTTAAAGAAGGTTAATTAACTTAAATATGTTAAACTAATGACTTGAAGCATTTCGATATCGCTTGCTAAATGTGTATATACAAGAAAATCGACTTTATACCTAAATATAAGATAACGGAATTCTTCTACATGCACTGCCGTTATGCCGCCATGGATTTATGCCAACTTCAGTTCGTTAAAGAAGGTTTATTAACTTAAATATGTTAAACTAATGAGTTGAAGCATCTCGATATCGATTGCTAAATGTGTATAAACAACAAAATCGACTTTATACGGAATTCTTCCAAATGCACTGCCGTTATGCCGCCATAGCTTTATATCAACTTCAATACGTTAAAGAAGGTTAATTATTCTAAATATGTTAAACTAATGGTTTTAAGCATTTCGATATCGATTGCTAAATGTGCAAATACAAGAAAATCGACTTTATACCTAAATATAAAATTATAACATTACGTAATTCTTCTAAATGCACTGCCTCTATACCGTTAAGGCTTTATGTAGACTTCAGTAAGCTTCAAAATGTTTATTAACTTAATATGTTAAACAAATCATTTGAAGCATTTCGATATCGATTGAAAAATGTGTATATACAAGAAAATCGACTTTATGCATAATATAAGATTACGGAATTCTTCTACATCCACTGCCGTTATGCCAACTTCAGATCGTTAAAGAAGGTTTATTAACTTAAACATGTTAAACTAATGAGTTCAAGCATTTCGATGTCGATTGCTAAATGCGTATATACAACAAAATCGACGTAATACCTAAATATAAGATTACGAAGCTCTTCCAAATGCACTGCCGTTATGCCGTTAAGGCTTTTGTAGAGTTTACTTAAATATGTTAAACTAATGATTTGAGGCATTTCAATATCGATTGCTAAATGTGTAAATACAAGAAAATCGACTATATACTTAAATATAAGATTACGGTATTCTTCTCCATGCACTGTCGTTATGCCGCCATGGCTTTATATCACCTTCATTACGTTAAAGAAAGTTAATTAACTTAAATATGTTAAACTAATGATTTGAAGCATTTTGATATCGATTGCTAAATGTGTAAATACAAGAAAATCGACTTTATACCTAAATATAAGATAACGGAATTCTTTTAAATGCACTGCCGTTATGCCGTTAAGGCTTTATGTAAACTTCAGTAAGAAAAATAAGGTTAATTAACTTAAATATTTTAAACTAATGATTTGAAGCATTTCGATATCGATTGCTTAATATGTATATACAAGAAAACTGATTTTATACCTAAAAAGATGATTACGGAATTCTTCTGAATGCACTGCAGTTATACCGTTAAGGCTTTATGTAGACTTCAGTGCGTTAAAGAACGTTTATTAACTTAAATATGTTAAACAAATGATTTGAAGCATTTCGATATCGATTGAAAAATGTGTATATACAAGAAAATCGACTTTATGCCTAATATAAGACTGCCGAATTCTTCTACATCCACTGCCGTTATGCCAACTTCAGATCGTTAAAGAAGGTTTATTAACTCAAATATGTTAAACTAATGAGTTGAAGCATTTCGATGTCGATTGCTAAATGCGTATATACAACAAAATCGACTTAATACCTAAATATAAGATTACGGAACTCTTCCAAATGCACTGCCGTTATGCCGTTAAGGCTTTTGTAGATTTCAGTAAGATAAAGAGGGTTAATTTACTTAAATATGTTAAACTAATGATTTGGGGCATTTCAATATCGATTGCTAAATGTGTAAATATAAGAAAATCGACTATATACTTAAATGTTAGATTACGGAATTCTCCTACATGCACTGTCGTTATGCCGCCATGGCTTTATATCTCCTTCATTACGTTAAAGAAAGTTAATTAACTTAAATATGTTAAACTAATGATTTGAAGATTTTCGATATCGATTGCTAAATGTGTAAATACAAGAAAATCGACTTTATACCTTAATAAAAGATTACGAAATCCTTCTACACGCACTGCCGTAATACCGCCGTGGCTATATGCCAAATTCAGATCGTTAAAGAAGGTTTATTAACTTAAACATGTTAAGCTAATGAGTTGAAGTATCTCGATATCGATTGCTAAATGTGTATATAAAACAAAATCGACTTTATACCTAAATATAAGATTACGGAACTCTTCCAAATGCACTGCCGTTATGCCGTTAAGGCTTTTGTAGATTTCAGTAAGATAAAGAGGGTTAATTTACTTAAATATGTTAAACTAATGATTTGAGGCATTTCAATATCGATTGCTAAATGTGTAAATATAAGAAAATCGACTATATACTTGAATGTTAGATTACGGAATTCTCCTACATGCACTGTCGTTATGCCGCCATGGCTTTATATCTCCTTCATTACGTTAAAGAAAGTTAATTAACTTAAATATGTTAAACTAATGATTTGAAGCATTTCGATATCGATATCTAAATGTGTATATAAAAGAAAATCGACTTTATACCTAAATAAAAGATTGCGAAATCCTTCTACATGCACTGCCGTAATACCGCCGTGGCTATATGCCAAATTCAGATCGTTAAAGAAAGTTTATTAACTTAAATATGTTAAGCTAATGAGTTGAAGCATCTCGATATCGATTGCTAAATGTGTACATACAACAAAATCGACTTTATACCTAAATATAAGATTACGGAATTCTTCCAAATGCACTGCCTTTATACCGGCTTTATGTAAACTTCAGTAGGATAAAGAAGGTTAATTAACTTAAGTAAGTTAAACTAATGATTTGAGGCATTTCGATATCGCTTGCTAAATGTGTATATACAAGAAAATCGTATTTATACCTAAATATAAGATAACGGAATTCTTCTAAATGCACTGCCGTTATACCGTTAAATCTTTATGTAGACTTCAGTGCGTTAAAGAACGTTTATTAACTTAAATCTGTTAAACTAATGATTTGAAGCATTTCGATATCGATTGCTAAATGTGTATATACAAGAAAATCGACTTTATACCAAAACATAAGATTACAGAATTCTTCTAAATGCGCTGCCGTTATGCTAAATGTGTATATACAACAAATTCGACTTTATACCTAAGTATAAGTTTACGGAATTCTTCCAAATGCACTGCCGTTATACCGTTATGGCTTTATGTAAACTTCAGTAAGATAAAGAAGGTTAATTAACTTAAATATGTTTTCTTAAATATGTTAACTTAAATATGTTAAACTAATGACTTGAGGCATTTCGTTATCGATTGCTAAATACGTATATACAACAAAATCGACTTTATAACTAAATATAAGGTTACGGAGCTCTTCCAAAAGCACTGCCGTTATGCTGTTAAGGCTTTTGTTCACTTCAGTAAGACAAAGAGGATTATACCGCTAAGGCTTTGTGTAGACGTCAGTGCGTTAAAGAACGTTTATTAACTTAAATATGTTAAACTAATGATTTGAAGCATTTCGATATCGATTGCTAAATGTGTATATACAAGAAAATCGACTTTATACCAAAACATAAGATTACAGAATTCTTCTTAATGCACTGCCGTTATGCTAAATGTGTATATACAACAAAATCGACTTTATAACTAAATATAAGGTTACGGAGCTCTTCCAAAAGCACTGCCGTTATGCTGTTAAGGCTTTTGTACACTTCAGTAAGACAAAGAGGATTAATTAACTTAAATATGTTAAACTAATGAGTTGAAGCATTTCGATATCGATTGCTTAATGTGTATATACAAGAAAATCGATTTTATACGTAAATAAAAGATTACGGAATTCACCCAAATATACCGCCGTTATGCCGTTATGGCTTTATTTAAACTTCAGTACGATAAAGAAGGTTAATTAACCTAAATATGCTAAACCAGCTATTTGAAGATTTTCGATATCGATTGCTAAATGTGTAAATCCAAGAAAATCGCCTACATACCTAAATATAAGATTACGCAATCCGTCTACATGCACTGCCGTTATGGCGCCATGGCTTTATGTTAACTTCAGGCGTTAAAGAAGCTTTATTAACTAAAGTATGTTAAACTAAAGATTTGACGCATTTCGATATCGATTGCTAAATGAGTATATACAAGAAAATCGAATTCATACCTAAATATAAGATTACGTAATTCTTCTAAATGCACTGCCGTTATGCCGTTATGGCTTTATATTAACTTCAGTTCGTTAAAGAAGGTTTATTAACTTAAATATGTTAAACCAGTTATTTGAAGCATTTCGATATCGATTGCTTAATGCATATATACAAGAAAATCGACTTTATACCTAAATATAAGACTACGGAATTCTTCCAAATGTACTGTCGTTATGCCGCCATGGCTCTTTATCAACTTCAATACGTTAAAGAAGGTTAATTAACTTATATATGTTAAACTAAGGATTTGAAGCATTTCGATATCGCTTGCTAAATGTGTATATACAAAAAAATCGAATTCATACCTAAATATAAGATTACGTAATTCTTCTAAATGCACTGCCGT
The DNA here is from genome assembly GCA_027475135.1 of Bactrocera correcta. Classification (NCBI taxonomy): domain Eukaryota; kingdom Metazoa; phylum Arthropoda; class Insecta; order Diptera; family Tephritidae; genus Bactrocera; species Bactrocera correcta. The sequence continues at coordinate 101,537,243 of CM050325.1, forward strand.
TATGCCGTTATGGCTTTATATTAACTTCAGTGCGTTAAAGAAGGTTAATTAACTTAAATATGTTAAACTAATGATTTGAAGCATTTCGATATCGATTGCTGAATGCGATATACAAGAAAATCGAATTTATACCTAAATATAAGATTACGGAATTCTTCCAAATGTACTGTCGTTATGCCGCCATGGCTTTGTATCAACTTCAATACGTTAAAGAAGTTTAATTATTTTAAATATGTTAAACTAATGGTTTGAAGCATTTTGGCATCGCTTGCTAAATGAGTATATACAAGAAAGTCAAATTTATACCTAAATATAAGATAACGGAATTCTTCTAAATGCAGTGCAGTTATACCGTTAAGGCTTAATGTAAACTTCAGTGCGTTAAAGAAGTTTTATTAACTTAAATATGTAAAACTAATGATTTGAAGCTTTTCGCTATCGATTGCTAAATGCATATATACAAGAAATTCCAATTTATACCTAAATATAAAATTGCGGAATTCTTCTAAATGCAGTGCAGTTATACCGCCATGGCTTCACGTTACCTTCGGTAGGTTAAAGAAGGTAATTTTACTTATATATGTTAAACTAATGATTTGAAGCATTTCGATATCGATTGCTAAATGTGTATATACAAAAAAATCGAATTTATGCTTCAAATCCTCAGTTTGACATATTTAAGTTAATTAACCTTCTTTAACGTATTGAAGTTGATAAAGAGCCATGGCGGCATAACGACAGTACATTTGGAAGAATTCCGTAGTCTTATATTTAGGTATAAAGTCGATTTTCTTGTATATATGCATTAAGCAATCGATATCGAAATGCTTCAAATAACTGGTTTAACATATTTAAGTTAATAAACCTTCTTTAACGAACTGAAGTTAATATAAAGCCATAACGGCATAACGGCAGTGCATTTAGAAGAATTACGTAATCTTATATTTAGGTATGAATTCGATTTTCTTGTATATACTCATTTAGCAATCGATATCGAAATGCGTCAAATCTTTAGTTTAACATATTTTAGTTAATAAAGCTTCTTTAACGCCTGAAGTTAACATAAAGCCATGGCGCCATAACGGCAGTGCGTGTAGAAGAATTCCGTAATCTTATATTTAGGTATGTAGTCGATTTTCTTGGATTTACACGTTTAGCAATCGATATCGAAAATCTTCAAATAGCTGGTTTAGCATATTTAGGTTAATTAACCTTCTTTATCGTACTGAAGTTTAAATAAAGCCATAACGGCATAACGGCAGTATATTTGGGTGAATTCCGTAATCTTTTATTTACGTATAAAATCGATTTTCTTGTATATACACATTAAGCAATCGATATCGAAATGCTTCAACTCATTGGTTTAACATATTTAAGTTAATAAACCTTCTTTAACGATCTGAAGTTGGCATAACGGCAGTGGATGTAGAAGAATTCCGTAATCTTATATTTAGGTATAAAGTCGATTTTCTTGTATATACACATTGAGCTATCGATATCGAAATGCTTTAAATCATTTGTTTAACATTATAAGTTAATAAACATTTTTTAGCTTACTGAAGTCTACATAAAGCCGTAACGGTATAACGGCAGTACATTTAGAAGATTTCCGTAATGTTATAATTTTATATTTAGGTATAAGGTCGACTTTCTTGTATTTGCACATTTAGCAATCGATATCGAATTGCTTCAAACCATTAGTTTAACATATTTAAAATAATTAACCTTCTTTAACGTTTTGAAGGTGATACAAAGCCATGGCGGCATAACGACAGTACATTTGGAAGAGCTCCGTAACCTTATATTTAGTTATAAAGTCGATTTTGTTGTAAATACGTATTTAGCAATCGATAACGAAATGCCTCAAGTCATTAGTTTAACATATTTAAGTTAACATATTTAAGTAAACATATTTAAGTTAATTAACCTTCTTTATCTTACTGAAGTTTACATAAAGCCATAACGGTATAACGGCAGTGCATTTGGAAGAATTCCGTAAACTTATACTTAGGTATAAAGTCGAATTTGTTGTATATACACATTTAGCAATCGATATCGAGATGCTCCAACTCATTAGTTTAACATATTTAAGTTAATAAACCTTCTTTAAAGAACTGAGGTTGGCATAAAGCCATGGCGGCATAACGGCAGTGCATTTAGAAGAATTCTGTAATCTTATGTTTTGGTATAAAGTCGATTTTCTTGTATATACACATTTAGCAATCGATATCGAAATGTTTCAAATCATTAGTTTAATATGTTTAAGTTAATAAACGTTCTTTCACGCACTGAAGTCTACATAAAGCCTTAGCGGTATAACTGCAGTGCATTCAGAAGAATTCCGTAATTTTCTATTTAGGTAAAAAGTCGATTTTCTTGTATTTACATATTTAGGAATCGATATCGAAATGTTTCAAATCATTAGATTAACAAATTTAAGCTAATTAACCCTCTCTATCTTACTGAAGTCTACATAAAGCCTTATCGGCATAACGGCAGTGCATATAGAAGAATTCCGTAATCTTTTATTTAGGTATAAATTCGATTTTCTTGTATATACTCATTTAGCAATCGATATCGAGATGCTCCAACTCATTAGTTTAACATATTTAAGTTAATAAACCTTCTTTAACGAACTGAGGTTGGCATAAAGCCATGGCGGCATAACGGCAGTGCATTTAGAAGAATTCTGTAATCTTATGTTTTGGTATAAAGTCGATTTTCTTGTATATACACATTTAGCAATCGATATCGAAATGCTTCAAATCATTAGTTTAACAGATTTAAGTTAATAAACGTTCTTTAAAGCACTGAAGTCTACATAAAGATTTAACGGTATAACGGCAGTGCATTTAGAAGAATTCCGTTATCTTATATTTAGGTATAAATACGATTTTCTTGTATATACACATTTAGCAAGCCATATCGAAATGCCTCAAATCATTAGTTTAACATAGTTAAGTTAATTAACCTTCTTTATCCTACTGAAGTTTACATAAAGCCGGTATAAAGGCAGTGCATTTGGAAGAATTCCGTAATCTTATATTTAGGTATAAAGTCGATTTTGTTGTATATACACATTTAGCAATCGATATCGAGATGCTTCAACTCATTAGCTTACCATATTTAAGTTAATAAACCTTCTTTAACGATCTGAATTTGGCATATAGCCACGGCGGTATTACGGCAGTGCATGTAGAAGGATTTCGTAATCTTTTATTTAGGTATAAAGTCGATTTTCTTGTATTTACACATTTAGCAATCGATATCGAAAATCTTCAAATCATTAGTTTAACATATTTAAGTTAATTAACTTTCTTTAACGTAATGAAGGAGATATAAAGCCATGGCGGCATAACGACAGTGCATGTAGAAGAATTCCGTAATCTTACATTTAAGTATATAGTCGATTTTCTTATGTTTACACATTTAGCAATCGATATTGAAATGCCTCAAATCATTAGTTTAACATATTTACGTAAATTAACCCTCTTTATCTTACTGATATCTACAAAAGCCTTAAAGGCATAACGGCAGTGCATTTGGAAGAGCTCCGTAATCTTATATTTAGGTATTACGTCGATTTTGTTGTATATACGCATTTAGCAATCGACATCGAAATGCTTGAACTCATTAGTTTAACATGTTTAAGTTAATAAACCTTCTTTAACGTTTTGAAGTTGGCATAACGGCAGTGGATGTAGAAGAATTCCGTAATCTTATATTATGCATAAAGTCGATTTTCTTGTATATACACATTTTTCAATCGATATCGAAATGCTTCAAATCATTTGTTTAACATATTAAGTTAATAAACATTTTGAGGCTTACTGAAGTCTACATAAAGCCTTAACGGTATAGATGCAGTGCATTTAGAAGAATTACGTAATGTTATAATTTTATATTTAGGTATAAAGTCGATTTTCTTGTATTTGCACATTTGGCAATCGATATCGAAATGCTTCAAACCATTAGTTTAACATATTTAGAATAATTAACCTTCTTTAACGTATTGAAGTTGATATAAAGCTATGGCGGCATAACGGCAGTGCATTTGGAAGAATTTCGTATAAAGTCGATTTTGTTGTTTATACACATTTAGCAATCGATATCGAGATGCTTCAACTCATTAGTTTAACATATTTAAGTTAATAAACCTTCTTTAACGAACTGAAGTTGGCATAAATCCATGGCGGCATAACGGCAGTGCATGTAGAAGAATTCCGTTATCTTATATTTAGGTATAAAGTCGATTTTCTTGTATATACACATTTAGCAAGCGATATCGAAATGCTTCAAATCATTAGTTTAACATATTTAAGTTAATAAACCTTCTTTAACGAACTGAAGTTGGCATAAATCCATGGCGGCATAACGGCAGTGCATGTAGAAGAATTCCGTTATCTTATATTTAGGTATAAAGTCGATTTTCTTGTATATACACATTTAGCAAGCGATATCGAAATGCTTCAAATCATTAGTTTAACATATTTAAGTTAATTAACCTTCTTTAACGTATTGAAGTTGATATAAAGCCATGGTGGCATAACGGCAGTGCATTTAGAAGAATTCCGTGATCTTATATTTAGGTATAAAGTCGATTTTGTTGTTTATACACATTTAGCAATCGATATCGAGATGCTTCAACTCATTAGTTTAACATATTTAAGTTAATAAACCTTCTTTAACGAACTGAAGTTGGCATAAATCCATGGCGGCATAACGGCAGTGCATGTAGAAGAATTCCGTTATCTTATATTTAGGTATAAAGTCGATTTTCTTGTATATACACATTTAGCAAGCGATATCGAAATGCTTCAAATCATTAGTTTAACATATTTAAGTTAATTAACCTTCTTTAACGTATTGAAGTTGATATAAAGCCATGGTGGCATAACGGCAGTGCATTTAGAAGAATTCCGTGATCTTATATTTAGGCATAAAGTCGATTTTGTTGTATATACACATTTAGCAATCGATATCGAGATGCTTCAACTCATTAGCTTAACATATTTAAGTTAATAAACCTGATTTTCTTATATACAAGCGATATCGAAATGCTTCAAATCATTAGTTTAACATATTTAAGTTAATTAACCTTCTTTAACGTATTGAAGTTGATCTAAAGCCATGGCGGCATAACGACAGTGCATGTAGAAGTATTCCGTAATCTTATATTTAAGTATATAGGCAGTGCCTGTAGAAGAATTCCGTTATCTTATATTTAGGTATAAAGTCGATTTTCTTGTATGTACACATTTAGCAAGCGAAATCGAAATGCTTCAAATCATTAGTTTAACATATTTAAGTTAATTAACCTTCTTTAACGTATTGAAGTTGATCTAAAGCCATGGCGGCATAACGGCAGTGCATTTAGAAGAAATCCGTGATCTTATGTTTAGGTATAAAGTCGATTTTGTTGTATATACACATTTAGCAATCGATATCAAGATGCTTCAACTCATTAGCTTAACATATTTAAGTTAATAAACCTTCTTTAACGATCTGAGGTTGGCATATAGCCACGGCGGCATTACGGCAGTGCATGTAGAAGAATTCCGTAATCTTTTATTTTGGTATAAAGTCGATTTTCTTTTATATACACATTTAGATATCGATATCGAAATGCTTCAAATCATTAGTTTAACATATTAAGTTAATAAACATTTTTTAGCTTACTGAAGTCTACATAAAGCCTTAACGGTATAACGGCAGTGCATTTAGAATAATCCCGTTATCTTATATTTAGGTATAAAGTCGATTTTGTTGTATATACACATTTAGCATGCGATATCGAAATGCTTCAAATCATTAGTTTAACATATTTAAGTTAATTAACCTTCTTTAACGCATTGAAGTTGATATAAAGCCATGGCGGCATAACGGCAGTGCATTTAGAAGAATTCCGTAATCTTATATTTAGGTATAAAGTCGATTTTCTTGTGTATACACATTTAGCGGGGCGATATCGAAATGCTTCAAATCATTAGTTTAACATATTTAAGTTAATTAACCTTCTTTAACGTATTGAAGGTGATATAAGGCCATGGCTGCATAACGACAGTGCATGTAGAAGTATTCCGTAATCTTATATTTAAGTATATAGGCGATTTTCTTGTATATAAACATTTAGCAAGCGATATCGAAATGCTTCAAATCATTAGTATAAAAACCACAACCTCACTTTTTCCAAGGCACCTCAAATTTCTTAGAAACAAAATGAAAAAAAATGGAATCTACACTAGTGCACGCATATGCACAAGGAAATAATTATATTGCGTTTGTATTTATCTTAGGTACAATTTTAAACACTTTACAAAATGAGTGTCGGCGGAGGATTCCGACTTAGGATGAAACTGGATATATAAAAATGTTGGAAAACTGGAGGTTTAAAGATGTTCGCACACGCGCAACTCCGACTGGATATATATATAAATGTTGGAAAACTGGAGGTTTAAAGATGTTCGCACGCGCACAACTCCGACTGGATATATATAAAAATGTTGAAAAAACTGGAGGATTAAAGATGTTCGCACACGCGCAACTCCGACTGGATATATAAAGATGTTGCAAAACTGGAGGTTTAAAGATGTTCGCACACGCGCAACTCCGACTGGATATATATTTATAAATGTTGGAAAACTGAGATTTGGCACACACGCCGTTTAAAGATGTTCGCACACGCGCAACTCCGACTGAATATATATATAAATGTTGGAAAACTGGAGGTTTAAAGATGTTCGCACGCGCGCAACTCCGACTGGATATATATAAAAATGTTGAAAAAAACTGGAGGATTAAAGATGTTCGCACACGCGCAACTCCGACTGGGTATATATATAAATGTTGAAAAAACTGGAGGATTAAAGATGTTCGCACACGCGCAACTCCGACTGGATATATAAAGATGTTGCAAAACTGGAGGTTTAAAGATGTTCGCACACGCGCAACTCCGACTGAATATATATAAAATAAAAAAAACTGGAGGATGATGAAACCGCTGTTCCAAAAAACGGATCGCACACGCGTACTTTTGACTGGATGTCGAGGATGATGAAACGTTATTAAAAAATATGGCGCGCCCACGCGTACTTGTTGCTGCGGAGAATGAAAAAAGAACGAAGTGAGTTGCAGTTGTCCTTTTGGTCCCCTTTTCTTTTCGCTTGTGTGTGGAATCAGCTGGTGTGTGGTGTGGAATGTAAGTTTTGCTGGTTTGTGACGTGGGTGTGATGAAGGTGCGTGTCAGTGTTGCGTGTGTGGATGCCCGGGGGAGGATGCTCATTTGTACATCCTGGCCCCCCTAGGCGAGTATTCAGCCTAGTAACCTCTGAAGTTGTTGCAGTGTTGCAACAACGTTGCTGAGACCTGTCCTGCGACGAGCCTGCGGCCTAGGATGGCGCCTCCGATGCGAGGTGGTATTGTGATGACGGCGCCAGGCGCGGGACTCTTCCGACGGGAAGGCTTGCCTTCGCGGTTGCGGTCGCGGGAGTCGTCGGCTGGCAGTACTGCCGCGAGGGGGATGACGACGCTCAACGTCGGGTCCAGCATTGCGGTGGAACATGGTGTGATGGTGACCCATACACACCTGGCACTGATACCCGGTGGTGCATTCGCGCGTTAGATGGGTAGGCGCCAGGCAGTTTAAGCAATGCCCGTGGGCCTGGGCGACCTGCTGGCGTTGCTGAGGCGTCATCCCCTTGAATATACCGCAATGTGGCAATCGATGTCGGCGGCGACATAGCGCGCACTGAAGTGGTGCTGGTTCCGGAGACCGGGCTTGCGTGTCTCTACGCGGAGCTGTCGGAAGCTCTCGGTGGGCTGCGGGAACTATGGTTGTTCGCGGCGCTGCTACAGGGGTAGCTTTAGGGCGCGGAACAGTCACGGCCGAACGTACAGAGGGCGTTGGAGTATTGGGCATCTCGGCTTCCATATCGACCTGTCAAGAAATAGGATTTTTTTTTTAATTATCATATATATATGTGTATATATCATATAGCCGGTGGTGGCACGTAATGTGGCAGGATTGAGTCGTCGTACGGATCGACATAGTGGGTGCGTTTACTATTATATATACATATACATACAATTTTTTTTTTTTTTTCTTTATTTCTTTGTTTATTGGTTGCGGTTACGTTTGGATTTTATCTGCGGTTGGCAAAAAGCATAATTTAACGAGCGGTCTAGTTAGCGTTCCCGATTGTGTACGGAGATCGACTACGCGAATATGACCGTCGGAGCCGTGGTAGAGCTTCTCTATGCGGCCAAGCCGCCATTCGGTAGGGGGGAGACAATCGTCATTGATTAAGACACAATCTCCAAGCTTAGGCGCATTTTCGGTGATTTTCCATCGGTACCTTCTGTGGAGGTCCTTTAAATAATCATCTTTCCATCGGCGACTGAAGTCGTGATGGAGAATCTTAATTCTTTCCCAACGGTTTAATAAGGAAAGCGACTCCATGCCTGGCTCAGGTGTGGCCAGAATGGGCGCTCCTTTAAGAAAATGCCCTGGCGTGAGGGCAGTAAAATCTGAGGGGTCTTGCGAGAGTGCAGCGAGAGGCCGTGAGTTAAGAACGGCTTCAATTCTAGTTAAGAGTGTCGTGAACTCTTCATAATTGAATTTATAGTTGCCAGCTAGCTTCTTGAAATGAGATTTGAAGCTTTTTACAGCTGACTCCCATAAGCCGCCCATGTGGGGGGCGCTTGGGGGGATAAACTGCCAATTGATACCTTGGGGAGCGTATTTTTGGACAATTTCCGGTGAGACTTGTCTGGTGAAGTCCACAAACTGTTTTTCGGTAGCTCTTTGCGCTCCGATAAATGTTTTACCATTATCGCTCATGATTTTTGATGGAAAACCTCGTCGTCCGACGAAACGAGCAAAAGCCGCAAGAAAAGCCTCCGTCGTCAGATTCGTACATAGCTCAAGGTGTACTGCTTTTGTCGTGAAACAGACAAAAACAGCCACATAGCCTTTCATGAGGGTAGGAGACCTTAGCATGGATGCCTTTATCATAAAAGGCCCAGCAAAATCTACACCTGTAGTGGTGAAAGGCAGAGCAAAATTGCAGCGTTCAGGTGGAAGTGCTGCCATAATCTGCGATCGCATTTTCTGCTTATGCATAGTGCAGATTTTGCACATGAAAATGCATTTCTTTATTTGGGGCTTCAGTCGGGGTATGTACAGCTCTTGGCGGACCATATGTTGCATGAGGCGATGTTCGGCGTGGAGCATTAGTATGTGGATATATCTAATAAATAAAGTGGCAAACGGACACCTCTCTGGTATGATTATAGGGTGGCGTTCATTGTACGTTAGGCTTGAATTAGCAAGCCGACCATTCGCACGAAGTAAACCCTTCGTATCTAGAAATGGGTTTAGGACTAAGAGTGAGCTCTTTTTATCGATAGGCTTCGATTCTCTTAGTAATTCTATATCGCGGCTGAAATAGCGCGTTTGGGTTGATGCGATAAGAGCGACCTTTGCTTTTTGTAAGTCTTGGTGCGTCAATTTATCGCAATGGAGATGAGTTGCTCCTTTAACTTTAAGTTTAAGCCGCTCTAAAAACTTGAGCATATAGGCAACTACCCGGAGGGCTGGGGGGAACGATGAAAATCGTTCAAGGATGTCAATGTCATCCAGTGTTGCATGATAAGTGTCGATTTTACGACTTTCTGGGGCGAGTACGTTGCGCATGGGCGATTGTGGCCAAGAATCGGGAGATTCTGTTAACCATTGGGGGCCATTCCACCAGAGGGTAGAGGTGGCGAGATGCAGAGGCTTGCATCCTCTTGTACCTAGATCAGCAGGATTGTCAGCACTGGCTACGTGACGCCAAGTGGCTGATCCTACTAGGTCAAGTATTTCAGATGTTCGGTTAGAAATATAAGTTTTCCACGCATGTGGTGGTTTTTCTAACCAGGCTAGAACTATCTCGGAATCGGACCATAAATATAATCTGTATTTCGCCATTTTTAAGTGGGTCTGCACCATTGAAGCTAGCTTTGCTAGTAGCAGAGCGCCACAGAGTTCAAGTCGTGGGAGACTTAAGGTTTTTAGAGGCGCAACTTTTGCCTTTGCCGCTAATAAGTGGCTTGTAGTTGCGACATCGGTTTGTGTACGCACATATATAGTGGCACAATATGCCTTTTCAGAGGCGTCGCAAAAGCCGTGTAGCTCCACTTTGTATTCGGGGGAATAGTTTACCCACCGTGGAATTTGTATCTTCGAGATGTCGTTCAAGTTATTAGCGAACTGGGACCATTTTTCTAACCGAATAGGTTTCACCTGTTCGTCCCAGTGGGTTTCCGTCTAGCCATAATTCTTGGATCAAGATTTTCGCTTGTATCATAATTGGCGAAAGCCATCCTGCGGGGTCAAAAAGTTTTGCCACCGAGGAGAGAATTTGGCGTTTGGTACTGGCGGATAATGCGGATATGGACTCAGTCGTGTATGAAAACTGGTCCGATATCGCATTCCATTGGATGCCTAGTGTTTTTGTTGTACTATCCTTTTCAAATATAAGGAAATTAGTATCCAACAAATGGTCTTTAGGAATATTTTTTAAAATATTTGGGTGATTGGCAGAAATTTTTTTTTAAAAGGAAACCCTGCGGTATTGAGGGCATTTATTACCTGTGATAAGGTCTCGTATGCTTGTGGAAGACTGTGGCTTCCAGACAGGATATCGTCTACATACGTTTGCGTTTTTAAGACTTGTGTCGCCAGTGGAAATTCTGGCTTTGTGTCTTCTGCCAGTTCGTGTAGTGTACGAATGGCTAGATATGGGGCACAGTTTACGCCAAAAGTAACTGTTTTCAATTTAAAGTCGCGTAGTGGACTATTGGCAGATTTTCGGAAAATAATCCGCTGAAAATCTTGATCATCTTTATGAACCAGTATTTGTCGATACATCTTCTCGACATCCCCATTGAATACGTATTTGTATATACGCCAGTTCAATATGAGGAGCATTAAATCTGGTTGCAATGTGGGTCCCGTAAATAGAATATCATTTAGGGAATTACCTGAGCTCGTGGATCGTGATGCATTGAATACAACTCGAACTTTTGTTGTTTTCTTCTCAGGCTTTACTACTGCATGATGTGGCAAGTAGAAAGAGTAATATTTCCCTTTTTATGATTTTTTCACATGGGCTTATTTCCTCCATGTGATCTAAAAGAAGGTATTCTTCCACGACACCATCATAAACTTGTTTAAGATCGCCTTTTTTAAGTAGGTTTTTCTCCATACTTAGAAACTGCTGTATTGCAGAGGTGCGAGAGTGACCTAAGGCGAGTGTGTCTGGAAATTGTTGTCTTATTGGTAGTCGTACGACATACCGACCATTATCTGATCGAGTAGTTGTGGCTTTGTAAAAGTCTTCACAATACTGATCTTCTGGTGTTGAAATTGGAACGGGGGGGAGTTCTTCTACCTCCCAAAACTTTCTCAATTGTGAATTGAGGTACTCGTTTGAGATTTCCTCAACTTGAGTTGTCATGGCTGTGACTGGTTCCGCAACTAGTCCACTTAGGACCCATCCGAAAATGGTATTTTGCGCCAGTAGTGTTTTCGAAATTTTTTCAACACCTTCTAGTATAATTTTCGATATGAGATCGCTGCCTAATAGAAGGTCTATTTGAGCGGGGGTGTTGCAGTTGGGATCTGCTAGAGTGAGATGTGAAATCTTATCCCACTGCTTGCTATTTATTTGATAACTTGGAAGCATGTTTGTTAGTTGCGGTAAGACAATAGCATTTGCTTGAATGCGCTTATCCGCTTGGGGGGAAATTAGGATAATGGGGCAGATTTTATGTGAGTTTTGTACTACTCGTCCGCCCATTCCCGTAATTTCATAGTTGGCATGTTTTGTTGGCAGTTTTAGCCTATTTTGTGCCCTAGACGCTATGAATGATCGTTGCGATCCTTGGTCTATTAGGGCTCTTAGTTTGAACAGTTCTCCTCGATGTTCGATGGAGACAACTGCTGTAGGTAGTAGTACTCTACTATGATTTTCGCTGTGTAGCGTTTGAGTTTTTATTGCCTTTGAACAACATGGTGTCTCTTGGCAATTTTCTTGAGGTTTTGTTTCGGGAGTTGCTGTGGCAACTAAACCCGTGGCTTTTTTTGAAAAAGCGCTGCTATGAGATGTGTTGGGGAAAATTATTGAGATGTAACATAGAATGATGCCTTTTGTGGCAGTATACGCAATTAAATTTGCTTTCGCAATTATTAAGATTGTGTGAGTGGGACAAGCAGTTTGTACAGAGTCTTTTTGACCTGACAAAGTTGTTCCTTTCAGTCACATTCATTTTTTTAAATTTCTCGCAAGCTTTTAACTTATGCCCTCCAGAACACAGTTCGCATGACGTGAATTTACTTTGTTCAGATGTGAACGATTGTGCTTTGAGAAAGCTTCTGTTTAAATTATTGTTGCTTCCGGCTTGGGGTCTATTGAAGCTTCGATTTAAGTCTTGTTGAACGTTTTTAGTTCTGACTACTTTTTTGTCTACCCTTTCCGCAATTTCGTATTGGGTAGTTAAGAAATCTTTCATCTGCTGCCACGTTGGGCATTTTCTTCTTGATGAGAGCGATTGCTCCCACAAAAGTAATGATTTTTCTGGCAAGGCGGCGGTACATATGTTTACCAGAATAGGATCCCAATTGTGAGTGGGAATGTTTTGTGTCGATAGAACCGACAAACAGTTGGAAACAGTGGATTCTAGTTTCATGAACTCTTCACTGGTTTCTCTTTGAATTTTAGGCAAGTTCATAAGTATCGTCACTTGCTTGTCAACTAATATTCTCTCATTTTCATATCTTTGTCTTAAAGCTTCCCAAGCTAAATTAAAATTGTCGTCATTCAATGCGAACTGCTTGACTATTACGCCTGCTTGACCTTTAGTTTTGTATCGGAGGTGATACAATTTTTGCGCTTGTGACAATTTGGGATGGTTTATGTACACGGCTGTAAACATGTCCCGGAAGGACGGCCATTGTTCATAACCTCCATGAAATATTTCCGTATCACACGCTGGCACTTTGAGATGAATGCCTGAACTTGCCTCTTGGGCTTGCAATTGTGGTAACTCTACTCTACTGTGGGGAGTAGGTGCAATTGCCTTCATAAGCTTTAATTGATCTGATATCATTGCTTTTGTGTCTTCATAGCGGTCTAAGCAGTTTTCGTATTTGGCGTAAGCCGAGGATTTGAAATTTTCAGGTAGATCTGAATCATCAGTTTCTACTATTGCGTCGTATGCAGCTTGGAGGCGTGTCCAAAAATTGTCAATAGACTTATTTTTAATTTCTAGTACCGATTCAGAGTTGTCCTGAATCGGTGAAGATGCAAATCGAGTGCAGTATTTAATTAAGCTATCACTCTCAGATATGAATTTAATATACGAAATGTCTTTCCCCCCTTTTTTTCTTTGTAGCACCTTGCTTTGAGCGTGTAGCTTCTGCAGGTGTACATGGACTTTTGTCATCATTAACCATTTTGGGAATTTTTAAGAATTCTGCTTTTGATTCTTTTGAATCTGTGTCCATTCAGAAAATTGTATTTAATAAAATATATAAGTATATTTTATTATAATTGAAATTTGTGTCACCGAATACTCTTTTTAATAAATAAGAGTTAATATTGCCGAAATATTGGATTATTAAAATATGTAGTATGTTACCGAACGCTCTTTTCAAAAAATAAGAGCTTTTATTTCCGCAAAAGAATACAATAATGCGTGTATCGATTGTATTTATATCGTTTGTCGAAATTTTTTCTTTTTATTTATTTTCGAAATATTATTATTTATTATTTTTTTTTTTTTTGGATTTATTCGTATGCCCTTGTATCAGTGCGCACTGAAACTGGGTCAATATCCTTTGTACATACTTGTGGATTTTATGTGCATATAGTATGCGTTAAATAAAATATGTGCAATTATGCTTGTTCTTGTGTGACAAGGAACAAGATAAATGCTAGAAATCGCCAAAATTGGACTTTCAATATATGTGTGTATGTATGTACAAAGGTATGTAATTAGATTGCAATATTTAATTTCTGAACCAAAATTCTTTTGATTTTCCGCACCCAAATATATTTTCCCAATATCTCTTGATTATTTGTATCCTATTTTTATAGGTATACGCATGTGAGAATATAAGGCAATATCGAAATATTTCGCGATTGTGTACTCGCGTTCAGAAATATGCGCAAAAGCGCTAATGTATAATATATATGTATGTATATGTATATATGGTACGTATGTATATATATCAATTTTAGTTATATAATGTATATAATCCGCTTGAGGATATGTATATATGTATGTTTGTACTTATTCCCCTTTTTTGCTGTATTCTTCTTGCGATTTTTGCTTACTTTTTGGAAGCAATTCCTCTCACAGCTTAATAAGCTGAAGAGGTATTGTTCGTATAATTGGCAAGTGTCCCTCTCACAGTTAATGAGCTGGAGCGGTATTGCCAGAATAATTTGAAAATAAATTGAAAATATTGAATTTTTTCTCTGTGGGAATTGTGTGTATTGTATACACGAAGGTAAGTGTAAAAAGCAAGGAATAATTATTGTTTAGTTAAATATATTTAAATATATATATATATATATATACTGTGGATATATATATACATATATATTATGTACCGTATTGGATTCTACCGGTACTTAAATTTGCCGCCGATTTAGAAATTTTTTCCCAAAACCCTTTTTATAAAACGGGTTTAATTTCTAGCGGTTCTATTAAATTGACCGTTTGCGCAACGCTACATACATATATACATATAATAAATAGAATCAAAAGTGAAATGGATACACTCACCCTGATTTTCCTCAGGGACTTTGGGAATTTATTTTGGTTTAACCGTGGTGCGTTTCCTGGCTTGTCTCGATGGGAATTCCTTCCAACGCCGGCGTTCCGCTTGCTGTGTTGATGGTTCTTTCTTTTGTTTTTTTTTTTTTCCCCTTTTGTTTTATTTGTATTTTGTTGTTATTTATTTGTTTGTTATAATTTCGCGCCCGAATTTTATTTAGTTTTAGTTTGCACCCACTTTGGTTGACTTTTATTAATATTATTTATTAATTAGGGTATCACACAATTTTGTGCACTTTTACTTTTAGATTTAGTATGTATGTATATATTATTTCACTGCACTTGTGCACCCTTTTTTTTTCTTGGTTCTTTCACCACACTTTTTGTTTTCTCATATGTAGATTGGTGTGAATTCACCATTTAAATTTCACTTTCATATGTAAAACTTTTTGTTGTTGTTTTACATATATGTATATGCATATATATATAGATATGTATATATATATTGTACCGTTTCACCAAAGTGCCGTTCGTTTTGTCTCGAAGGACCATATAAAAAGGCTCGAAGGACCATATAAAAACCACAACCTCACTTTTTCCAAGGCACCTCAAATTTCTTAGAAACAAAATGAAAAAAATGGAATCTACACTAGTGCACGCATATGCACAAGGAAATAATTATATTGCGTTTGTATTTATCTTAGGTACAATTTTAAACACTTTACAAAATGAGTGTCGGCGGAGGATTCCGACTTAGGATGAAACTGGATATATAAAAATGTTGGAAAACTGGAGGTTTAAAGATGTTCGCACACGCGCAACTCCGACTGGATATATATATAAGTGTTGGAAAACTGGAGGTTTAAAGATGTTCGCACGCGCGCAACTCCGACTGGATATATATAAAAATGTTGAAAAAACTGGAGGATTAAAGATGTTCGCACACGCGCAACTCCAACTGGGTATATATATAAATGTTGAAAAAACTGGAGGATTAAAGATGTTCGCACACGCGCAACTCCGACTGGGTATATATATAAATGTTGAAAAAACTGGAGGATTAAAGATGTTCGTACACGCGCAACTCCGACTGGATATATAAAGATGTTGCAAAACTGGAGGTTTAAAAAATGTTCGCACACGCGCAACTCCGACTGGATATATATTTATAAATGTTGGAAAACTGAGATTTGGCACACACGCCGTTTAAAGATGTTCGCACACGCGCAACTCCGACTGAATATATATAAAATGAAAAAAACTGGAGGATGATGAAACCGCTGTTCCAAAAAACGGATCGCACACGCGTACTTTTGACTGGATGTCGAGGATGATGAAACGTTATTAAAAAATATGGCGCGCCCACGCGTACTTGTTGCTGCGGAGAATGAAAAAAAGCTAAGTGAGTTGCAGTTGTCCTTTTGGTCCCCTTTTCTTTTCGCTTGTGTGTGGAATCAGCTGGTGTGTGGTGTGGAATGTAAGTTTTGCTGGTTTGTGACGTGGGTGTGATGAAGGTGCGTGTCAGTGTTGCGTGTGTGGATGCCCGGGGGGGGATGCTCATTTGTACATCCTGGCCCCCCTAGGCGAGTATTCAGCCTAGTAACCTCTGAAGTTGTTGCAGTGTTGCAACAACGTTGCTGAGACCTGTCCTGCGACGAGCCTGCGGCCTAGGATGGCGCCTCCGATGCGAGGTGGTATGGTGATGACGGCGCCAGGCGCGGGACTCTTCCGACGGGAAGGCTTGCCTTCGCGGTTGCGGTCGCGGGAGTCGTCGGCTGGCAGTACTGCCGCGAGGGGGATGACGACGCTCAACGTCGGGTCCAGCATTGCGGTGGAACATGGTGTGATGGTGACCCATACACACCTGGCACTGATACCCGGTGGTGCATTCGCGCGTTAGATGGGTAGGCGCCAGGCAGTTTAAGCAATGCCCGTGGGCCTGGGCGACCTGCTGGCGTTGCTGAGGCGTCATCCCCTTGAATATACCGCAATGTGGCAATCGATGTCGGCGGCGACATAGCGCGCACTGAAGTGGTGCTGGTTCCGGAGACCGGGCTTGCGTGTCTCTACGCGGAGCTGTCGGAAGCTCTCGGTGGGCTGCGGGAACTATGGTTGTTCGCGGCGCTGCTACAGGGGTAGCTTTAGGGCGCGGAACAGTCACGGCCGAACGTACAGAGGGCGTTGGAGTATTGGGCATCTCGGCTTCCATATCGACCTGTCAAGAAATAGGATTTTTTTTTTAATTATCATATATATATGTGTATATATCATATAGCCGGTGGTGGCACGTAATGTGGCAGGATTGAGTCGTCGTACGGATCGACATAGTGGGTGCGTTTACTATTATATATACATATACATACAATTTTTTTTTTTTCTTTATTTCTTTGTTTATTGGTTGCGGTTACGTTTGGATTTTATCTGCGGTTGGCAAAAAGCATAATTTAACGAGCGGTCTAGTTAGCGTTCCCGATTGTGTACGGAGATCGACTACGCGAATATGACCGTCGGAGCCGTGGTAGAGCTTCTCTATGCGGCCAAGCCGCCATTCGGTAGGGGGGAGACAATCGTCATTGATTAAGACACAATCTCCAAGCTTAGGCGCATTTTCGGTGATTTTCCATCGGTACCTTCTGTGGAGGTCCTTTAAATAATCATCTTTCCATCGGCGACTGAAGTCGTGATGGAGAATCTTAATTCTTTCCCAACGGTTTAATAAGGAAAGCGACTCCATGCCTGGCTCAGGTGTGGCCAGAATGGGCGCTCCTTTAAGAAAATGCCCTGGCGTGAGGGCAGTAAAATCTGAGGGGTCTTGCGAGAGTGCAGCGAGAGGCCGTGAGTTAAGAACGGCTTCAATTCTAGTTAAGAGTGTCGTGAACTCTTCATAATTGAATTTATAGTTGCCAGCTAGCTTCTTGAAATGAGATTTGAAGCTTTTTACAGCTGACTCCCATAAGCCGCCCATGTGAGGGGCGCTTGGGGGGGTAAACTGCCAATTGATACCTTGGGGAGCGTATTTTTGGACAATTTCCGGTGAGACTTGTCTGGTGAAGTCCACAAACTGTTTTTCGGTAGCTCTTTGCGCTCCGATAAATGTTTTACCATTATCGCTCATGATTGTTGATGGAAAACCTCGTCGTCCGACGAAACGAGCAAAAGCCGCAAGAAAAGCCTCCGTCGTCAGATTCGTACATAGCTCAAGGTGTACTGCTTTTGTCGTGAAACAGACAAAAACAGCCACATAGCCTTTCATGAGGGTAGGAGACCTTAGCATGGATGCCTTTATCATAAAAGGCCCAGCAAAATCTACACCTGTAGTGGTGAAAGGCAGAGCAAAATTGCAG
>CM050325.1:101555912-101581053 GCA_027475135.1 Bactrocera correcta
TAGTTTGACACTATTTCAACTTAGACCAAAAAATTAGAACTCAGAAAGTACAAATTTAAAAGACTATAAAGCCTACTGAGCTTTTACAAAAAGAGCTAATATTTTGACGTGAGAATTTTTGATTAAAAATTAAGCTTATTTTTTGAGTTTTAAAGAAAAAAAGTTCACTTCTTAATATTTTAATTTAAAATATACCACATGGGAGAGACCATGAGACATAAACAGTTAAGTTTACTACAAAATTTCGTCATTGAAAGTTAATTTTTTTGTACAAAATAAAAATAAAAAAGCCACAAACTTGGGTATTTGAATTTTTCACATAAATTTCGAGGTTATGTGAAAAATGTATACATACAAAAGTGGTAGACCTCTTCATTGCCTGCAAATTTGCTTTATAATTTTTTTCTACAGGAAACGTAGTTTTGCTGGAAATCGTTATAGACCGTTTCTAATCCTTAAGAATTCAACCACGACACTCCCCTTTCTCTTACCGACCTCAAATCGCCTGTAAATTATTTTTAATTTTATTTTTGTTATTTTATTTTTCGTTTACATTGCGTTTCCTACTATATTTTCTTTGTTTGCTTTCAAAAACTATTTACCGTGGTCTAAAATACATGCAAAGAAAGAAAATTAAAATCATAAACATAACAAAATGTATTTTTTTATGCGTGAAAGGCGCCTATTGTAGCTTAGTAAGTTTACTACAAAGAAGTACAAGACTAATTGCTTTTACACTAGTTCATATTCAGACCAAAAATTCTATTTCCAAACTAGTTGCTTTTCGCATTAGTTCTATTTTAGCTTGGCAGTCCATTTTCACTTTTGAGTTCATCACTTTACCATTTGTGCATCTACATATTTGACAAGTTATGTAAATAAGTTACCACAATCACATTGACCCCAGAAAACTATTTTGTACAGCAGCTTGTGACCAGAAATGTTGCTGCTAGTGTAATTGAATGAGCAACGATTAATGGGCAATTGCCATTGGTGTTGGCACATGTCAGATTTTTAGAAAAAGCTATTGCTTCTTTATTCTAAAAATGCTATTAAAGCGCGATGACATGCCTCAGGATGCCGGTGTGCAGACTAGACTCATATATATGTACATATACATATACAGTATATAATTGTATTGCATAAAGATTTAAATGCATCAGCATATATAAATGTTTATCGATTATATGCATATGTACATACGTATATGCATGATAGGTATGATGCTTTTAATTTTCCAATTTTCTTGTTAAATCGATACGAATTTATCTGCAGCAAATCAAGTGAGATATCCACATCGCCAGCGATAAATTGCATGCGGCGACGAAAATATTAATTTAATCCCTCTTGTGATTTATATGTATTTACAATAAAACATTTGCATTTACATATTTCGTCTGCAAATAATCGAAGTCATAACTCTAATTGCTTTTTGATTTATTGTATGATCGATTCGACCACTGACATTCACACTGTTACACACACACGTACTCTTGACTTTTTGTTTACATTTTAAATGAGTTGACCGTAAGGCCCGTGGTTTTTAATTTATTATGGCTTATATGATTAAATACCGCTAAATTCACAGTTGCACGCCTAAATACATTTGACAGCGCTCATATTTAGTGGCAAAGTTACGCGTGTAAGCGTGTGAAGGTGCACAAGTCATGTTATACCACTTGTTGGCATGTAAACTTATGATTAATATGGATTGAAGACAATTTTGACAATTGTTTTGAACTAAAAAAATTTATATACTTGAAATGTAGAGTGTTTCTAGAGATATGTTATGAATATATATATACCTCTTTTCGCTATGTTTTTTTCAACGCATATATTTTTTTCTAAACTTGAACTTTTTAAAATTAATTCAGGAATATTTTTTGTGTGCTTGACAGAAATTATTAGACTTCAACCAAAATTTAGGCACAAAAAGTTTATATGAATAAGAAATGTGAGTGTTGTTATATATAAGTCAATTTCTCTACACAGAATTGCTCTGAGAGTATAGCTCTCAGAGGAATTGCCAATTTCTCTGAACAAAATTAACGGGTGATCCAAGTAAATGTATTTTTTCAATAGCTCTTTTTTGACAGATCGCGCTTGAGTCATGTCAAGCTGTCATGTTGCTTTGGTTCACTATTGTTTCATCATAGAAAGACTTACGTCTGACAACGTTTTCACGTTCTGCGCTTCGTCCAACTTATGATCAACATAATTGGATTATTGAGCATACTATTCACAACACCATCACCAATCTTGAGAACCAGCATTCATTATTAAATAATATTCAATCGAATGGACGTGGTCACGCAGTGAAGAAAATATCGTAGCCATAGCTGAAAGTGTACACGAAGGCTTTGGAGAGTCGATTCGGCGCCGTTCGCACCACCTCGGACTGACTTATGGATGTGTGGACTTGGCGCATTTTACGTCGAGATCTTAAATTAATAGCGTACAAGCTATAGCTTATGAAGGAACTGAAGTCACTCGACTTTCCCAAGTGACATCGCTTCTCTCCATGGACTTTTGAAAAGTTCCAAGAAAATCCGACGTTTTGTAGTCAAATTTTGTTCAGCGATGAGGCTTATTTGTGGCTCAATGTATAAGAAAAAATGTCGCATTTGAGACGAAGAGAAATCTGAAAAGATTCAGGAGCTGCCATTTCCAGAAAAAAAAACTTACGCTACTTCCTACAATCAATCAATGCATTTATTGAGAGAATGCTTCGGTAAGCAGACAACTTCACGTTTATGACCAGTCGATTGGCTACCAAAATGTTGTGATTTCACACCGTTAAAGCTTTTCCTGTGGTAATATTTAAAGTGTAAAGTCTGTGCGAACAGTCCCGCTTTGAATCAGGCTTTGGAGCAAAATATCACTCATGACATTCGACAGTTATCAGTCGAAATGCTTGAACAAGTTATAGAAAATTGGACTTAACGGATGGTGGTGAACAATTAAAAAAGACAGTCTTCAAAAAATAAGTGCCAAAGAATGTTCTCTCGAATGATAATAAATATTCTTCCAATGATGTTAAACATTCCCCGTTAAAATTGAGGTTTTTGTGGTTTTCGTTAAAAAAAAGTAGAAAACCTCGAAGGGGATCATTTGCCTTCATTTATGCGTGCAGTTCGCAGTAGAGGTGGCAATTTCTCGCCATTTTCTCAAAAAAATTTACCATAATTTGAAAAAAAAGTCATTTAATGTAATTGCGGCTAACTAGAGAGAGAGAGAGAGAGAGAGAGAACATTGTTTATAAATTTAATTAAATCTCGAACTGTCAAACTATCAGCTGGTTTTGTGCTCACAAAGGCGATTTTAATTTCTTTTTGAAAATGAAATAACGGCACATTTTTATTTTATACTATTTTTGTATTTCAGAAAATGTAGTGGACATAATTAACTATGATTAAAACTGCGAGAAATAAAATATTGGTAGTCAAAAAGTCTTTTCGTGTTTTGTCAATAGATGTCATTGCAGTCGTATATATGTATCTTCAGTGCTACCAATCATATGTCTCATACCATATAGTGTTAGAAAGGTGACATAAGGTAAGATTTAACAAAAAAGTTAAATTCGGGGAAGTTGAAAAAAGGTTATAGCTGTTCAAAAATGAGTAAAAATAATGAAGAAATCCGCTATATTTTGACATTTTTGTATAAAAAAGGGGAAAATGCCAGGCAAGCCACTAATTCTGGAAATTTCGAAATATCGATTTACACTGATGGAATAATGGAATAATGTCTCTAGCGGAAAAATTGGAAAAAGTGGTCGACCAAAATGGTACATATTTGTTTATTTATTTATTATTATAAATATAAAAAATAAGTTGAAGTTTGATTAGAAATATGAAAGACTTTTTCGATTACCCAATATTTATAAATACACTATATAGCACATAATTATCTTGAGTGATTTTTACTGTAGTTAAAATATGAAATTTAAGTTACAATATTAAATTTCAATAAATAGTACATTGAAAATCATGAGAATGAATTTGTAACTATAAAGCTGATGCACTCATACTTACATATACAGAAATATCTAAATGTTCAATTTTCATCGCTCGTGACTTTTATGTACTTTTCGATATAAAATTTACATGTTATCTGCTGCCTATATGTATTGTTTATTTTTTTATGACAATAATAATTATAAAATGCTTGTTTTTATTAGAAAGTATTTTCATATCACTTTTCATTAACAATTATCTGTGAGAAAACTTGTAATTAATGCTTAGTAAAGTCGGAAAAGCGTGAGAACAAGTTTATTAAAATTTTATTATATTTATAATTGATAATTTTAGCACTAATTCAGGTGGGCTGTGAAAGCACTTATTCAGTTTAAGGAGGTAGTAAGGTAGTTTTTGTTTTGCATTTTTTTTATATTAATGTACAGTATCTTAAGATTACCCTGTGAAAATTTGAGAGCAATTAAAGCAAAATTGACGGAGATATGCACTTGTAAGTCTCTACCCTCCGATTTGATTGTGAGCGGCTGTGAAATTTTAAACGTGTTTTTCTCAGACTTCACTTTTTCGAAGCCGTGGAACTCTGTAGCTCAAAATCCACTGAACCGATCCTTTTGGAATTTTGCACAGTCTTTCTTTACATAAATTGTGAGGTAACGCTGTTGATTTTTTTTTTACTTTTATTTATTTTTAAACAAAAAATTTCTGTTTTTTTTGATGAAAAATCAGTATTTTCAGTTCCGAGCGTTGTGATAAATTGAAAAATCATTAAAAAAATAAAAAACTCGACAGCAAACCTAAGGAAACTTATCAACTAATCAAATCAATTTGGTTTTTAATTTCAGATAATCCAGTCATGAGTCATGCGGTTCATCGCGAATCAATTTTTTTGGAACGTCTGCGAAGATTTTCTGCCAACGGCTCATTTTTTAATATTTTTCTATGAAACTTTCACAGAATATTCTTTAAATATCATATAATTATGCTATAATTATACAAAAAAATAAATATTGATTGTATCTTAAAAAAAAAAATTATTGAAAATATGTTGTTTTTTTTTTTGCTCGAATTGACGCCCCCCTAATATTGTAGATGAGTTGAATTTTGTGATTTGATTTAACCAAAGGTTCGGAATAGGAATTAACAAAATGTTATATAAGGTAATATATTTCAGTTATAACCTTTTTATATGATTTTGTGGTATATCTGTTTGGGGAAGCACTAAAAACATATATGCAGTATTAATTATTAGAGTAGAATTATAAAATTCTATCAATGGACGTGAAAGTATTGACATATAAGTGTATTGTTTGGATCTATAACTTTCAGGGAATTTTTTGTAAATATAACATGTGGTTTTCATTATTTTTTTATTTTGGATAATCGTCAAAATAGATATAAGACTTCTGTTCAGTTTTGTAGAAAAATCACAAAATATTATCTCAAAAACTGAGGGCCTGGTTCACGTATACACAGACAGACGTGGTTAAACGCTTACTTCGGGGTATTTTCAACTTAGTCGCAAAATTATTATACGTTGTTCTGTGTTTAAAAACATTTAAAAAAAGCAAAATGGTAATTTTTTCAGTCAAATTTGCATATATGTGTGTTCTATCAATATAGTCCATTAATTATTCACTTACAGGGTATCCATAAACATAAATTATTAATTGACTAAATTAAGCGTCTTTTTGAAAAGCATATTATTCTTTCAATAAATTGTTTTCATATATTATTAACTAAGTTTTTGATTAATTAAATGCTTTGTTTTTTTGTTTTTGATATTCAGTTTTAGGGATGGATATAATAGCATTAAATACCAATTTAAAATTTTTGATAAAAATTTATTAAAATTATGATTAGTGTTGTTTTATTACTAAGGAAGACACGTGATTAATCAAAATAATTGAACCGGTTATTTACTAAATTGAGCCAGCACTCTCTTTCGCTCGCTACTCGTTAGCCAGTGAAAACTCGAAATTTATGCAAACTTCTAAAATAAAATGAGCAACTAGTTATTCGTCAATAGAATCGATCATGTGTGCATACTCAAAAAATTAAGCAACGCTACTACTATAAGCGTAAAACTAATGCTGTTCAGACACAATAATTGCACATAAGCAACAATACAACAACACACACATGCGTGGTGTTATATTTTCACGCATTTTCGGTTCTCTCAAATGTCGGCTTAACTGTTGTTCTGACGCTTCAAATTTGGTATCATTCTAAGCTTTGCGATATCATCAAGTTTATGCCGTGCTTTGTCGCTTGACAAGCGCTTGACAGACAAAATGTCCACTTGTGATTATACGCGTAGCGTTCGAGACAACTGCCGATTAGCAGACAACAAGCAACAAGTTCTAGGTAGATAGTAGACTTGATGATTTATGACTTTTGAAATCTCGAATGCTAATTAAAATACTTATTTGCTAGAACCTACGCCTCACTGACTTAATAGAGTATGTTACCATCCAGTTTTTGACCAGCAACAACGGCAACAACCAGCAGCAGCGGTAGCTACACGTGGTCGAGAAGAGATACTGGTAATACAACTATGAGGTAATGAACGATTAGCTCTCTAATACGTTATTAATTTATGATGTAATACGAAATGTTTATTCAAAAAAAAAATCAGAAAAAATGAAAACACGTCCGGCATGACAGCTAGCGTTTGTATTCATTAGAAAAAAGTATTGTTTTAGTAATTACTATGCATTACGCATATGTTTGGGGTAGGTTTTTGGCAGTAAGCCACTAAAGCGCGCTATCTCGTTGACTAACTGCTAACGAAACGGAATTTTAATAGTTCTAAACTATTTATATTTTGCCAAATGATGCCTCTTCTCTATTTGAATTCTTAATAATCCTGTTATTGTTTACAACAAATATGTTATTACAAACGGATACTAATTATACGACCTTGAAAATACATGTGCTCATCGCTATATTTACAGGCGAAACATAACAAAGGAAAATAGCGAAAAGGCATAAACTTTTATTTCTACTTTTCTTGAGTTTTAAGCGCCTCATTCAAATTGAAGTGATCACGTTTTCTGCCACCGAAATATGAGGTTAAGTGCCATTGAAATATAGTAGCATAAGCAATAGGTGAACTACCTTTCAATAAAAATTAAAGTAATTACAATAATTTAGCGTTTGAGGTGCCTCAAAGGAGTTTGAACAGCTTCAATAGCAAATATGCAGTATGACGCTGCTAGTTTCCTGGTTTCAAGCGTAATTTATTACGTGTTAAAACTAAAGTGGCAAACAATTTATTTTTCCTATTGAAATCACGTCGAAAGCCCACAATATCTCAAATTTTTAGTTAGAAATAAAAACAGTTAATTAAGTACTCTGCTTTGTGCAAGAAAAACCATCATCACCACCAAGGACAGGTGCGGCTGCACCATTAATTTCATTGTTTAAAAGTGTGATTTACTAAATTCTGTTGAGGTCACGTCAGCATAAATGACGTCAAATGAACTGTTCGCTGAAATAAGGTCGTTAGTAAAATGAAAATGCGTGAGTTGGCAGCTCCATTTAAGCGGAAGCCACACATTTTACATAAATCTTTGAATATGAAGTGGAAATTCGTGCGTTGAGTGTCATAATTACTCACACCTGATTATAAGTGCAATCTTGTGGGCACTTTGAAACAGTATTTGACATTGTGTTGAGCGGTCAATTTAAATATTGTGATTAAGCACTGGCATTCAGGGTGAATTTGCTGCATGAAGAAGGTCAATTAAGGTCATCATTGAAATAGAAGTTTATTTGAATGGCCTTGAGATAGTAATTGTATAAGAAAAAAAGCTACAAAGCAGCAAAAATCCACTTAAAGAAACAAATATATAAATATATTGCTGTAATGCTTGTAGTTTTTTTCGAATAAATGTTTTTGTTAGGAAATGCACCAAATTTTCTACTTCAGCATGCAACCAAAGCATTAACTTCCATTGAGCTAATAAAAGTTATTACGCTAACTTCAAAAAATTTAAAACCGTTTTGTTGAAAAATCATATTTTAGACTCAAATTTTTATTTTCAGGCGTCTAAAGCTTAATTTGTCAGAGGATTCATATTCTAACCTCAATCAGTTAAACTTGATTTGTTAAAAAAATTGTGTATTCTCTCATAAAATTGGTAATATATGATGCAAATAAGCTATATCATCTAGGCTTTAACCTCAATAAATTAACTTCGAATTTCTGAAAATTAAAATTCTTACCTAAAATAATTAATTTTCAATTTTCAAAACTTTAAAGCTTAGAGAGAAGTCATATTATAATCTGAAAGAAACTTATTTTTGCCACAAATTTTGAACTTTAGTTTAGAAATCCAAATAAGCCATAGAATATAGCTAATAATCTCAACCAATTAACTTAAAATTTCTTAAAAGTCGAATTCTAGTTTTCATTGATTAATTTTCAGCTTTCAAACTTGAGAACTTAGAAAATCAATATTCTAATATCAATTAGTTTAAACTGGCTTTCCTGAAAAATCATATTTCAATCTCCAATTATAGGTTTTGAAGGTTGGGGTCTTAATATGTTAGATAATGTATATTCTAACCTCAATCAAAAGCCAGATCTTAAACTCAAATTATAGGTTTTAAGGATTGAGATCCTAATATGTTAGATGATTTATATTCTAACCTCAATCAGTTAAAATCCATTTGCTTAAAAATTATATTCTAACCTTAAAATTTTCAAAATTTTTGTTGGAACTCTTAATATTTTAGAGAGTTCCAATTCTAGCCTCAATAAATGGAACTTACATTGTTAAATATAATTATTTTGCAAACCTAGAAGAGTTAGAAATTGCATATTCTTACATTATCTAATAAGCATTGAAATGATAAAACTGGAAACTTTTAATTTTTCCTAGAAGACGTCTTAATCATAGTCTTAAACCACAACAGCTGAGTGATTTGGGTGTTAAGAACTGAAATAAATTAACAATTGTTAAAACTGCTTTGCCAGCTTTTGATTTCTTTCAGCCGTTCACAACAACATACAAAAGGGGGAAAAGAAAAAAAACTCCCTTAGTACATAAAACAAAAATTTTATTGGCTATTCAATTCTTAAAAAATGTCAGCTCTTTTGTAAATTGCAACAATCACGACAATTGCGTATCTTCTGTCTTCGCTTTCTTGGCAACAAATCACAGTTTATTGTTAAAAAGTAATACCAAAAACACGAAATGTCTTAAAGGAAAACCCCAAATCACCACACAACATTCCGGATTTCCTATGAGCCGGATGATCCAAATCAAATATGAATTTTTATACGTTGGACCTTCAGCGGCAAAAAATTGAGTGATGAGAAAACCTGAATTTGACACGAGCTAAAATGCGCTGAGAATTGAATTCAAAATCTGTTTTTTTTTTTTTTTTTTTTACATCTACATAATTCTCATATTGTAGAGACGGACTGCGGCTGAGAGATATATGCATATACAAAACCTTATAGTGGATTTAGAAATTTCTCAACATTCGTCATAGACCATTAAAAAAGCTTGAGTGGCAACAGAATCGCACAAATAAATTTCTATTGCATTAGAAACGGCTTGGCAAGCGCTCGCAGCAGCAGCAGCAGCAGCAGCAGCCGTGGCTTGTGATCCGCATGGCGTGGGCTGTGGGCATTTCCTAATGCATGAATTGGAACACAATTGCAGCAGACAAAAGCCAAATGAATTGAATTTCTCACAGTGCCGACTGTGTAAGCGTCTAATAATGTGTTTCGCACAAATTAAACGTGTGAATCAGATACACAACACACAGTTGGAATTAGCAATGAAATTACAAAATACAAAATACAACACTTTGGCATTTTCTTAAGGCATTGCTTGCGCTTAATAACCCCCACTTTTGGTGCTGGTGGGGTTTTTCTGTTCATTTGATATACAGTAATACCCCGGACTTACGCGATAGGTGGGTCCGAGCGGTTGCCGTGTAAGTCGAATTCGCGTAAGTCGGGGTTCAACCTTGCATATAAATACATATAAAGTTTGTTTAATCGGGACCAGAGTTTAAAGAAAACAATAATTTAGAAGAAAAATGTTTAATAAAGTGTAGGATAATAAAAAAATATTACATTGTTATGAATAAAGTAAGCTAAACCGAAGTTATTTTGATGTTGAAGGCTTCATATATTCTAACAGTGTTGCCTGACGAGTTAAATTTTTCTTCTTTTCACGTAAAATTTCCTCGTAGCATACCAGTAATTTTTTTATCCCTCGTTTTGTAGTAGAAATGCGTTCTTCATTAGAATCAATTTTTTCTAAAATTTGTAAACCCTTTTCAATTGAATTGAGCCCTTCTGTTAAGTTTGCAATTGTCATTTGATTTACCGATTCAACTGGGTCTAGCGAAACAGTTTGGTCAATATCTTGCTCATACTTACGCATTTCTATAACCTCGTCAATTGTTAGCTCTTGATTGTGTGAATCTAGCAATTCTTGAACGTCATCATTATCGACCTCTAAATTTAATTGCTTGGCGATATCGACCACTTCTTCTATTATGCTATCGATTTGTTCAGGATCTGAAATGGTTTCTCCTTGGGTTTCAGAGGTGAAAAAATGGACACAGTTTTTTCCAGACACCATTGAGAGTTTTTTGTGAAACCTCATTCCGAGATTGTCCAATAATTCTTACAGCATCTAAAACATTGAATTGCTTCCAAAAGTCTTTAACAGACTAAGATAACATCATGCCACAAAAATCTACAGCAAATATCATGCCACCTAAAACAACGAATCACAGCACGCCACGCTACATCAGTATAAAGCTATAAATACAGTGTATCGGACGCACTGTGTGTTCTTCAATAGTTTAATATAAACCATAGACATAGTTAGATGTATTTTATAATACCTTTATATTAAATAAAGAGAAACCCAGGAGTAATATCCTGGTAAAATATATATTTTAGAATTGCCTAAATAGCATTCTTAATTCGCGCGGCAATCAAAATGAAAAACCGCGTATCTTCGAATTCGCGTAAAACGGGGTAGCGTAAGTCGGGGTATTACTGTATTATTTTATTTTTATACCTTCAACAGTGTATATTAAGTTTGTCACAAGTTTTGTAAGAAAGAAATGTGGGAGGCCTTATGATGTTTTCGATTTAGGGACGTTCGTCTTTGTGGGTTTTGTTGGTTTTTGGGATATCGTTCTCAAATTTTGCACATGTGATGTTTACTCCAAGCAGCTGCTGATTTGCCGGAAACGTGGTTAATGGAACATTATAGCATGTAGCTGCCATTTAAGCTGGTTGGCCAAAATTAACTTTTTATATAAAAAAGGATTTTATTTGGCAAGATATGTACACGAAATTTTGCAGAGTTTATTTTCCAAGGCATTGCTATATTTTCTGAACAAATTATTCAGATTGGGTCACTATAGTATACAGCTGCTATACAAATTGACCGATCCAAATTAAGTTCTTGTACTGAAAACTTTCTTATTTGAGAAATAGTGTTAACGGAACTGGGCACAGATTATTTTACAAGGCATTGCCATATTCTCTGTATATATTTTTCAGATCGAATCACTATAGCATATAGCTGCCGTACTAATTGACTGATCCAAATCATGATAAAGATCTTCATAAAAATTTGTTTTTCTTATTTAGTAACCGTAAACCGACTTGAAGGTTATCTATAACTAACAATGTGGTTTACCGTTGCATGCAGATTTAGTAATACACATAGTTGCAATAAAAAATACTCCTGTGCAGGGTATTATAGCTTCGGTGCAATCAAAGTGAACTTCTTTTATTGCCTTTTTTTTGTGATTTTACGCTTGTTTTGTTGCCATTTTTAGTGTTGTTGGCTTTATTAGTGTTGTTGTATTATATATTTATATATATATATATAAACACTTTTTATTTGAAATGCAATAATTTAAAGGCAAATTACGTTTTAACAACAATGGCAATTGCTTCATTACAAAGTCAAGTTTAATTCTCGCCAACTTCCCTGTTCACATTATATTCGTTTGCTCGGCAAATTGCCTGCTACAAAAAGCCAAACCATGACTCTACACATACTTGAACGCTTGGCAGTCAATTCCCATAAGTGGCAGCGTAACAAAATCAAATTAAATACTAAAACAAAAAAAGGTAGCAATATATAAAGTAGTATATGTATATAAAAAAATATATAGAAACAAAATAATACAAAAAAAAAGCAGCAACAAAGCATCATCAGCGCCTACGACAATGCCCACCAACATGCTTGCGCACATATGTTTGCGGTATTTGCTCAAAATATATGCACTCGTCGAGGGTAATATTCAGCAGCGCACACCAGTTACATTTGTATTTATTTATTTATGCATGCATTTGCTTACTACATTACGCTTGCGCCCTTGTTGTTGTTACTTATGTGTTTGTTTTTGATGTTTGTATGCCTCCGTTTGGCGAGTTCACTAGCGTGCGGCAATTGGGTTTCTTCGAATTCTTTGTAGATTCAAATTTTTACAAAAATAACAACTACAACAACATTGGTTACATGCATAAATATAAACATATGTATTTACAGCAGCATGCACATGTTTAAAATGTGTGTAACTATGTGCACAAGTCGCCGCAGACGTTTGCGCACAGAACAAGTTCGTTGCTTAAGTCTTTCGTTTGCCAGTGACCGATCAAATTGTATGTGCACACCGCACACACACACACACGTTGTCGTTTGCAAAAATGTTACGAAAGCAGCATTTAAATAAATTTCTGATTAAAAATCAATGCGTAAATCACGGAATTTCATAACTACTTGCTTTTACCCTTTTGTTTATAATTTTTAAGCATTATTTTGCTTCCGAAAACAATGAGCCATGCTAAAGGAATTCAGTTTGGTTTTTCGTGAATTTTTTTTGGTTTGAAAAACAATCAAATAAATTAGCAATAATAACCTTTGAACAGCTTAGTTCGGCGCGAGCATTTTAGATGATTTCTGTGGTTTTTGAAGTATCGATTTCCCTCCTACGGCTTGCTTTAACATATGAAACAACTATTTTATACATGTACATATATAATATGTTTCTATATACATGGCTATTGTTTGCATACGAATTTATAAAATATTCTTTTGTATTTCAGCGCGTATTTTAGACCAACAACCTCTCGACCTTTTAAAATAACAAAAACAAATAAGTAAATTACTTTTTTGAGATCAGCTGAAGACGTATATGGTCTATTTTTGTTGTGTTTCTTGTTATAGCACCATAAAACATATGGAAAATAGATTATAGAACGCTGCTGAAAATACCGTACTTCCCCCAGACCAGGATAGATGAGTAAAACAGAAAAAATCAAATTGTCTTTAGCCCAGAATAGATAAATAAAAACAAAAAAACTTGTATATATTATTTATGCCAACAGATAGTACAAAATTTAAAAAATTATGGATTCTACTAACCTTTTGAAACAATGTGATATTTTGACATGAGAGTTTTTGATTGAAAATTAGGTTTTTTTCAAAACAAAGTTGCCTTCTTAATACTTTAAATAGTAAAAAAACAATGTGCTTGGAACACAAGAAGGCGCATTTACGCCAAATTTTGTAAAAGAAAAAAAATTTTTGGTACAAGATATAAAAACAGAAAACCGAAAACTTTAATATTTGCATTTTTTCACATAAATTTTGAAAATTTGAATAATTGAATTTTTTCACATGAATTTTGAGGTTATATAAAAAAAATGTCAGTAAAAAAGTTTTAGCTATTTTTATCACCCACAACTTTGTCATATAACTTTTTTTTATAGGACTCGTAGATTTGCCGGGAATTGAGTTAAATCATTTTTTACCCTTAAAAACCGCGCCCCTCCCCTTCTTCTTTCCGACCTCTGATCGCCCGCAAATTATTTTACTTTAATTTTTCATATTTTCTTCTTTCATTTGCAACGACTTTCAACCTACTTTGAATTTCTTCCACTTTTTACCATATTTAAGGCTTCTGCACTGGTCTACTTCATTTGTTGTTGTTGTAAATATTTTTATTTAAAGCACACTTTTTAAATATATTTTTGTAATAACCTGCATTTAAAAAACACAAATTTCTTTTATGCTTTGTTACTTATATCATTTTCAAAACTATAAAAGGGTGGCAACCACTTTTAGCTAAACTGATGCCATTGGAAAATAACACAGTTTGCGCACATACGCCAGCACAAATTTTTAAAAAATTTTAGGCTTTTTCGTAAAAAGTTTTATTTCGGAGCAGGTGGCAACTACACAAGCTAATATTTCTGCAGTAAAATATGCATAAAAAGTTTTTCTGGCAAATATTGTAAAATTCCAAGCAATTTTTTCTACAGTTTTTACATTGAGGGGAGTATTATAGTCATCATAAGAGCAGTTCTTAACATGAATGATATCTAAAGTGTGTTAAATAAGCCAATCAGTGGTTATAGCCGTCCAGAAAAGGTGACCTATTGTCCCCATATCACAAATCAGGGTACAATAAAATTTTCACCGTTGTAAATGCACGTCTTATGATAACACATACGAAAAGAAACAAGCACTTGAATAGATCAGCTTAGTAGTAAATAGAATGCCAGAAGAGCACTCCTTGACATTGGCTATATCGCAGTGTAAAAATAAAAACCTGCATTGTCAGTATAGAACTTTAAGGAACAGTTGAAATTTGCCAGAGAGCAACGAAATTAGATAGTAGATGACTGGAAGCTTGCAATTTGATCAGTCGAAACAAAATTTAATTATTTTCAACCAGTTGGCAAACAATATTGCTGGGGATAGTGAGGTATGGTGGAAGGGCCGTCAAGATATGGTGTTGCTTCACATACTGGCTGTAGTACCTCTACAAAATTCTATGGAATAACGAGAAAAGAAGACTTTCTGTATATTTTTCAGACCGCATACCCGATTTTGTAGAAAGGAGTGTGTGTCGTAAAAAAGAAGTCATATTTCAAGATGACGACCCAAAACAAACTAAATTTCTTATTGATGCAGTGGCCAGCCCAAAGTATTGATCTCAATCCGATTGAGAATATATGGTCAATCGTCAAATGAAGGTTAGAACAATACCGATCAACCCCAACGAATCTGGACGAGCTTTGGCAAGGGGTGCAGCGATACTGACATAGCCTTCTAAATTAATTTATACAGAAATTAGTCGTAAGTATGCCAAACCTTGCCCAAAGTATTTTGTGTAATAAAGAGTTAGGGATTAATACTAAAAATAAGCTATTTTCTGAAAGTTTTTGTAATGTGCAAAATTGAGTACATATGAGTTGTTTTGGTTTTATTTGTTTTTTCTTAAAATTCGATATTTTAATTTTTTATGTTATTAACAATTTCTTTCGGAATTGAACATGAACTAAAAGAATATAAAGCTTTTTAAATATTCTTTGCCGCTTCTATACTAATTCAGACATAAACACATGAAGCACAGACTTGTGCTCATTTTTCCTCACTGTACCTATGTACATACATACATACATAAAACTCTTTTATATTTTTTTTTAATCTCTCTCTCTATACATTTTTTAGTTTGGAGTTATGCAATTTTTTCTAATAAAAAGTCGATAAATAAATAACTACACATATATCTAATCTATCTTTTCAATCATTTGTTTATATTTGAATCTAAATTATTTTTTGATATTTGTATCTGAATTATTTTCAAATGACTTACTTGTGCCTTCAACGATGGATTCGAAAAGTAGCCATCCAAGCATTGTCCCTGCAAAACACATTGCTTGCCAGCGGAGCATTTTAGAATCTCCTCGGGTGGTAAATATGTGGGTCCTTGGAACGGTGATGCCTGCCGACTGATAATTGCATGCTCCAAAAAGATATTTGTTGCCGGATTTATTGCGTTCGTTTTACTTGGATTCGCCTTAATGCCATTCTGATATTCACCATTGAGGAACATATTCGACGAATACTGTGCGAAGCTGGCGCCACAACACAGTGTGACCGCAAGGCCGAGCAAAATATGCTGACAGCGCAACATTGTAGTTTTCTAGGTTAATTAATTTAAGGCGACTAAATACAAATGCAGAGGCTGTAATGAAGAGAGGGAGAGAGAGAGAAAGAGGGGGAAAATAAATATATATATAAAATATTAGCTAAATTATTTAACAATGTTAGGCTATGGTCACATTGGAATCCAATTAAAAATTCAAAGTGGTCTATTATTTACCCATAAAAATGCAAATTAGGACTACAACAACTACTTGTTTGAAGCTTAATTATTTATTCAAGACTTCGTACATAACGGTAAACAATTATATGCTTTTATCTTTTAGCGATTGTCTATTGTGGTGTTAGAGTACAGTACAACCTCGATAAGCCGAACTATTACGAGCTAAGTAATTGTATGTATATTCGGGAACTAATTTATATGTAACTTTGAAGTATTTAAAATTTTATAAAATTTAAAAATTATACAATTTATAATTTTTTCTTAATATTTTTTTTTTCAAAAGTCGCCACCTGATTGAAATAAGCAAAATTAAATACTAAAACTTTTATTTCTCAAATAGCAAAATATATTACGAAATTAATAATTTAACAAAATAAAATTTTTTTTAAACAATTTTTTGGAAATTGGCCAACTGATTGAAATAAGAAAAACTTGATATTAAAGTTTTATTTCCTAAATTATAAAATTTATAATGGCAAGACAGTCCAAACATTTTATGCCTAACTTTTGTATTTTGAATTTTAAAATGTTTTCATATTTATTTTCACATATATATCAAATTAAAAGTTTTAATATTTATTTTTTTTTTCAATCAGGTGGCAACTTTTGAAAAAAAAAATATTTTGAAGAAATTTATTTTGTAAAATATTTTCATGTTTGTTGTTTCAATGAGGTGGCAACTCTGATAACATTACATTTTCCGCGATTAAGCATTCATTTATTCAATTTTATATTATATTTATTTCCTTATTTGCATACGATTGTAAATTATATTTTTCAAACAGTTGGCCACTTTTCAAAAAATGTGCAAACAAATGTTTCAATTAAGCAGCGTACGACCTTTTGTTGGTTCAAAAAGTTGTATATGTGTGCTTTTGTTGTAAATAATTTTATGCCGCTTTTAACTGTTTATTTTATTTTATTGTATTTTATTAGTTCCTCTATTAAATTCCAACACCTATGCACATTTGCATATTCACATACAAAATACGTGCACGCCAAGCGCCCTTTCTGTTGCTGTAACAGTTATGTAACGGTACGCTTATCATATTAATTTTACATTAATTGCCTTAATTAAATTTAGATACTACCGTATGAAAACTGGATCTGGACATAACCCGGATAATCGAAATTCAATTTAGCGACTAAGCATTGGATTTGATAAATGAACGCGGTGAATTGTGTTGAAATCTCTAAGGCCATAATTTACGGCAGATTTTTTCGAAAGTGAAATATTGAAGGCAAAAGGTAAACAAATTAATTTGTTATCGCACCGAAATTAAGTTGTGCCGTGAAAGTCTTTGAAATGCACAAAAAGTTAATAAATTATTAAACTATTTTGGGTTTTCCCTCTTGTTTTTACTTTCAAAGTATTAATTGAATGGTTCAGCTAATAAATATACCCGAATTGCCCCACAGCTAATTTTCACCCAACCCGCTGTGATCTATGTAAGTGATTGTGTGCATAGTCAGCTGAGGCGCATAGCTGAGTGAGTGTGTAATTAATAATGATTAGTGAACGGAAGGTGCTTGGGTTGCCTACAATTCATCTATTGGCAATGAAATATCGATTAAATGATCGTTAGTGAGTCTGCAAGTTGAAAGTTGGGCAAATTAAGTGGCTTTGTGGAAAAAGTGGGACGTTGGTGAGCACATAAGTGCGGCCTAAAACTGTCAGCACTCTGTATTCCACACGCACTTAACAAGACAAGTGTTCGTGATTTCTTGTATTTTTGTATTCTTTTATGCCTTAATTTTGTTTTATTATTTTTATTTATGTTTTGAGTGAGCACTTCTGGCAGCCACTACATCATTGAGTGACAGATTAACTACTAAAAGTGGCAGGAGGAACCATACATGCTGTGGAGTAACAAATAAGGTGTGAACACGGCTGCAAACGTCAAGCGTTGCTGGTGTTAAACAAGAATTTCACAATTTCCAAACATTTTGATCGTTATCAATCAGAAATAACGCCTGATGTGTATGTGTAATAGGGTGTGTATTAATATTTTCGCAATATTTTGCCAGAATTTTTTCATTTAATAAAGTTTTAATAGATATTTAATAATTAATAAATATGTAATAATTTATTCTTAATGAAAAATATTATGTTAGAAAAATCTACGTTATTTTAAAATAAAATTAGAGTTTAGAATAAATATAGCATGCGATTTTGACATATTTACATTTGATATTTAATTTTTCTTACAATTTATTGTATTGGATTTGGAAAAATAATTAATAAAATTACGTGCCACCTTGTTTGTCTGCGATGGATTCCTAAGCTTCTAAGTAAAAACCATTCATAAATAAAAAATACTGTAAAAACTCTATTAAATGGACGCTATATTAAGCGGATAACTCTATTAACTGGACAGAATTTTATTTTTATTATTTTTTCCAATGAAATTTATTTGTATGAAAATATTCAAAATTAAACCTCAAGTACTCCCCCACAAGTGAAAGTTCAATTAAAAAAAAAAAATTAATAAAATAAATGAATAAATAAAAAATAACGAAAAAATTTATTTAATAAATATAATAAAAATCTCTACTTTATATTTTATTTTTTTTTTTTAACAAAAATCCGAAAGTTTCTTGTATTTTTAAAAACAAAACAAAAATTAAAAAATAAAACAATGAAAAAACACGAAAACATAATAAAAATGTTTGCTTATTTTTTCAAACAAATCCACAAGTGAAAGCTCAATAAAAAAAATATAATAAATAAATAAAAAATAACAAAAAAAAAAATAATAATAAAAATCTCTGCTTACTTTTGCAAACAAAAATCCACAAGTTTCTTGTATTTCTAATAAAATTGATGAATGTATGCTTTGTTAATTAACTTTATAAAAACTTTATGACATAATTATCGTAACCCATCGGTATGTCTTCATTATTTTATGTTTATATTTATTTATTTATTTTTTTAATTTTTAATTAACTGAGTGGTCATTTATTATAATCAAATTGGCTTATTAACTTTTTATTAGCCTTTATAATTAAAAATATTTTATTGCGCTAAATATGTATATAATTCCAGCTGATAATTAAGTTAAAATTAAAATACAAAACTACATATATTTTTTAAGCAGCAACACAATCATATGCAAGCTCATATGAAAAAAGCCTGCAATCAGTTACTTTTCCTCATTTTATGAAAGAAATAATTAAAAACTAATTACAGCCTGTGCTATACTACTTTATCTGCCACAAACGTTATTTATGATCTTTTAACAATAATAACTAAAACTCAAAAATTAATTAAAAACAATTTAATTCCATTAAAATCTAGCACAACCAGCATATAGTCAACCAAACTAGATTGTATTCTGGAATTAAATTATATTAAATTAAATTTTTTGCAAAAAAAAAATGCCACTCACTGTTATACTTGTAAATATATAACTGTATTTTTTTATATTTTTACATTTGTTAGAAGTATTTATGTATGTGTGTGTATGTATGTGCGGTTTTAAATATTATAACAAAAGGAAAAAATTCCACAACTAGAATACTTTTAGTATTTTAATAATAATCACCAATAAACAATTAATTGGCTTAAACACACAAGTAAAAACGCAGACGCAAACATATATATGCGCACAAAAAGAATATACAATATATATACGTATATATAAATCATCTGTTCTACCAATGCCTCATTATCTCAAAGCAACTGGCAAAAAACAAGATTGGATTCAGGCAGAGCGGACAGACAGACCAGACGAACCGACAGACTATAAGATAAATGGACAGACAGACAACCTTATAAATGCGAAAAGAGTGTTAAATTTCTTATTAAGTCAAACTTAAAAATAGCCATGCATAAACAGGTGTGTGTGCTTTTGTGTGTGTATAATAAAAGAGAATACCATAGTTATTACTACATTTGGTGTGATTGTCTCGAAAATGTTTACGCTTGAATGTAGATTATTTAAAATGAGTAGGAATCAAATATTGTTTACGATGCGCAGCTATTCTAGCAACAAATTATGCAAAAACAACGACAACACACTTGACTATTAAGCATATTACTCAACTACTACAAACACAACTACAAACTTATAAGCCACGCTGAGTGTGTGCGTGTGTGCGAATGCCAATTTGTTAATATTTTTTGCCGTTTGATTTATTGAGTTAAATTAGAATTCAAATTTTTTTTAATTCCAGTTTCGCAAAAATTTCAACTTTCTATTTCTATTAAAATGGCCTTAAGGGAAAACCTCTTCATCTAAAACAACATATTTCGGCAATTATGCCATATTGTATATATATATATACATATATATATATATATATATATATATATATATATATATATATACAAATTAATATAAATAAATTTATATGTATTTGGTTTTATTTTGTTAGCACCGTTATAAGCGCTAGATAATTTGGTTTATTTATTTGTTTTAGCAATAAGTTGGAAATGGGACAAATCCGACATTTGTTATTGGATTTATAGAATTACAAAAGCTTATTTGTTGTTTTTAACCTTTTTAGGTATTTGACCGCGACTTTGGTGACTTTCTACTATGCGTGTTTTTTTGACTCATGCGCATATTTCTTGGTTTATTAATATTTAATTTTTAAATATTTATTTAACGTTGACTCATTCACAACTGAAAGTTCATTGCTTTTTTTCTTTTAAAATACGATATATTTATTTTTTTGTCTTCAGCATTTATTTAATTTATGTTAGATCATCGACTTGAATTTTATTTTGAAATTAAATAAGAATAGAAATTGCTGATTTTTTACAGTTAGGAGAAATATTAGCTGGAATTTTATTATAAATAAAACCATTCACTTTGTGTGTTTGAGAGTAACGTATGCTACGAGTATGAATTTATAAATTTCAAAATAAATGTATTATTCAAAAATTAAGAATTTTAAAAATTCTTATAAATTTTTTAATATAAATATGTAAAAATTAGTAAATGTTTGAAGTTTTCTTCGTTAAATTGTAATTATTAATTTTTAAATGGAAATTGCAAGAAGTGAGATCTCTGGTATGATCGAGCTCATAACCTAACCTCATGAAAATTATGAACATATTTCAAAATATAAAAATTTGTTACATAAAAATTTATAACAATGTTAAAATGTTAATATATTAATATATAAAATAAAATATTAGTTAAAAATATTACTAAATTTTCATATCTAAAAAATGTTTTAAAATTAACAAAAAAATTGAAATGTTTTTTTTTTTATATTTAAAAATTCATTATGTCAAAAATTGTTAGAATTTTTAAAATATTACTATATGGTATAACATAGAAATTTAGTTTACAAATGTTTATAAGATTTTCATTATTAAAAATAAATATTTTGAAAATAATTAAAATATTAAAAACTTATCAAAAAATATAAAAGTTTATTAATTTTTAAATTAATAATTGTTTTTGAAAGTCTTAATCTTTTAGTAATTAAAAATTTAAAAAAATTATAAAATTACTAAAATAATAGCAATTATTTATTTATTTTAATATGACTTGTAAGTAAACATACAGCACAGACATCCTAGAAAAAAAGGAACTGGCTGCTTGGGACTTTTTTAAATTATTTTATATGTAAAAATTATTAAATATTTTAAAATGTAAAGTTTTATTCAAATTTATGCCTAAAAATTATAAACTATAAAAATTCAAAATAAATGCATTTTTCATAAAATAAGAATATCAAAAATTTATAAATAAATATACTTAGTAATTTTGAAATAAAAAAATTGTAATTTAAAAAATTAAATAATTAAGGATTTCAAAAATGATTATTAATAAAAAAAATTAATAAATGCTTAAATTTTTATTTATTAAAAACTAATGTCTAAAAATTTGAAAATATAAAAATTTATAATTTATAAAAATTCAAGATAAATATATTATTGAAAAATCAAGAGTTTCAAAAATTATTTAAAATGTGAAAATTAATAAATATTTTAAATCATACATTTATCATACATTTTAAAATCTAAAATTAAAAACAAAAAATTGTAATTTTGTCACATAAAAATTTATAATTCAGAAAGTTAAAAAAATAAAAATTATTACTAAAAATTTAAGAATTTCAAAAATGAATAATAATGTAAAAACAAATAAACGTTTCTTAAAAAGTTATGTTTTTAACACAAATTTGCAATATTAGAAACAAATTTTATATGAATAATTATTAATTCTTCGTTATGAAGTAAGTATTTCAATTTTTTTTTGTAATATATGTAAGTCTATCAAAACAATTTTAAAAATTTTCAATTATATTTGTATTTTTAAATATTATAATTTTAAAGGTCAGGGCGTTAAGACCTTTTTTTTTTAAAAAAATCATAAATGTTTACCATTTTATTATTTTCAAAAATTAATTTTTATAGATAAAATATTTTTTTTTTAATTCAGGGCGTTAAGAGTAATAATTGTCTCCAAATTTTTTACCATTCTATTATTATTATTTTCAAATGTAAATTTTTTTAAGTAAAATATTTTTTTTAACAAATTGTATTTTTTTTTTCAAAAATAAAACCTATTGATAATAATAATATGAAAATAACAAAATTGTATATTTTTAAAACCCTTTTACAATTATTTTCAAATATTATTTTGATATAAGAATTTTAATATTTTGTTTAAAGGTGTACTAAATGCAGAAAAACACATTTATTGAGGATATATTTTCTTCGAATCGCGATTTTAAGAGCAAATGTTTTGTTGAATAGAAGTCATGAAAAGTACCAATTAGAACTAAAATCTTTGAAAAAGCATGAAATTTATTGAACGAGGAACAAAAATAAAAAATATATATATATTTTCAATACTGTAGGCCGCAATATTTTAATATTTTTCATATTGAGCAATACATACAAACACTTGCATATCTAATACTTTGGAAAGGAACTAAATTTCTTCAGATCCTGAATTGAGCATACTTCGCAATTCAAACACTAATCAAATCGCTTTTGTCAACAAATTGTACTGCAAGGACATACATACAACACTTAATGAACTGTTGTTGCATTTTTCTTACGCTGATACCACTTTTACACAAAAACAAAAAAAAACTAAATCAAGTAATTCATGGTTAATAGGTCACAGCAAAGAAACGTTGCAATAATTGTGCTCGAGGAACACTGCACCTAAACAAAATCTCCACACATGCACATATACATAGATAAATGCAAATATATTGTTTTTTACTATTTTATGAACCACATTTAATTATATTTGAAGCTCACGATTATTTCAGCGCTAATTATAAAACATTTCGACAACTATGAATACGGTCATAAATCACCAAAAGCCATAAAAACAATTTCACTATACAAAACAGAGATATATGTTATGTGTGTGTGCATGTCCTTCGTCAATTATGCGCATACATATGTATACATGTATGTATGACACTCCTGTTGTGATGTAACCACTGTGTGGATCCTCTACCGGATCTGCTGCACTAAAACACTGATATCCGTTTGATTAAGTTGTTGTTATTTTTGTAATTAAATACTCAGTAATCAATCTTAAAATATTTTCGTTTAATCAAAGTCTTTTGTCTTATATGTACACAGTTGTGTTGGGCGAATTAAAAACAGAAATTTTTTTAAACTCACTTGTTGTTGTGTTTGTTTGAAATTTTTCTTGATTTTGCGAAAATACTTTTGATTTCAACTAAATGACACGATCGCACAAACAGACCACTTGTTTTCGTTTGTATCAATATTTTCGTAAGATCTGCCTTTTATACGCCACACCGGAATTTTGTGGGTGAGCAGCGCTCACAGCACAGACGTCTGCATCATCATCGCAAACAACATCATCATCATCATCGTCTTCAACGGTGGCAGCGACAACGGCAGCGGCAGCAACAGCGGTTGACATGCCACAAGTTTACGGCGCCGAAAATACCACTGCTGGGAGACTTAAACAAAATAACAGCAACAGAAACAACAACACAACTGAGTGGTATAGACCACTTATTCAGTCGACGAAAATTATTCGCTCCAAGCTTTGTTGGCGACAGATCGTTAACAATCTGAAACTGAAAGTCGCTCTCGTGCTCTCTTAGTGTATGGCTTTGGAGCATTATCGCGCTCTTTGTGAGCATCTTAGATATGCTTCGTATATATTTGTGTGCTTACCTGCGAATATATTTGTTGAGCAAACTATTTACATTAATTAATCTGTTTTACGGATGCTTTGCTAGCCAAATTCTACCAGCTACATACATACATACATATATACGAAAGAAGATACGCATACGTTTGTGTGCGTGTGTTTTTGTGTTTGTGGGTTTCTTTTGCTCCTTTGTAATATAGGGTGATTTTTTAAGAGCTTGATAACTTTTTAAAAAAAAAAAACGCATAAAATTTGCAAAATCTCATCGGTTCTTTATTTGAAACGTTAGATTGGTTCATGACATTTACTTTTTGAAGATAATTTCATTTAAATGTTGACCGCGGCTGCGTCTTAGGTGGTCCATTCGGAAAGTCCAATTTTGGGCAACTTTTTCGAGCATTTCGGCCGGAATAGCCCGAATTTCTTCGGAAATGTTGTCTTCCAAAGCTGGAATAGTTGCTGGCTTATTTCTGTAGACTTTAGACTTGACGTAGCCCCACAAAAAATAGTCTAAAGGCGTTAAATCGCATGATCTTGGTGGCCAACTTACGGGTCCATTTCTTGAGATGAATTGTTGTCCGAAGTTTTCCCTCAAAATGGCAATAGAATCGCGAGCTGTGTGGCATGTAGCGCCATCTTGTTGAAACCACATGTCAACCAAGTTCAGTTCTTCCATTTTTGGCAACAAAAAGTTTGTTAGCATCGAACGATAGCGATCGCCATTCACCGTAACGTTGCGTCCAACAGCATCTTTGAAAAAATACGGTCCAATGATTCCACCAGCGTACAAACCACACCAAACAGTGCATTTTTCGGGATGCATGGGCAGTTCTTGAACGGCTTCTGGTTGCTCTTCACCCCAAATGCGGCAATTTT
>CM050325.1:101581553-101606631 GCA_027475135.1 Bactrocera correcta
TTGGACAACAACGAACTGAACTGATTGCCTTGAGGTGTGCAAACAAACTAAAAAACCCCTTAAAGTAAACAAAAACTTAATCCGAAAATCCAGTCCGGAAGAGACCAACAGCCACAGTCACACACTGTTACACACACACACACGCACACGGTCAACGGACAGGCAGACAGACGCACGCACGGACGAACTGGCAATCGCCGCCTTTTGCTAGTGTAAAAGTCAATATAAAAAGTCGATTTCATCAATGGTCCCAGTGAATGTGCAGCAGCGCGTAAGCGGACGGAGCAGTGACGTCAGCTGCTGCGCCACAAAATGATGGAGACAACGTACACTCACTGACGCACCAGCCGTATTGCACTCGAGAGCAAGTGAGACGCACATATATACGCGTATACTTTCTTTTAGCGCACAACAGGTAAATGCGCATACATATGGACATAGACAAACATACACATATAGGTAAAGTCCCTGTATGCCGTTGCCGTCGCAGCGCCGGAAAACAGTCAGCAAAGGATCGGATTGAGTGTCGCCTGCGGTGCTGGCTTCGCACAACGAGTGACAATGACAGCGCACGGCGCTTACACAAAATTGGGCAATCACACTTAGGACACTGGCTGCCACTACGGAATGTCAGACCACGATCGCACATACATGCATACATACACATGCTTGCATATGACTAACTGCTTTGGCTGGAACTAATGCTGTTTGAAATCGGAACAGGTTCTTCTCAGGCTGTGTTTGGTCACATTTATGAACGAGGCGATTCAATGGAAGTCACAAGTAACACGAAAACCAAAAAGATTTAAAGTCAAAACTGGCGTCAAGGTTCAACCATTGCCAGTCAAATGCATAAATATCTATGTATACATGCAATTAGGATATGAGAGCATTCTACAGGCACTTAAGAACACTTAAAGGTATATATGGCGTGTCTATTAAATTTAGCAAGTGTTCAACGGTAGCTGAGCTGTGTGTTGCCATAAGAGGATAAAACGCTAAGTCAAAGGTATGAAAGTAGGCTGGTACTTACAAATAATTAAGGATTCGCCCCTTTTCAATGCATTGTGTTTTGGTGATACGAGTATTATAGGATTTGTTATGAATCGGTTCACTCAGCACCGAGTTGTTTGAGAAATTGATATTTGTACTTAGGTACTTAGAGAGTACTTAGAAAATGTTGTTAGTGGAATGTGTAAATCATAATTATTATAGCGAGCTTGACCTTTTTATATGTATATAAATATATATGTACATATTATCTAGAATAGAGTTATTTTTCTAAATCGATTAGTATGGA
This sequence comes from Bactrocera correcta, assembly GCA_027475135.1. NCBI lineage: Eukaryota > Metazoa > Arthropoda > Insecta > Diptera > Tephritidae > Bactrocera > Bactrocera correcta. The sequence continues at coordinate 101,582,854 of CM050325.1, forward strand.
AATATTTTAATCCTTATTTCGAGTAATTATTTTATATGTACATATGTTTATTTGAACCATAATTTTTCAAGTAGAAAAAAAAAAAACACATATTTTAATGTTATGACCAAAAATTAAACTTTATTATACAGGGCCGGCACTCGAAGTGTAACCAATTAAAAAAACCATAAATTCGGTTTGGAAAATTATTTTTAATTATTTTAAAGTAAAAAATGTGTAAAAATAATCATAAATTCAGGACCAATTCACTTTTGCTCGATGTGATTACCTTTTGCCTTAACTATGGCCTTGAGACGGTCAAAAAACGAATCGCAAGCTGCCCGAATGTGACTTGCCGGTATTTTGGCCCACTCACGGACAATGGCTTTCTTCAGCATCTCGAGACTGATGTATTTTTTACTTCGGACCTTGCTCTCCAAAATGGCCCAGAGAGAATAATCCATTGGATTCGCATCTGGTGAATTCGAGAGCCATTGTGTGGTCGTAATGAACTTCGGAACGTTGTTTTTCAGCCACTCTTGGTTCACTCGCGCTTTGTGAGACGGTGCTGGGTCTTGTTGAAACGTCCATGGTTTGCGACCGAGATGTTTGTTTGCCCACGGCTTCAAAGCAGCCTCCAAAACACTTTCCCGGTAATATGTCGCATTAACTTTGACGCCAGGCTCAATGAAAACCATCTGTGGTAACAGCGGCGCAAACCATTATTTGTGGCGGGTGCTGCCTCCTGGTGGCCAACCGATGGCTTAGGTTCTCGTATGAACGGTCGGTCAAGTAAACCCTATCACTTTGAGAGTTTACGAATTGCTCAATTGGAAAAATTTTTTCGTCAGAAAACACAATGTTGGGAATTTGACCGCTTTCGGCCAAGCGCAGCAACTGCTCTCTCAAGTCTTACTTGTTGCTGCTTCGGTACGAGAGAGGAACTTTTGGAACTTGTAGGACTTGACCTTGAGTTCATTTTTCATTTTGCCAAATTGGCACTTCTTCGTGGATTTCGCTCAAGTCCCTTCTTCACTTTCCGAAACATCTCACGTGACGTTACAGTCTTTTGATGACCACATCCATGGCGTTTTGTTTTTTGTGATGCTACCAGTATCATTGTAACGAGTGATGGTGCGTTAAACAAAAACTTTATTCACATTAAAGTGTTTGAGCCCACGAACAATTGCTGGCTATGATATATAAAGCAATCACACTATTACGTTTGAGTTCCATCGCTGATTATTTTTTTGTTTGGCGTTCACTTTTGGCAAAACGCTTTTGTACACTTGTGAACAATACTCCGAACTGTCATTCAGCAAATTTATAAGCAGCTGATTCCAGTGTGACAGCTGCGTGGTTACACTTCGAGTGCCGGACCCTGTAAGCATAGAGGTTTGCCATTATGCTATAAAGCTGGTTTCAGGCCAGTGAACGCCGCGACGACGTCTCCTTTTATGGCAACTGGTGCCGCATATCAGTCATATTGCGACGAATATTCTCTTCCAAGGCGTCAATCGTTTCGCGCTTATCTGCGAAGACAAGCGTCTCCATATAACCTCACAAAAAAGTGCACCGCTCGATCTTGAGGCCACGTCAGAGGTCCACGACTTGAGATAATGCGCTCGCCGATAGTCTCCGTCAGTAAATTGATTGTCTTTCGTTGGCTTTATGGCAAGCCAAATGTTCTTGATGAAAGCAAAGCTCGTCCACATCAAAATTCTCTAATTCAAGCACGAAAAAGTCATGGCTCTGTAGTCCGAAACATTGACTGTAACATTATCAATGATACCCTCTGCACATACAGAACACCAAGCAGAGAATTTTTTTTATGGAAATCGTATCGGATCGATAACAATCTCATTTTGGCGCCGACAAGTTAGATTTTGTAAGCTCGCAAACCAAGATCGTTCAGAAAAACCTTCCATAAAGTGGATGAACACGGCTCCAATTGTTGCGCGCTATGTCGGATGAACTTATTTGAATCGTTCTCGATACTCTACTCTACAGTAGCAATAGCGTCTGCTTTGGCTGGTACGTACTGTGTGGTGTCTCTGAGGATGCGGACTATCCACACTACAGTAAAGGTGTTTCATGTTGACTCGAAAGAACGCCTTTACTGGGCGTGAACCCAATCATTATTTTGTCAAAAAATTTGCAAAAGTTCTTCCGACTAAGTTTGTTCATTATAAAATGGCGAACCAAACTGAGTATAAATTAAGTAACAGCTGTCAAAAGGACCAGCTCCGAAAAACATATTGTCTCATTGAAAACCACACGTCTAAAAAAACATTCATTACAAAACGACCAAGTAAGGAAAAGTTAAGTTCGGATATAACCGGATATTTCATGCTTTTGAAACTTGCGCGTGCTTGTTAGTCATATGGGGTCTAGGGCGAGTTTTTACCCGATTTTATGCATTCTAAGTACAAAGATACACCGTTGTAAGAACAACATGCTCTCTAAATCTTATTAAAATATATTGGCCTATATATGCGGTGCAAAGTCACCCGGAAGTTCGATAATCTTCAACCCATTTTTGACACACAGCCATATCAAGAAAGTGTTCCCTCTGAATTTCAATTGTATATCTCACACATTGATCGATATTTTAGGAAAAAAATCCACTACAAGGACTGTGTCCACATATTCAGTACCTAGGGGCTTGAACCGATGTTTTAGACATAAGGGGGCACACCTCATGTAAAGTTTTATCCTGATATTGTAATTCATTCTTGATTTGTATACTGGAAAGTGAAAGTTTCAAATGAAATTTAAAAATGTGTTATATCGAAAGTAGGCGCGGAAGTAGTCCGATTTCGCCCATTTTCACACTGTAACATAAAAAGATGAGGTGAGTGTCACGTGTCAAATTTGGTTGTTGATTTATCGCGTTTTCAGTAGATTTTAACAGTACCGTTATATGGAGAGTGAGCAGGGTTATCAACCGTTTTTATGCGTTAATTGGTTGCAGTAGCTTTTAGTTTAGGGGATATGTACATTAAGCTTATTATGGCGGTGCTACGCCCATTTTTTCATATTTTTTCTTCCACACGCGATCTCCGACGTTTCTCAAAAAAAAAGCTTTCCACTGTTGCAATGATTTCCAAGACAATGTTCTAACTAAGACCTCCGATCGAAGAAAGGTCCGGTCTCTTGATTGGGAAGGTGCAGCTGTCCTGGTAGTTGATGTCTTCGTTAAAGTAAACGCCGTCTTCGTTAAAGTTACCGCCGTCCAAGAAGTGCTATGGACGAGACAAGGACTGAAATGAGTAGGTCCCAGTGACATTTACTACAATGGCCACAAAAAGGATCGCAAATTCGGTGCGGGATTCACCCCGGTAGATGAACGTCTAGCCATAATCCACATGAAAAATTTACAAAATGGCGGCTGGATTTCACCCTAAATTTTGGTCATCTTTGGAGTATTAAACTTCAATTTTGACCCGTTTAAAAAGCTGGTAACTCGTTGTATAGACTTATCTATGCAAAATATATAGATAGACCATACGAGTATTCTTATATATATATATAAAAAATTTGATATTGTTCGAATCTTTTGGCTATAAGTAATCATTGCGGTAATTTCGAAAACTGCTGCCTCGAGGAAAACGAGTTTAAAGACAAACTGATGTGACTGATTGAACTCAGCGGCTACACATTAGAAGCCTGTAACTTAAAACCTACTGCATCGGTTCTTCGCGATTTTTTGCCAAAACTCAACTTATATCTGTCGGCAGTCACCTGATTTGGCTCCATGCGATTTGTAGCTACTCAGCAAACTCAAAAAAACTCCGGGACGCCATTTCAACACGATTGAGGAGATAAAAGCGAATCTATGCGGAAGGTTATACCGGAAAAATGATGTCTGTTTCGAGTACTATAAAAAGCATGGATGAAATTTATTTGAAAGAATAAATAGAGAATTTGCATTTTATAAAAAAATTTATATCATTTTTTGTTACTAGTGGAATGTGATTAGTAGTGAGTTTTTATAAAAGCATTTCCACAAATCTTTAACGAAAATGCAAAACAACGCATCATCAAACAAAAGGAATTTTAGTTTTTTATTGCTTGTGATTCACTACATCATATTATAAATATATAGCATAAGATTTTCAGCTACCGCTGTCAGATATAACCAATATATAACCCTTCTATAACTATTTTATAACCATTTTATACTCATTTTATAACCAAAACTCAAATTTTTTTCAATATGAATGGTTTCTATTATAACGTTTCTCCTTCGACTGTAAGCTTATGAAAAATGATGTTACATTATTTTGCATTTTAGGTTTCGATATAGTTTAAAAAATAAATAAAATTATATTTTTAACGCCAGTCTCTTGCACACTGTTTGCTTGTGAGTTTGCAAGTCACAAAGTTAATAAAATGTCAATAAAATTGCAATAAAAACGCAATAAAACGCTCTCTTATGCACTTTACGCACTCAATCAATAAAATACGAACACACAAATATTATGTACATATAAATAATTACATATATACGCTTGCAGCAATGTACTTTAATTCAATTTAAGTGGACTGACTATGAGCGGGTCACAGAATCCACTTAAAATCATCACAAAAATCAAATCAATTTTGTTTTTGTAGTTGCCGACAAGCCGCAACGCAGGAACGGAGATTAACTAATTCATGGATACAAATCAAGATCGGCAGCCGGTGGTGTAGAATGCAGCGCACAGACGCGAGCGCAGATTAAGAGGTGCCAATGTGATTGCAGGCTGGCGGTGTGGCTGCACCGTCCGTCGTCCGCTTCTCAAACTGCCTACATTTCTTTGTCTTTGGTTGCAGTTCGCGTTTTCATTTACTGCTTGCTTGCGACCGATGAACCGATCGCATTATCCACCTACTTAGTTGGCGTAGAGCGGTAATGGAGTGCATTATGCATTCGTGCATACTTAAACACAAATAATCAGCTCGAAGTTTTCGAAAGCCGAAAGGCGCCGCGAAGGTAATGCTGCACGTGAATGAAAAATTAAGAGCAATTGGATTGCTTGAGTGAGTTTTAGGGGGAGCAGAATATATGTCACTTGTGGCACTGAGCACACGAGAACACAACAACAACATATACATACATATGTATGTATATTCCTCTATAGCACACCAATCCACTTGTCAGCGCAATAGATGGGAAATGGTAAGCGCCAACATTAAAGCAACAACAATGTACACATGTGTAGCCGTTTAAGACGAACGCGTAACCACAAACCTTTGGAAAGCCGACGGCAAGCCGCAAGACACACTTCGTAAGCGACAAACCGCCAAACCCGCAAACCCACAAAACCAAGAGGCCAAGAGACACTTCACAAAGCCAGGCACATACATATCTGCTTTTGTATATGTGTGTAGTTGTGACAATGCATATGTATTGAAAGTGAGTGTGAGTGTGAGTGTGGAGGCGCACTCAGCGCGTTTTCTTATTGCGGCGACAAAGCCTCCTCTTAATGCGCTCTCTAGGTTTAGGATTAATTGAAATAAGTTGTGGCATGACGTTTGTTTGTTTTTTAACTAATTGTTTGTGCCGCCCTTTGTTCGTACTTTTGTCGTTGTTCGCTCTATTGTCTATAACTAATTTGGCTCTTGCTCCATTCAATTGCTTGTGGAAGGGAAATTAATAGAAAAAAATTATTGGAGCCAAAGCAATTATCGATTGTCTGACAATGAATTGTGTGCGCGTAGATGCTGCTGCCGATATGCGGCACATGGCATGGGAGTGGGTACTTGTCTTCGTTGCTTACATGTAAGATATGCCCGCCAGCTTGCTAGCGTATTTGGTTGTTTGGTGAGAACAGATGATCGATAATACACTAAAGTCAATTGACAATTTATTGAAATTATGATTTTATGCAGAGAAAACACTCAACAATGGCAGCTGCGTGGCGAATATTATTTTGTAATGAAGCCATCGGCTATAACCGCGTAAGCCGATAAAGAAGAAGAATGAAATCATCGAAATATATGCAGTTCTTTAAGGGGTTAGGTGGATTTGAAAATTTCAAAAATCAATTTGTTTTTGTTTTATTATACAAATAGTACAATATGTTTAAAATATTTGCCTAAAATTGGAAATCGATACGTGTAGAATTCTATATATACTCTTCGAAAGCTCCGCTCAGCATTACAACTCTTCGCAGATATACGACGTTTATCGCAGAACTCAATTTTTTGAGTCGGCTGACTTTTTAAAGGATTATGTAGCGATTTTATAGAAATTCGGCACACATCTGTAAAATTGTATTATCTAGTAATTTAACGAAGGACTTTTATTTTTTTACTACAACTAATTTTTTCCTACGAAAATTTTACCAAAAATGAGATTTGTCAAAAAAATTTTCCAAATTTTTTTCAAATATTTTTCTTCGTCCAATAACGAGACTTATGCAGATACTGGCAAGTAGTTTTGGTTGTTTTTGCTTTTTCATAAAAAAAGTAATAATTTAAGCTGTGCACGGCAATAGCATTTTTTTGCGACGTCAAGTGAGTGGGGTACCAACGGCTGCTTTTTGTGATTTTTAAATAAAAATTTCACAAATTACTGTTTAAATACATATCATGTGCAACCGGGAAAAATAACGAAAATATTGAAAATTGATAATTAAAAAACAAAAATTATTTGTAATAAAAAAGAGCGGAAAATCGATTTTTTCGAAAGCTCATAATTTTTGCATTTTTTACGCTTTTCCTTCGTTCTAGTACCAGAATTCGAAAAAGGGCACGGATTTAGAAAATATTATTCTTTTACCTTTCAGATTTTATTTAAGATTGCCAGGTCTGCAGCCAATGTTCGGCACCTAATCCTCTCCTTTCCTTCAATCCAACTAACGCCTTAAAGCGCAGAGTAAGGTAAGGTAAGAGTAAGAAGGAAAGGAGTAAGAAGGTTAGTAAAAAAAAAACACAATAATTAAAAAATTTTAAATATCAACTTTAGATGAAGAAATGTGAGCTGGTTTGGTTGAAAATAGCTTTTTGACGATTTTAAGTCGGATTAAAGTTTTCTCCATAATATTTTAAATAAAAAAATATGTTGTGTTTAAAGCATGAGAAGGTAGTTTTAAAACAAATTTCGTGAAAAAAAATTTTTTTTTCTGTTCAAATAAAAATAAAAAGCCCTAAAACTTGGTTTTTTGAATTTTTCGCATAAATTTTGAGGTTGTGTGAAAAAAGTTCGTCCTTAAATTATGCCTCCTTTCATCTTTGTTATTTCATCTTTGGTTTCAGTTGGGTTTCCATCTACTATGATTTTTTTTAATTTTGATTTTTTTTTACATTTTCAAAGTTTTCTTAAATAGTCTTATATAACTACATAAGTTATAAATAAAACGGATTTTTTTTTTTAATATAAGTAATTCCAATTTGGCCTAATTTTTTCTTTCTTTTTGCAATGAGGCACGCTGACTAATATTTTAACTTAATTCAAATTTTTTTAATATTAATTTAATTCAATAAAACTCATATGAATAATTCTACACATACATATTTATATATATTTAAATTTGTGTTAAGACTTTTGCATTCAAAACAATTAACCATATTTATATGCATAACTAACCACAAATCAAAAATCTGTATAAATGCTTACTTAAACAATGTACTATAATTAAATACGCGTAATCGCTTGTAAAACTGTTTGAGGTTTTAAAATCTGTAAAAGAAATGTTCTCAAGAACGAACGTGAAAAAATCATACTTTGCGGTTATTATACGAAAAATGTATTAATATTGAAATCTTACATCACTTGTTTAAAAACAAAAACAAAATATACACATAAAAAGTTTTCTGGTGAAAACTGGTTTTAATCGAGCAGCTTGTATGACAGCTGTACGCTATAATAGTTCGATTTAAGTAATTTTTTCAGAGATCATACCCTTCCTTTGAACAATAATCCATGGCAAATTTCGTGAAGACATCTTGTCAAATTAAAAAAATTTTCATACAAGAACTTGAATTTGATCGGTCAGGTTGTATGGGAGCTATATGCTATAGTAGTCTGATCTGAACAATTTCTTCATATATTGTATATATACTTTAGAAAATAATGCACGCCAAATTTCGTGACGATATCTCATCAACTCGAAACGTTTTTCATACAAGAACTTGGATTTGATCGCTCAGTATATATTGCAGCCATATGGTATAGTAGTCCAATCTAAACAACTTTCTCAGATATTGTAAAGTTACTTTGGATAATAATCTATACCAAATTTCATAATGATATCTCATCAAATCGAAACGTTTTTCATACAAGAACTTGGATTTGATCGCTTAGTTTGTATGACAGCTTTATACTATGCAGATCCGATATCGTCGATTTCAACATATAATTAGCTACTTAGTAGGAGAAGCTAGTGTACTAAATTTCAGATCGATACTGTAAAAGCTGAGGGACTAATTCTCGTATAAACAAGCAGCGGCACCAGAAGATGGGCCTGTCTAAATCGACTCCGCTCATTACGCTCATCTTGTATATATAGGGTCTCTATCGTTTTATTTTGTTTTTTACAAACTTCTTGGCAAACTTAATACACTCTATTCAGGGTATAAATATATCTACACATAAAAAAGTGCCTATCACTGTGTTATTAATATTATAATTGAAATAATAAATTAGTGGCAGCTCAATTAGCATTCAACACTTTATTATGAGCAATATTTACTAAATGCTGCCCGCATACGTCCCGCTGTGCTAATAGGTGTTAATTTCAACTTTAATGTGTATAGAAATTGATGGAGAGAAATTTATATTGGTTTCGGTATAAGTATGGGTATGGGTAGATCATGAAATGCGATCCGCCACTCAAAGCGCCGATCAACGTGCGCGCACAGCGATAAACAGTCTCCACAGGTGAGCAATCAAATACTCAAAACACTCACGCTCACATGCATATACAAAAAATATTCACTTACATATATGTATATGGAAGCCTAAAAGTATTGTGTTAAGGCTAAGGCTGCGGCACGCGTCTTCCAGGAAGGCGTGGACAACGAGATTTTATCAATCGCTGTGCACAGAAGCTGTTTGCATTGGAAGGCAAATTAATAGATTTATGAATTTTTTTTATTGCTCGTTTTTTAGTAAAATGGATGCGGTAATATTTGGGAAAATAGCAGGAAGTTTTACATCCCCCCTCACTGGAATGTGGTTCACATATGAAGAGGGAATTAAAAATTGACTGGTCCATTGCGGTCTGGCGTAAACGCATTTTGCTCAAAACCACTTTTTTCGAGTTCGTCCGCCGCAAAAAAAACAATCGCTATGAAGTTTTAACACTCATGTTCAACAGGAGTTGTACTAGAATATACCAAAAATTTTGAAAATTTTTAAAATATTTGCATTTTTCATGTTTTTTCCTTCGTTCTTGTACCAGGATTCGGAAAAATGCACAGATAACGAAAATATTATTTCTTTGCTTTTCAGATTTTATTTACGGCTAATAGGCCGCCATTGTTCGTCACCCCTTCCTTTCCTTTTCTATTCTTTCCTTTACTGGGATTGCCAAAAAAAATTGTGAAGCTTCAATAAACCATTTCCGACAACTGTATGAAAATTTCAATCTTTTACTTTCCGAAAAAAGTTTCATAATTTCGGGCCAACAAAGTAGAAACCCTCTTTAAGGGGTTACGTGGGTTTGCGGGTTTCAAAAAAACCGATTTTTTTATTAGCTTAATAAATTCTACAATATCTCTAGAATATTGACCTAAATTTTCAAGTTGATTCGAGTAATAGTTTCGGAGTTACAGCCTTGAGAACTTGTGCGCTGGAGGCTAGCTAGGCTAAGTGCGCTAAGTGGGATACTCATGTTTCATGAGGCGTCCTAGCATAGGTTATTATTATAACAGAAAATTTATAACCACAAGCAAAAAATATCCCACTTCAGCAGAAATTTTTGAAAATGTAATTAATATATAGATAAATGTATAATTATGGGTATGCACATTAGAGCGGGCCGATTTACAGGGAACTGAAAGACAGCAAAATCGCTTATGCGAAAAGTGTTCTACGGATCATTCTGCACAACTTTGCCAAATAGACTATGGGTCTAAAACCTGTTTTCAGCCAGCGAGGTTTAAGGCGAAGTTTTTTATGGATTGATTCGTCCATTTTTGAGACATCTGAATAAAATTTATTACGTAGGTGCCTATTGATATTCTATTGATTATTTGTCAAAATAGGTCAGATCGGATAACTATATCACATATCATCCATCACCCATGCAAGCGATAATCCATATTTTTTTAAACTCCTATTTCAAATAGCTGACACGAAACCCGTTTTAGAGCCATAATCGCTTAGCAAAGTGTTTCAGAATGAGCCGTAGAACATTTCACACATACACGATCTTCAAAATAATCAACCCGCTCTAATGCACATACATAAATACCAGATATCACAAATTAATATAATTACATATGTGGTCACCATAGATCGTCATACTCATAGGTTATCCGATATCTTAGCTATTTACTACAAATACATCTACACGTATGACTTTGTAAACTGACGAGCAGTAACCTGCATGCCCATATACTTGTGCATCATGTGATTATGTTTGTATTATTTATAGATATGTTACATTGTATGCAGCAGTGTTAAGGTACAGTGGGAACCACATGATACTCCAATGGTAAAACTTGCACCACTCAGCGATAAGAGCATAAGCAACTGAGCAAATTGTAATCGCATGAAAAGCCCGCTGGTAGAAAAGCAATAATATTTCGTGGCGATATGGATTGATGGATACTAACTACTGGTTGCCGTTGCTGATACACAAATGTATGAATGTATCGCAACTCGTTAAAATGTAAATTAAGTTGTGAAGTGAGAAAATGTAAAAACACTTACAACAAGTGAATGAGGCGACGAACTACGCATAGTGGCCGATGCATGTGAAAAATAGAGCTTAAACGTAGATATACATATATTTAGTTGTAGTGGCGCTGTTGACTGATTGCTGACAAGTCGAACGTTGACGCACTAATGCATTATCATGGCAGCGGTTATCGGCCAGTTCTAAGTCGACAAAAAAGATAGAAAATTACCACAGAAACAGAAATAAATATAATTGAAAAAAAAAAAACGACGGGTGGCCGCTATGGTGGCAGCATAATATGCCAGCCCAGTGCGTTGAATACAAATTCAACACAGTTTAGCTGATAAGTTTACTTTTATGGGAAAAACGCTGGCGCGAAACAGAATGAGTTAACTATGAGTTTTTGAAAATGGCTAGGCAAGTGTAGCTATAGTAAAATTGGTTAATATACACATACATTTAAATATATGTTTGCAGCTAAACATTTGCACGTGCAACAGAAACGCTCGAAAACTCAACATAATTCTTATGTTGTAAAGCGTATGTAGATATGTATGTATATGTTATCGCACTCAACATTTTACAACGCGGCTGTTCATTTGCTATTATTAACTTTTGAATGTATAAGTGTACATGTATGACTAATATTAGTGTGTTTATACCCTAAACCCATTAAGTTTGTAACGCCCAGCAACAAACGTGGGAGGCTCTATATAGAATATATCGTCATCTAAAATGTAAAATAACGTATCATTAGAGGGGTAATCTAGTCTAGAAATTAAAAAAAAATCTAAATATTTTTTTATATTTTCAAAGTTTAACTATTCAAGAAAGTGTGTACAAGAGAATTTTTCAAAATTCAAATTATTTTCGGAGATATAGGCATTTTCTGACCCGGCATCCAAACTGGTTCGGCCGGAACGCGAAACTCTAAACGCGCTTTTCTCAAAACTGACTTTTTTGGAACGATACCCTCGATTTCTCAGATTCTACTGGACCGATTTACTTGAAATTTTTATAGAGTCTTCTTTATAGGCTTGTCTATAGTTGGAACTAACCCCATTCTCAAATTTTTATTTTTATTATTTAAAAAAAAATCTAAAAAGTGATCCAAAAAAAAAACTTTTTTTTAGGCAGTCGCCATTTTGTGAAAAAATTTGTATCCCCACTTTTCCGTAGTTCCGGCCATTGCGACATTATTCTAGATTAATAATCTTTTTTTTTTTTTGTTTCAGATAACTAGGGTGTTGAAATCATGGGTATGGTCACGTGGAAATATTTAGAGACCCCCCACTTCGGCAGCTTATAATTTTTGAAATTTTTTAAAATCACAAAATAACTGAAAAAATCGGTAGTAAAAATAATAATTGCCTTTTTTACGAAACTTTAAAAATTACCTGAAATTCATGCTTCTAGACTAAAATATTAACTAACTTAAAAAAACAAAATTTATTTTCTTTATTGGTTACGGTTTACTACATCACATTACATTTATATTGCATAAAAATTTCAGCTGCCGCTGTCAGATATAACCAATATATAACCACTTTATAACTCATTTATAACCACTTTATAACTCATTTATAACCATTTTTTAACCAAACCTCAATTTTGTTTTAATATAAGTGGTTTCTATTATATCGTTTTTCCTTCGCCTGTAAACTTATGAAAAGTGATGTTAAGCTATTTTATGTGACGATATACAAGTATAAGTACATATTTATGATCAGCGTGACAAGCTTAATGGATTTTGTCTATATATACGCGAATAAGTATCTCAGTTTTTAATTCATCGATCTGAAAATTTTCACACGTGATTTTATCTTTAAGAATTTTCTCATTTGACGCAAACGCCAAAATCGCATCACTATAGTACATAGCTGCCATACAAATTGATCCACGAAAATCAAATCCCAATATGGAAAACTTTTTTATTTCACTAAGAATCTGCCAAAAATTTTACGCAGATTATTATACAAAACAGCCCCTCAATCTCTGAAATAATTGTTCAGATCGAAGTACTATAGCATATAGCTGTCATATAAACTAATCGAAAAAATCAAATTTTTGTATGGAAAACTTTTTTATTTTACTAATTATCTCCACAGAATTTGGCATAGATTATTCTCCAAGGCAACATTTCATTTTAGAGAAAAAATTGTTCAGATCGGAGTGCTATAGCATATAGCTGCCATACAAACTGACAAATAAAAATCAAGAAAAATATCGTTTTATACCATTTTATGCTATAAATGCTGTAAAAACTCCAACTGTGAAGGGTATGTTAGCTTCGGTACAGCCGACGTTACCGTTTTTGTTTTGTTTTTGTGTTTTGATGTACTCATGGCAGCAATTGTAGATTATGCGCATGCGCCTGCTCGCATTTTGTCACTGCCATTAGACGAGTGCCGCCCGCAAGTGCACATTAAAGTTTTTATTACATACACAACTTCCTCTAGGTAGTCAATTAATTTACCATAAACGACCGGTGCAAGTTGGTGCTTGATATATACATATATCCATGGTATATACATTTTTTGAGTCAATAAATAAATATGTATATGTGTATGTATGTATGTTGTTGTATTTCTGTTTCAATACTAAAATAATAAATAAAAGTTTAGACAATTATCATTGAAAAATTGTGCGGGTTAAACAACTTGATAACACAAGGCTATGTTTGTATGGTGAACAAAAGACTGAAGCAACGAACTCGATTTATCAGCTCAATATACCTAAAATAATAGACATTTATATGCTATTTGTCCCACTCACTTCATATAAACTGTGTATGCAACATAGAACCAACAAATTGATATACCAATATTGTCAACATCACAGAGATTCTATGAGCCGCTGTGGCATGCTGCAATTTGTCAAAGTTCATAGCTTTTCTTTTTGAATTAACATTCACCATGCCGCTAATACAATTTCTCGCCCAAAATCTGAAATCAAATTTATGTATATGTATATCCACGCTTATGTAGATGTAAGCACTTATTTACTTGCCACGCTTGCCTCAAAAACCGACTGGCGTCTGTTGTGGCGCTTTGATCTTGACCGCTGACGTGCTTTGTTTTTGTTTAATTTTTTTTCCACTTTTACTTTAGTTTTAGTTGTATTAAAAGCGTGTGGAAAAATTACGAAAAAAAAAACAAAAAAAAAAACAACATAAGAATATAAGAGAAAAAAATGCCATAATAAAAATGTGACCACACTGTTGTGACAACATTTCGGCACGCGGGTATACAAATTTCTTCGCCTTGCCCCACACACACACGCACGCACGCGCGTCAGCGGTCACTCGGGACGCACAGCAGTATTTATAGGTGCTGTCGCAGTACAGTCGCTGTCGTCTCACTGTCACTAATGCGGCTGCACGGCATATACATTTGCTCGGCCGGTGCCTCACTAATTCCTACAAGCGCCGTGTGGACGAAAGGTGGCAACAACCAGCACGACGAAATGGGCATAGCAAAGCTTTTAAGAGTTTTTTCTTCATATAACTCGTACTTTACTCATTTAACTGTCCACACTGTGTCCACTGTTGGCAAAGAATGTGCGGTTTTTTGCGTGACATTCGCTTGTGCAGTTGTACATTAGTGCCACTAATGGGGGTAAAAATTATGTTAAATTATATATATGGAATTCATATTACATTCTTACATACATATACAATGTGTGTTGTGATATGTAAGTATGCTGGCGCAGAGCGACATACTTTCATACAATGTATGAATATATTTACTTATGTGCTACGCAGCAAGTCTAATAAAGGTGTTCTGAGTATTTGAAAAAATAATTTTTATTTAAGGGGGTATTCTACTTTAGAATTTTGAAAAATTCGATTTTTTTTTCATATATTAAAAGTTTAGACTTTCAAAAATATGACCTTGGAAGGCTTTTTCAAAATTCGACTTATTTTCGGAGATACAGCCAATTTTTTGAGGTGGCATCCGTGTTCACTAGAATTATCTCCTAAACTTTAAACGCGTTTTTACTTGAAATTTTGTGTGAACCTTCTTTATCCTTATCGTTCCTACTAGCAACGTGTCAAAATTTTTGTTTTCAATATTTTAAAAAAATTCAGGGATTTCAAAAAAACAAAAACGTTAAAAATGATTTTTATTTTCAAGCAGTCGCCATTTTTCAAAAAAAATTGTTTTCGTGTTCCCGGACTATAACAGCATCCTTACTGATTAAGAATTTCTTTTGATTTTTTTTCAGACCACCAGGAGAGTCAGGATTTTTTTTACACCTGTCTCTCCCCCCTCTAATTATTTTAATTTTTAATATTTTTTTGTAAATTTTTTTTCTGTATTCCTAAGATATCAATAGAAACACCATAAAAAATGGATGGTAAAAATATTTTTGGTTTTTTTTTTAAATAAAATTCACTCACTGCCAAAAATTTGATTTCTAGAATACCCCCTTAAACAAATAAGTAAGCGCTGAATTCGGGTGTAACCGAAGATTTCACACTCCTGCAACTAGCAGGGATTAAAACGGTTGCAAAATTTCAGGTTCATAAGACTTGTTAGTTACATCTGGTCTACAGTTTTCACAAGATTTTACCATTCTAAGCACAAATATGTACCGCTATTAGAAAAACATGCTCTCTGACCGATATATGAGATATAAAGTCACACAGCAGTTCGAAAATCTTTGTAATAGATAAATGGTGGCTGACCCGATTCAACTTATCTATAGCACGCAGACATACTACTCTCAGGAAAAGACTTTTTACAAATTTCAATTATGTATCTCACACAGTGACGGATATTTTCGGTAAAAATTCAACTACAAGCACTGGGTCCACATAATCGGTATCTACGAGCTTAAAACGTTTTGTTTTGATTTGGTCAAGTTTTGGTCGTACGGTCGCACGTTATTTTTATCTCGTTGTATTAATTGCTTATTGATGTATACATATACTAGAAAGTGAAAGAAACAATGAAATATGGGAAGTAGGCGTGGTTGTGGCCTGATATCGCTCGCATAGATATGTAAGAATATTATATATGAAATTTTGTTGAAATCGGTCGAGGAAATCACGATATATGTACATATACTTGTAGTACGATTTTATCAAAAGAAATTTTGCCAATTTTGTCCAATTTTGACTCTAGCTTCTTTAAAGCCCTCTTATACCATCTTGGGAGTGAAATTTGATGTCTATGGCGTTATTTATTGCGCTTTAAGTAGTTATGTATATTATATATATATATATATAAAATGTATATTAAAACTATTAAAGGCGTAGCCACTCGCATTTTATCAAAATTTTAGCTCACAGGTGCCTTATCCTCTGCGCCAAATAATATATTTATATCTTAATTTAGTGTTTAGTTATTGCAGTTTATAAGTTTTCGTTTAATGACGTTTTGTGGGCGTGGCATGTCCAAAGAGACCTGTTAACTGTACTCTTTTTATAAAAAAAATCAGTTTTATCGGGACGAGTCGATCAATAACGTTTTTCGTACCAAAAATATCCACCAAAATCGTACAAGCAGAGTCGCGAGAGTTGTTGAGCTCTCTTGCGATCTCTCTAACAATTGCATGACGATTTTCAAGCACGATGTCTTTCAGCTTTTTTAATATTTTTATCAGTTGAAGAGGTCGAAGGTTATCCAGAAAAAGTTGTGTCTTCAACGAGCCATCTTTGAAGGCTTTGTGCCAATGGTAGACTTGTGTTTTTGATAAAACTGAATCACCGTAAGCCGTGTCCAGCATTAGCAATGTTTCCACGCACGAAATTTGGTTAGAAATACAAAGTTTGAGACAAATTATTTGTTGACAGATCGCGCTCATATTTGGCATAGTAATTTGCGAAATACTTATATTTTTTTGAAATACGTTTACCCGTGTACTTTCTGTGTACTTTTTTGCCACAATTGATATACATATATATTATTATGTATGTACGATGACACATTTATGCTTTTATCTTTAGTACGCACTTTTATATATATGTATGTACATATGTGCATTTGAGAACGATGACAAATTATGAATTTCTTCGAAAACCGATAACAGGCTATATGCCTCATATTTGTTCCACTGGTTATGGTATTCATGAAGATGAAACTTAGAAAATGAGTAAGAGAACTTTGTTACATAGCTTTGCACAAAAAATGTGGGTGTTTAAGGATAGAAAATAAAGTCGCATATTCTATAAGCATGTTATATATTAAAATATAAATTTTCCTACTTTATGGCAATTACAACATTTTAGAATATTTAAACTTATATAATAGGCATATTTTCGCTGCTCACTCATAATACCGGTAATGTTGGTACATTGCCGGTACTTGACGTTGAAAGTACCGCACTAGTTACTAGTTGAAAGGCATGAAATCGCCGTTAATGGTTTTACAAAGCAAGGACCATTTAAGCCTTGCACAATAAACTATAAAATGTTTAGTGAAAAGTGAAACTGAAATCGAAATTTTACAGCGAAGGAAGGTCACAACCGAATGTTGTACTTAAAACTAACTACTGAGCTGCTCGCGCATGCTGTGCTCAGTAGGTGGTTTCCGCTAAATAAAATGAAAACAGTTCGGTAAAACAACAACACTTCTATACTTAAATACGCCAACTGTCATTGGTGATCGACAGCTTGTTGCTAACTATATGCCGTGTTCAAGCGCCTTTGATTTATAGCAATTTTACGACACACTAATAGCCAACGAATAAAAGTCAAATGCACAGCATATTTTTATAGCAAATAAAATAAACCAATTATACCGTAAATTTTAGGCAACTGTTTTTTAAAAAGGTATCCATTCCTATATATAATATGGGTAGTCGAAAAAGTCTTTTCGTATTTTGTCAATAGATGTCGTTGCAGTCGTATATCTCCTGAGCTACCAATCACATTGTGTCTTACCATATAGTGTTGGAAAGGTAAAATTTTAAGCTAAAATTAAATTCCGGGAAGTTAAGGGGGTATTCTAGTCTAGAAATCAAATTTTGGGCAGTTTTTTAATTTTGTTTAAAAAAACCATATATATTTTTACCATCCATTTTTTTATGGTGTTTTCATTGATATCTTAAGAATACTGAAAAAAAAATTACAAAGAAATATTAAAAATTAAAAGAATTAGAGGGGGGGAGAGAGAAACAGGAGTAAAAAAAGTGGCGCATCCTGGTGACATTGATCCTGACTCTCCTGGTGGTCTTAAAAAACAAAGATGCTGTTATAGTCCGGGAACACGAAAATAAGTTTTTTTGAAAAATGGCGACTGCCTGAAAATAAAAATAATTTTTTACGCTTTTTTTTTTGAAATTCCTGAATTTTTTAAAATATTAAAAACAAAAATTTTGACACGATGCTGGTAGGAACGATAAAGGATTATACAAAGAAGGTTCACACAAAATTTCAAGTAAATCGGTTGTGTACCGGTACCGTGTGGAAAAAAAGTAGTTTCGAGAAAAACGCGTTTAAAAAGTGAGTAAAATTTCAGGCAGTCTAAGATACGGTCGAACAGGGCTGGGTACTGCGTCATTAAAGTAACTGTAGCTCTTAAAATAATATAATTTTAATTTTTAAAAATCCTTCGGAGAATATGTTCTTAAGGGTCTAAACTTTAAATATATGAAAAAAAATTCGAATTTTTAAAATTCTAGAGTAGAATACCCCCTTAAAATACAGCTGTTCAGAAATGAGTGAAAATAATGAAGAAATTCGCTAGATTTTGAAATTTTGATATAGAAAAGGGAAGAATACTATGCAAGCCATCAATGAAATTTGTGAAGTTTACGGAGACGATGCTGTATCAGTTCGTGCAGCACAACAAAGGTTCTCTCGCTACCGATGAAATTATGGAAAAGATTGACCAGGACCGTCACACAAGCAGACATCGCTAAGGAACTTAACATTCATTATGAAATGGTCTTGAACCATTTAATAAAGGCTTGCTACAAAAAAGGCTCGATATTTGGGTACCACTTGAATTGTCTGTGCAAAATTTCATGGACCGAATTAACATCTGCGATTCTTAGCTAAAACGAAATGAAATCGAACAATTTTTTAAGCGAATGGAAACAGAAGACGAAAAGTGGGTCAAATACGACAATGATGTAAGAAAAAGATAATGGTCCAAGCGTGGTGAAGCTCAACAAATAATCGCAAAGCCTCGATTGATGTCTCGAAAGGTTATGCTGAGTGTTTGGTGTAATTGAAAAGGAATCATCCACTCTGAGCTGTTCCAGCCTGGACGAACGATTGATTCTACATTTTACTATCAACAATTGAAGATATTGAAGCAAACAATCGAAAAAAATGGCCAGAACTGATCAACAGAAAGGGCTTCGTTTTCCATCAGGACAATGCTGGATCACACACATCTTTGATGTCTCGGGAAAAACTAGGAGAGCTTGGCTGTGAAGTTTTGATACATTTACCATATAGCTCTGACTTTGCACCATCGGACTGCCATTTGTTTCGGTCAATGCAGAACTCCCTTAATGGAGTAAAGTTGACTTCAGAAAAAGCCTGTTAAAATTACTTTTCGCTTGTTTTCGCAGAGAAACTATAAAAGTTTTACATTGAGGGAATAATGTCCTATCGGAAAAATCGGAAAAAGTGGTCGACCAAAATGGTACATATTTCATTCACTAAACTTCATTATAGATATAAAAAAAAAATAAGTTGAAGTTTGACTAGAAATACGAAAAGGCTTCTAATATATATAAATGCTTGTATTCCGATCCTCTGGTTGACATTTTACACACTAAGGTATTTCCCTGGCTTTGATTCTTGTAAGTTGCAAGTTTATAAATATTCGGTTGCACCCAAACTTAGCCCTTCTTCACACGTTTTAGTTAAATTAAATTCAATTTAAATTTTAACAATATTTTATACTCTTTTGTAAGGCAATATTGGTGAGCTTAGGTGGGCCGGCAATTTTTATTTAAAGGCGTCAATAAAAATTCTCAAAAATCTTACTCTCTCTTTTCTTGCTCAACTTATAATTCGAACACATACCAACCCTAAATAATTGCACAAGCATATATGTATACCATATAAGTATAGCATACATATGTATATATAATATATATTCATATCTGTCATATATGTCATATATATATGTAATATACAAAAATAAGTACGAAATCAGTTTTCTATATTAATTTCAATTGTCACGTGGCGATTTATGAGTATTTGCGCTGCGTGTAGCAATAAACGTCGTGAGGCATATGCCGAGTCGCAACCTCTGTCCGCCACCAATGCTTGACCGCATTGACCTCATGGCGTGCGCTACAAGGCAATTTCATGTACAGGTAACGAAGAAGTAGCCCATAAATATGTGTGCGTTCTAAGCCCATTTCCCAGCAAATTCAATATTTTATGACACTTTGACCTACCAAATGGTTGTATAAGTACAGATATACAAACGAATAAACATATACAAACGAATAAACATATACATACATAGATGGCAATAAATATATTTGTATATGGTATATGAAGTAAGTCAACTCTGGCAACTGAGTGCTCACGACAGGCCACAGAAATTACTGAAAAATCGCTCTAATACACTGCCCGCCAAAGGCATGGCATGTCGTACCGTCTCATGCGTGCTTGGCGACACTATTCCGGTCACTTGCTGCGTTCCTACTATACATTCCACACATTCCGAGCGGTACTGCGTATTTTCACAAAAAGGTGCAAAACAATTACAGTTTGCCCATTTATTTTTTATTGGCTTGAACTGAAATGCAATGTGTTTGGCAAATTATTTTCCGCATGAAATTTTGAAATCGTTGTACGCTAGTTAAATTTTAGAAATTTAAAATTTTTTAGTTTTATCTTAAGATTGTAGCGGATGTTGCGTTATTTTCATCGTTAACGAAACAAACATATTTTCGCCGGTTCTTTCTGCTGGCCTCATATCGCATATTTATGGTATTTTATCGCGGGAGTTTTATATAATTCATGTAATTATCGCTTAAAGCGGAAGTCTTTCAAGAAAAATCTTTTCAACTACGTTAACCCTGTGTAGATGAGGACTTTTGTATATCGGTTTGCATGTTTATGTTGATAAGCAGTAAATCATTTATCGCAACTTTGTTGTGCGCATGAAATGCCATTGACTTGTACTTGTGGAATGTACAAATCCGAAACTATGGACGTTTACTGAAATAGCGTAAAATATTTTGTTCAATATTAAGTTATGGAAGAAAATGTTCTGGCTTCTTATCTGAACAGTTTGCTCGATATTGTATCGTTGCCTTGGACCAAAATCTATGCTAAAGTACGTGACGAAATCTTATCAAATGAAAAGTTTTCCACACAAAGCCTTGGTTTATATCGATCAGACTGTATGACAGCTATATGCTATAGTAGTCTGTACTGAATAAATTTATCAGAGATTGTAGCGATGTCTTGGGTAATAATGTATGCTGTGTTCGTTTTTTACGAAAAAGTCAGCGTAACCAAGTCAACGAAGCTGACACTCTCAAAGAATACATCAACTACTTGACGATCGGCAGGATCTTCAGCAAATGAAGACTACTCGTATGTCATTTTTTTTCAAAGCATATCATTTGAAAATCATCAACGGGTACACTTTTTGTATGATTTACCACCTGATCATATTTGACCCGGACTGACAAAAAACTACTTTTCAGTTCAATATTTATTATTATTTTAAGTTCAAATATTTATTATCATATTCAACATATGCATGCCAACGCTCAATCTAATTTTACGTACATTTTTCATGAACCGCGGTTGGGTCGACCTCCAGTGCTTTCAGCGATTTTTGACACATTTTTCGAACGCCATTCTCTACTATGAACAATTTCACCTTCATATTCGTAAACCCACGTTTCGTTATCAGTCATGATGCGTTTATTGAATTTGAATTTGGGTCTACAGCGTTGTCAATCATCTCTTTGATTTCTCTATTCAGCGTCGTGTCTACATTGACACGTTTTATACCCAAAACTTTAACCAAAATGTGTTGAGTCGAGCCACTAGAGATGTCAAAAATAGAGATAGATGGAAAACTCGCTTGAGGTAAGTTTTCGAGCACTTGTGCCGCCCAAATACTTGTGTTTCGTGATTAAACACACATCGGAGACATTTTCAACGATTCCGTAGCCGTGATTCCATGGGAAGTACAAACTTTTCTTATTATACATACAAACATATACAAACAGCTTCCAAACTCCTACTTATTGACGAGTCCCAAACACAGCGCCTGACACTGTGGAAAGATGATTCGTCTTCTCACTTTATGTTGATGTTGTTTGGCTACACAGATGATACTTGCTCTAAAACCGGAAGTCGTGAGCTGCTTGCTCCATTTGAAAAAGAATCGTTTTCAGCCACTCTTAAGTGATTGGCGCTCAGGGAACTTTCCTCACCTTTCATGAACTTCTTCAGAAGACTCTTTTTATATGCATAAGTTAACGAAAAAATCATCATTGATCTGCTTTGAAGAACATTCGATTTGCTACAGCAATCACAAAATGAAATATTTTTCAAATAGTTGAAAGCGAGATACAAATTTTTCTGTCTGATAAAAGGAAAAAAAAACCGTTAGGCGATGATCCTTTAGTTTATCATAAAGGGCTCATACTTGGAAAGTATTTCTTCTCTATCAAGCAATCTTGTAGACTACCAGGACCCATTTAAATATATATACATATGTGTGTATGTAATATATATTGTATGCAAGTTTCTTATTAATTAAATCCTTTTAGAGAATTTCCGATATTAATGGCTAAACGCCTTTCCTTTGGCACAACTCGTGATCATAAATAATATTTCCTAATGCTAATGGCTACCGTAAATGCCAATGGAAGTCGCGCTACGACTGCTGCATGACCCATGCATGCCAGGCCCACTTCGCTATGCGCACATAACCGTACAACGGTGCATACAACGCTTGTCATAAATACATTAACACTTCAATTAGTCAACGATGATAGACTGTTTTGCTGTGGCCGTTAAAAATGTTGCAGTTTATTCGTGTTCAATGTTGCAACTTCGCTGCGGTGCGTGTATGTATTTGTGTGTGTGTGTGGATAACTGTGAAAGCGTTCAATTATTAATGCAAATTATAAACTCTCCACTTGCAGCGTGTGTTGAATGATATTTGCAACTATTTAAGTGAAGTTGGAGGGAAAGTGACAGTGCGAGACTGCGAGGCTAGCGTTTTCGTGCATTAAGGGTATAAATGTTGCGGTGTATGTTCATAGATACATACATAAATAAATGCATATGTAAAGCAGCAGTTTAAATGCATACTCCGTTTGAATTATAAGTTGAATTTACTGGATTACGCAGTGAATTTATTAAAATATGAGGGCTCACCGCTAGACGCAACAATCATAAATTTTCCAACTGCACGCGTTCTTATTATACCGGCTGTCATTCGGTGCCGGTTTGAAACTTGATTCTTGTTTTTCTGAGTTTTGTTTTTTTGTTTTTGTTTTGCTTTATAGCTGCTATGTTACATATGCTTGTATGTAGGTATAAGATGTTCATATGTTTCTAAGCAATTTGAGCGCAAACAAGTTTGTAGTCTAAGTCTTTAGTATACCAGCTATGTATGTATGAGTGTGAATAAATATGTGTGTGTTGGTGTGAGTTTTCATACTGTAAAGAAAAGCTTACTTTGCAGCCAGCTGGCCTTTCGAAGCAAACACAAAGCGTGCTTGAAAGTAGAAAAACGCATACTCCGAGGCACAAGAGTGCGGATGTATGCATGTATGTATGTATGTATGTATGCATCTATGCATGCATGTAGGTATATGAGCATCCAAATATGTAAAAATGTATGTTTTCATACATTCATGGACATACATATGTACGTATGTAGGTATGTTAGCATGATGATTATACGAATAATGTTTTTACTTGTTTAACGCAAAATTTATGAGCGAAAAGTGAAAATTATTATTTATTATCCAGCATGCTCACGCATTTACACATTGTCTTGTTCTTAAC
>CM050325.1:101607131-101632203 GCA_027475135.1 Bactrocera correcta
ATGCCCCGGGGGATAACGGCAGTGGATTTAGAAGAAGTCCGTAGTCTTATATTTAGGTATAAAGTCGGTTTTCTTGTATATACACATTTAGCAAACGATATCGAAATGCTTCAAAACATTAGTTTAACATATTTAAGTTAATTAACCTTCTTTAACGTATTGAAGTTGCTATAAAGCCATAACGACAGTACATTTGGAAGAATTCCGTTATCTTATATTTAGGTATAAAGTCGGTTTTCTTGTATATACACATTTAGCAATCGATATCGAAATGCTTCAAATCATTAATTTAACATATTTAAGTTAATTAACCTTCTTTAACGTATTGAAGTTGATATAAAGCCATAACGACAGTACGTGTGGAAGAATTCCGTAATCTTATAGTTAGACTTTATAAGTCGATTTTCTTGTATATACGCATTTTGCAATCGATATCGAAATGCTTCAAATAACTGGTTTAACATATTTAAGTTAATTAACCTTCTTTTTCTTACTGAAGTTTACATAAAGCCATGGCGGCATAACGGCAGTGCATGTAGAAGAATTCCGTTATCTTATATTTAGGTATAAAGTCGATTTTCTTGTATATACACATTTAGCAATCGATATCGAAATGCTTCAAATCATTAGTTTAACATATTTGAGTTAATAAACCTTCTTTAACGCACTAACGTCTTCATAAAGCCTTAACGGTATAACTGCAGTGCATTTAGAAGAGTTCCGTATTCTTATATTTAGGTATAAAGTCGATTTTCTTGTATTTACATATTAAGCAATTGATATCGAAATGCTTCAAATCATTAGTTTAACATATTCAAGTTAATTAACCTCTCTGTCTTATTGAAGTCTACATAAAGACTTAACGGCATAACGACAGTACATTTGGAAGAATTCCGTAATCTTATGTTTAGGTATAAATTCGATTTTCTTGTATATACGCATTTAGCAATCGATATCGAAATGCTTCAAATCATTAGTTTAACATATTTAAGTTAATTAACCTTCTTTAACGTATTGAAGTTGATATAAAGCCATGGCGGCATAACGGCAGTGCATGAAGAAGAAGTCCGTAGTCTTATATTTAGGTATAAAGTCGGTTTTCTTGTATATACACATTTAGCAAACGATATCGAAATGCTTCAAATCATTAGTTTAACATATTTAAGTTAATTAACCTTCTTTAACGTATTGAAGTTGCTATAAAGCCATAACGACAGTACATTTGGAAGAATTCCGTAATCTTATGTTTAGGTATAAATTCGATTTTCTTGTAAATACACATTTAGCAAACGATATCAAAACGCTTCATACCATTAGTTTAACATATTTAAGTAAATTAACCTTCTTTAACGTATTGAGGTTGATATAAAGCCATAACGCCAGTACATGTGGAAGAATTCCGTAATCTTATAGTTAGGTATAAAGTCGATTTTCTTGTATATACACATTTTGCAATCGATATCGAAATGCTTCAAATAATTGGTTTAGCATATTTAAGTTAATTAACCTTCTTTATCTTACTAAAGTTAACATAAAGCCATAACGGCAGTGCATTTGGAAGAATTCCGTAATCTTATATTTAGGTATAAAGTAAATATATACACATTTAGCAATCGATATCGATATGCTTCAAATCATTAGTTTAACATATTTAAGTTAATTTACCTTCTTTAACGTATTGAAGTTGATATAAAGCCATGGCGGCATAACGGCAGTGCATTTAGAAGAATTCCGTAGTCTTATATTTAGGTATAAAGTCGGTTTTCTTGTATATACACATTTAGCAATCGATAGCGAAATGCTTCAAATCATTAGTTTAACATATTTAAGTTAATTAACCTTCTTTATCTTACTAAAGTTTACATAAAGCCATAACGGTATAACGTCAGTGCATTTGGATGAATTCCATAATCTTATGTTAAGGTAAAAAGTCGATTTTAGCAATCGATATCGAAATGCTTCATATCATTAGTTTAACATATTAAGTTAAAAAACATTTTTTAACGAACTGAAGTTAACATAAAGCCTTAACGGCATAACGGCAGTGCATTTAGAAGAATTCCGTTATCTTATATTTCGGTATAAATTTGATTTTCTTGTATGTACACATTTAGCAAGCGATATCGAAATGCTTCAAATCGTTAGTTTAACATATTTAAATTAATTAACCTTCTTTAACGTATTGAAGTTGATATAAAGCCATGGCGGCATAACGACAGTACATTTGGAAGTATTCCGTAATCTTATGTTTAGGTATAAATTCGATTTTCTTGTATATACGCATTTAGCAATCGATATCGAAATGCTTCAAATCCTTAGTTTAACATATTTAAGTTAATTAACCTTCTTTAACGTATTGAAGTTGATATAAAGCCATAACGACAGTACATGTGGAAGAATTCCGTAATCTTATAGTTAGACTTTATAAGTCGATTTTCTTGTATATACGCATTTTGCAATCGATATCGAAATGCTTCAAGTAACTGGTTTAGCATATTTAAGTTAATTAACCTTCTTTATCTTACTGAAGTTTACATAAAGCCATAACGGCAGTGCATTTGGAAGAATTCCGTAATCTTATATTTAGGTATAAAGTAAATATATACACATTTAGCAATCGATATCGATATGCTTCAAACCATTAGTTTAACATATTTAAGTTAATTATCCTTCTTTTTCTTACTGAAGTTTACATAAAGCCATGGCGGCATAACGGCAGTGCATGTAGAAGAATTCCGTAATCTTATATTTAGGTATAAAGTCGATTTTCTTGTATATACTCATTTAGCAATCGATATCGAAATGCTTCAGATCATTAGTTTAACATATTTAAGTTAATAAACCTTCTTTAACGCACTGACGTCTTCATAAAGCCTTAACGGTATAACTGCAGTGCATTTAGAAGAATTCCGTATTTTTATATTTAGGTATAAAGTCGATTTTCTTGTATTTACATATTTAGCAATTGATATCGAAATGCTTCATATCATTAGTTTAACATATTTAAGTTAATTAACCTTCTTTAACGTATTGAAGTTGATATAAAGCCATAACGCCAGTACATGTGGAAGAATTCCGTAATCTTATAGTTAGGTATAAAGTCGATTTTCTTGTATATACACATTTTGCAATCGATATCGAAATGCTTCAAATAACTTGTTTAGCATATTTAAGTTAATTAACCTTCTTTATCTTACTGAAGTTTACATAAAGCCATAACGGCATAACGGCATAACGGCATAACGGCATAACGGCAGTATATTTGGGTGAATTTCGTAAGCTTTTATTTAGGTATAAAATCGATTTTCTTGTATATACACATTTAGCAGTCGATATCGAAATGCTCCAAACCATAAGTTTAACATATTTAAAATAATTAACCTTCTTTAACGTATTGAAGTTGATACAAAGCCATGGCGGCTTAACGACAGTACATTTGGAAGAATTCCCTAATCTCATATTTAGGTATAAATTCGATTTTGTTGTATATACGCATTTAGCAATCGATATCGAAATGCTTCAAATAACTGGTTTAGCATATTTAGGTTAATTAACCTTCTTTATCTTACTGAAGTTTACATAAAGCCATAACGGCATAACGGCATAACGGTAGTATATTTGGGTGAATTCCGTAAGCTTTTATTTAGGTATAAAATCGATTTTCTTGTACATACACATTTAGCAATCGATATCGAAATGCTTCAAATCATTAGTTTAACATATTCAAGTTAATTAACCTTCTTTACCGTAATGAATATTATATAAAGCCATGGCGGCATAACGACAGTGCATGTAGAAGAATTCCGTAATCTTATATTTAGGTATATAGTCGATTTTCTTGTATTTACATATTTAGCAATCGATATCGAAAATCTTCAAATAATTAGTTTAACATATTTAAGTTAATTAACCTTCTTTAACGTAATGAAGGTGATATAAAGCCATGGCGGCATAACGACAGTGCATTAAAAAAATTCCGTAATCTTATATTTAGGTATAAGTTCGATTTTGTTGTATATAGGCATTTAGCAATATCGAAATGCTTCATATAACTGGTTTAGCATATTTAGGCTAATTAACCTTCTTTATCTTACTGAAGTGTACATAAAGCCATAACGGCATAACGGCAGTATATTTGGGAGAATTCCGTAATCTTTTATTTAGGTATAAAATCGATTTTCTTGTACATACACATTTAGCAAACAATATCGAAATGCCTCAAATCATTAGTTTAGCATATTTAAGTAAATTAACCTTCTTTAACGTACTGAAATTTATATAAAGCCATAACGGCATAACGGCAGTGTATTTCGAAGAATTCCGTAATCTTATATTTAGATATAAAGCCGAATTTGTTGTATATACGCATTTAGCAATCGATATCGAAATTCTTCAAATCATTAGTTTAACATATTTAAAATAATTAACCTTCTTTAACGTAATGAAGGTGACATAAAGCCATGGCGGCCTAACGACAGTGCATTTAGGAGAAATCCGTAATCTTATATTTAGGTAAAATTCGATTTTGTTGTATATACGCATTTAGCAATCGAAATCGAAATGCTTCAAATAACTGGTTTAGCATATTTAGGTTAATTAACCTTCCTTATCTTACTGAAGTTTACATAAAGCCATAACGGCTTAACGGCAAAATATTTGGGTGACTTCCGTAAGCTTTTATTTAGGTATAAAATCGATTTTCTTGTACATACACATTTAGCAATCGATATCGAAATGCTCAAATCATTAGTTTAACATATTTGAGTAAACTAACCTTCTTTAACGTACAGAAATTTATATAAAGCCATAACAGCATAGCGGCAGTGCATTTAGAAGAATTACGTTAACTTATATTTAGGTATAAAGTCGATTTTCTTGTATATACGCATACAGCAATCGATATCGACATGCTTCAAATCATTAGTTTAACATATTTAAGTTAATAAACCTTCTTTAACGCACTGAAGTCTTCATAAAGCCTTAACGGTATAACTGCAGTGCATTTAGCAGAATTCCGTAATCTTATATTTAGGTATAAAGTCGATTTTGTTGTATATACTCATTAAGCAATCGATATCGACATGCTTCAAATCATTAGTTTAATATATTTAAGTTAATAAAGCTTCTTTAACGCACTGAAGTTAACATAAAGCCATGGCGGCATAACGGCAGTGCATGTAGAAGAATTCCGTAATCTTATATTTAGGTATAAAGTCGATTTTCTTGTATATACACATTTAGCAATCGATATCGAAATGCTTCAAATCATTAGTTTAACTTATTTAAGTTAATAAACCTTCTTTAACGCACTGACGTCTTCATAAAGCCTTAACGGCATAACGGCGGTGCATTTAGGAGGATTCCGTTATCTATATTTAGGTATAAATTTGATTTTCTGGTATGTACACATTTAGCAAGCGATATCGAAATGCTTCAAATCATTAGTTTAACATATTTAAGTTAATTCATCTTCTTTAACGAACAGCAGTTGGCGTAAAGCCATGGCGGCATAACGGCAGTGCATTTAGAAGAAGTCCGTAGTCTTATATTTAGGTATAAAGTCGGTTTTCTTGTATATACACATTTAGCCAGGGGGGCATAACGACAGTGCATTTAGAAGAATTCCCTAATCTAATATTTAGGCATAAAGTCGATTTTGTTGTATATACGCATTAAGCAAACGATATCGAAATGCTTAAAGTCATTAGTTTAACATATTTAGGTTAATTAACCTTCTTTAACGTATTGAAGTTGATATAAAGCCATGGCGGCATAACGACAGTACATTTGGAAGAATTCCGTAATCTTATGTTTAGGTATAAATTCCATTTTCTTTTATATACACAATTAGCAAGCGATATCGATATGCTTCAAATCATTAGTTTAACATATTTAAGTTAATAAACCTTTTTTAACGAACTGAAGTTAACATAAAGCCTTAACGGCATAACGGCAGTGCATTTAGAAGAATTCCGTTATCTCATATTTAGGTATAAATTTGATTTTCTTGTATGTACACATTTAGCAAGCGATATCGAAATGCTTCAAATCATTAGTTTAACATATTTAAGTTAATTAACCTTCTTTAACGTGTTGAAGTTGATATAAAGCCATGGCGGCATAACGACAGTACATTTGGAAGAATTCCGTAATCTTATGTTTAGGTATAAATTCGATTTTCTTGTATATACGCATTTAGCAATCGATATCGAAATGCTTCAAATCATTAGTTTAGCATACTAAGTTAATAAACATTTTTTAGATTACTGAAGTCTACATAAAGCTTTAACGGTATAACGGCAGTGCATTTAGAAGAATACCGTAATGTTATAATTTTATATTTAGGTACAAAGTCGATTTTCTTGTATTTACACATTTAGCAGTCGATATCGAAATGCTTCAAACCGTAAGTTTAACATATTTAAAATAACTAACCTTCTTTAACGTATTGAAGTTGATACAAAGCCATGGCGGCTTAACGACAGTACATTTGGAAGAATTCCCTAATCTTATATTTAGGTATAAAGTCGATTTTCTTGTATATACACATTTAGCAATCGATATCGAAATGCTTCAAATCATTAGTTTAACATATTTAAGTTAATAAACCTTCTTTAACGCACTGAAGTCTACATAAAGCCTTAACGGTATAACCGCACTGCATTTAGAAGAACTCCGTTATCTTATATTTAGGTATAAATTCGACTTTCTTGTATATACTCATTTAGCAAGCGATATCGAAATGCTTCAAATCATTAGTTTAACATATTTAAGTTAATGAACCTTCCTTAACGTATTGAAGTTGATATAAAGCCATAACGACAGTACATTTGGAAAAATTCCGTAATCTTATGTTTAGGTATAAATTCGATTTTCTTGTAAATACACATTTAGCAAGCGATATCGAAATGCTTCAAATCATTAGTTTAACATATTTAAGTTAATTAACCTTCTTTAACGTATTGAAGTTGATATAAAGCCATAACGACAAAACGTGTGGAAGAATTCCGTAATCTTATATTTAGGTATAAACACGATTTTCTTGTATATACACATTTTGCAATCGACATCGAAATGCTTCAAATAACTAGTTTAGCATATTCGAGTTAATTAACCCTCTCTGTCTTAATGAAGTCTACATAAAGCCTTAACGGCATAACGGCGGTGCATTTAGGAGAATTCCGTTATCTTATATTTAGGTATAAATTTGATTTTCTGGTATGTACACATTTAGCAAGCGATATGGAAATGCTTCAAATCATTAGTTTAACATATTTAAGTTAATTAACCTTCTTTAACGTATTGAAGTTGATATAAAGCCATGGCGGCATAAGGGCAGTGCATTTAGAAGAAGTCCGTAGTCTTATATTTAGGTATAAAGTCGGTTTTCGTGTATATACACATTTAGCCAGGGCGGCATAACGACAGTGCATTTAGAAGAATTCTCTAATCTTATATTTAGGCATAAAGTCGATTTTGTTGTATATACGCATTTAGCAATCGATATCGAAATGCTTAAAATCATTAGTTTAACATATTTAGGTTAATGAACCTTCTTTAACGTATTGAAGTTGATATAAAAACATAACGACAGTACATTTGGAAGAATTCCGTAATCTTATGTTTAGGTATAAATTCGATTTTCTTGTTAATACACATTTAGCAAGCGATATCGAAATGCTTCGAATCATTAGTTTAACATAATTAAGTTAATTAACCTTCTTTAACGTATTGAAGTTGATATAAAGCCATAACGACAAAACGTGTGGAAGAATTCCGTAATCTTATATTTAGGTATAAACATGATTTTCTTGTATATACACATTTTGCAATCGACATCGAAATGCTTCAAATAACTAGTTTAGCATATTTAAGTTAATTAACCTTCTTTATCTTACTGAAGTTTACATAAAGCCATAACGGCAGTGCATTTGGAACAATTCCGTAATCTTATATGTATTTAGGTAGAAAGTAAATATATACACATTTAGCAATCGATATCGATATGCTTCAAATCATTAGTTTAACATATTTAAGTTAACTTTCCTTCTTTTTCTTACTGAAGTTTACATAAAGCCATAACGGTATAACGGCAGTGCATTTGGAAGTGTTCCGTAATCTTATATCTAGGAATAAAGTCGATTTTGTTGTACATACACATTTAGCAATAGATATCGAGATGGTTCAACTCATTAGTTTAACATATTTAAGTTAATAAACCTTCTTTAACGATCTGAAGTTTGCATATAGCCATGACGGCATAACGGCAGTGCATGTAGAAGAATTCC
This sequence comes from Bactrocera correcta, assembly GCA_027475135.1. Taxonomy (NCBI): domain Eukaryota; kingdom Metazoa; phylum Arthropoda; class Insecta; order Diptera; family Tephritidae; genus Bactrocera; species Bactrocera correcta. The sequence goes on from CM050325.1 coordinate 101,615,420, forward strand.
GTAATCTTATATTTAGGTATAAAGCCGAATTTGTTGTATATACACATTTAGCAATCGATAACGAAATGCTTCAAATCATTAGTTTATCATATTTAAGTTAATTAACCTTATTTATCTTACTGAAGTTTACATAAAGCCATAACGGTATAACGGCAGTGCATTTGGAAGAATTCCGTAATCTTATATTTAGGTATAAAGTCGATTTTCTTGTAAATATATATTTCGCAATCGATATCCAGATGTTCTAACTCATAAGTTTAACATATTTAAGTTAATAAACCTTCTTTAACGAACTAAAGTGTACATAAAGCCATGGCGGCATAACGGCAGTGCATGTAGAAGAATTCCGTTAGCTTACATTTAGGTATAAAGTCGATTTTCTTGTATATATGCATTAAGCAATCGATATCGAAGTGCTTCAAATCATTAGTTTAACATATTAAGTTAATAAATATTTTTTAGCTTACTGAAGTCTACATAAAGCCTTAACGGTATAACGGCAGTGCATTTAGAAGAATTCCGTAATGTTATAATTTTATATTTAAGTATATAGTCGATTTTCTTGTATTTACACATTTAGCAATCGATATCGAAAATCTTCAAATCATTAGTTTAACATATTTAAGTTAATTAACCTTCTTTAACCTACTGAAATTTATATAAAGCCATAACGGCATACCGGCAGTGTATTTCGAAGAATTCCGTAATCTTATATTTAGATTAAAGCCGAATTTGTTGTATATACGCATTTAGCAATCGATATCGAAATTCTTCAAATTATTAGTTTAACATATTTAAAATAATTAACCTTCTTTAACGTAATGAAAGAGATATAAAGCCATGGCGGCCTAACGACAGTGCATTTAATAGAATTCCGTAACCTTATATTTAGGTATAAATTCGATTTTGTTGTATATACGCATTTAGCAATCGAAATCGAAATGCTTCAAATAACTGGTTTAGCATATTTAGGTTAATTAACCTTCTTTATCTTACTGAAGTTCACATAAAGCCTTAACGGTATAACTGCAGTGCATTTAGAAGAATTCCTTAATCTTATATTTAAGTATAAAGTCGATTTTGCTGTATATACAAATTAAGCATCCGATATCGAAATGCTTCAAATCATTAGTTTGATATATTTAAGTTAATAAAGCTTCTTTAACGCACTGAAGTTAACATAAAGCCACGGCGGCATAACGGCAGTGCATGTAGAAGAATTCCGTAATCTTATATTTAAGTGCAAAGTCGATTCTGTTGTATATACACATTTAGCAATCGATATCGAAATGCTTCAAATCATTAGTTTACTATATTTGAGTTAATTAAACATCTTTATTTTACTGAAGTCTACAAAAGCCTTAACGGCATAACGGCAGTGCATTTAGAAGAATTACGTAATCTTATATTTAGATATAAAATCGATTTTCTTGTACATGCACATTTAGCAATCGGTATCGAAATTCTTCAAATCATTAGTTTAACATATTTAAAATAATTAACCTTCTTTAACGTAACGAAGGTGATATAAAGCCATGGCGGTATAACGGCAGTGCATTTAGAAGAATTACGTTATCTTATATTTATGTATAAAGTCGATTTTCTTGTATCGACATGCTTCAAATCATTAGTTTAACATATTTAAGTTAATATACCTTCTTAAACACACTGAAGTCTTCATAAAGCCTTAACGGTATAACTGCAGTGCATGTAGAAGAATTCCGTGATCTTATATTTAGGTATAAAGTCGGTTTTCTTGTATATACACATTTAGCAATCAATAACGAAATGCTTCAAATCATTAGTTTTACATATTTAAGTTAATTAACCTTCTTTATATTACTGAAGTTTACATAAAGCCATAACGGTATAACGGCAATGTATTTGGATGAATTCCGTAATATTATATTAAGGTAAAAAGTCGTTTTTGTTGTATATACGCATTATGCAATCGATATCGAAATGCGTCATCTCATAAGTTTAACATATTTAAGTTAAAAAAACCCTTTTTTAACGTATTGAAGTTAATATAAAGCCATGGCGGCGTAACGGCAGTGCGTTTAGAATAATTCGGTAAAGTTATAATTTTATTTTTAGGTATAAAGTCGATTTCTTTTATTTACACATTTAGCAATCGATATCGAAATGCTTCAAACCAATAGTTTAACATATTTAAAATAATTAACCTTCTTTAACGTATTGAAGGTGATATAAAGCCATGGCGGCATAACGGCAGTACATGTGGAAGAATTCCGTAATCTTATATTTAGGTATAAAGTCGATTTTCTTGTATATATATATTTCGCAATAGATATCGAAATGCTTCAGATAACTGGTTTAACATATTTAAGTTAATAAACCTTCTTTAGCGAACTGAAGTTGACATATTTAGGTATAAAGACGATTTTGTTGTACATACACATTTAGCAATCGATATCGAAATGCTTCAAATCATTAGTTTAACATATTTATGTTAATTAAACTTCTTTAACGTAATGAAGGTGATATAAAGCTATGGCTGCATAACGACAGTGCATGTAGAAGAATTTCGTAATCTTATATTTAGGTATATAGTCGATTTTCTTCTATTTTCACATTTAGCAATCGATATCGAAAATCTTCAAATCATTAGTTTAACATATTTAAGTTAATTAACCTTCTTTAACGTAATGAAGGTGATATAAAGCCAGGGCGGCATAACGACAGTGCATTTAGAAAAATTCCCTAATCTTATGTTTAGGTATATATTCGATTTTGTTGTATATACGCATTTAGCAATCGATATCGAAATGCTTAAAATCATTAGTTTAACATATTTAAGTTAATTAACCTTCTTTAACGTAATGAAGGTGATATAAAGCCAGGGCGGCATAACGACAGTGCATTTAGAAGAATTCCCTAATCTTATGTTTAGGTATATATTCGATTTTGTTGTATATACGCATTTAGCAATCGATATCGAAATGCTTAAAATCATTAGTTTAACATATTTAAGTTAATTAACCTTCTTTAACGTATTGAAGTTGATATAAAGCCATGGCGGCATAACGACAGCACATTTGGAAGAATTCCGTAATCTTGTTTGGGTATAAATTCGATTTTCTTTTATATACACATTTAGCAAGCGATATCGAAATGCTTCAAATCATTAGTTTAACATATTTAAGTTAATTAATCCTCTTTATCTCACTGAAGTCTACAAAAGCCATAACGGCATAACGGCAGTATGTTTGGCTGAATTCCGTAATCTTTTATTTAGGTATAAAATCGATTTTCTTGTACATACACATTTAGCAATCAATATCGAAATGCTTCAAATCATTAGTTTAGCATATTTAAGTAAATTAAACTTCTTTAACGTACTGAAATTTATATAAAGCCATAACGGCATAACGGCAGTGTATTTCGAAGAATTCCGTAATCTTATATTTAGATATAAAGCCGAATTTGTTGTATATACGCATTAAGCAATCGATATCGAAATTCTTCAAATCATTAGTTTAACCTATTTAAAATAATTAACCTTCTTTAACGTAATGAAGATGATATAAAGTCATGGCGGCCTAACGACAGTGCATTTAGAAGAATTCCGTAATCTTATATTTAGGTATAAATTCGATTTTGTTGTATATACGCATTTAGCAATTGATACCGAAATGCTTCAAATAACTGGTTTAGCATATTTAGGTTAATTAACCTTCTTTATCTTACTGAAGTTCACATAAAGCCTTAACGGTATAACTGCAGTGCATTTAGAAGAATTCCTTAATCTTATATTTAAGTATAAAGTCGATTTTGCTGTATATACAAATTTAGCATCCGATATCGAAATGCTTCAAATCATTAGTTTGATATATTTAAGTTAATAAAGCTTCTTTAACGCACTGAAGTTAACATAAAGCCACGGCGGCATAACGGCAGTGCATGTAGAAGAATTCCGTAATCTTATATTTAAGTGCAAAGTCGATTCTGTTGTATATACACATTTAGCAATCGATATCGAAATGCTTCAAATCATTAGTTTACTATATTTGAGTTAATTAAACATCTTTATTTTACTGAAGTCTACAAAAGCCTTAACGGCATAACGGCAGTGCATTTAGAAGAATTACGTAATCTTATATTTAGATATAAAATCGATTTTCTTGTACATGCACATTTAGCAATCGGTATCGAAATTCTTCAAATCATTAGTTTAACATATTTAAAATAATTAACCTTCTTTAACGTAACGAAGGTGATATAAAGCCATGGCGGTATAACGGCAGTGCATTTAGAAGAATTACGTTATCTTATATTTATGTATAAAGTCGATTTTCTTGTATCGACATGCTTCAAATCATTAGTTTAACATATTTAAGTTAATATAACCTTCTTAAACACACTGAAGTCTTCATAAAGCCTTAACGGTATAACTGCAGTGCATGTTTGAAGAATTTCCGTGATCTTATATTTAGGTATAAAGTCGGTTTTATTGTATATACATCATTTAGCAATCGATATCGAAATGCTTCAAATCATTAGTTTAATATATTTAAGTTAATAAACTTCTTTAACGCACTGAAGTTAAATAAAGCCATGGCGGCATAACGGCATTGCATGTAGAAGAATTCCGTAATCTTATATTTAAGTATAAAGTCGATTTTGTTGTATATACACATTTAGCTATCGATATCGTAATGCTTCAAATCATTAGTTTACTATATTTAAGTTAATTAAACATCTTTATTTTGCTGAAGTCTACAAAAGCCTTAACGGCATAACGGCAGTGCATTTAGAAGAATTACGTAATCTTATATTTAGGTATAAAGTCGATTTTCGTGTATATACTCATTTAGCAATCGATATCGAAATGCTTCAAATCATTAGTTTAATATATTAAAGTCAATAAAGCTTCTTTAACGCACTGAAGTTAACAAAAAGCCTTAACGGTATAACTGCAGTGCATTTAGAAGAATTCCGTATTCTTATATTTAGGTATAAAGTCAATTTTCTTGTATTTACATATTTAGCAATCGATATCGAAATGCTTCAAATCATTAGTTTAACATATTCAAGTTAATTAACCCTCTCTGTCTTACTGAAGTCTACATAAAGCCTTAACGGCATAACGGCAGTGCATTTAGAAGAATTCCGTTATCTTATATTTAGGTATAAATTTGTTTTTCTTGTATGTACACATTCAGCAAGCGATATCGAAATGCTTCAAATCATTAGTTTAACATACTTAAGTTAATTAACCTTCTTTAACGTATTGAAGTTGATATAAAGCCATGCCGGCATAACGGCAGTGCATTTAGAAGAAGTCCGTAGTCTTATATTTAGGTATAAAGTCGGTTTTCTTGTATATACACATTTAGTAATCGATAACGAAATGCTTAAAATCATTAGTTTTACATATTTAAGTTAATTAACCTTCTTTATCTTACTGAAGTTTACATAAAGCCATAACGGTATAACGGCAGTGCATTTGGATGAATTCCGTAATCTTATATTAAGGTAAAAAGTCGATTTTGTTGTATATACACATTTAGCAATCGATATCGAAATGCTTCATCTCATAAGTTTAACATATTTAAGTTAATAAACCTTCTTTAACGATCTGAAGTTGGCATATAGCCATGGCGACATAACGACAGTACATTTGGAAGAATTCCGTAGTCTCATATTTAGGTATAAAGTCGATTTTCTGGTATATATGCATTAAGCAGTCGATATCGAAATGCTTCAAACCATAAGTTTAACATATTTAAAATAATTAACCTTCTTTAACGTATTGAAGTTGATACAAAGCCATGGCGGCTTAACGACAGTACATTTGGAGGAATTCCCTAATCTTATATTTAGGTATAAAGTCGATTTTCTTGTATATATATATTTCGCAATCGATATCGAAATGCTTCAAATCATTAGTTTAACATATTTAAGTTAATTAACCTTCTTTAACGCACTGAAATCTACGTAAAGCCTTAACGGTATAACTGCACTGCATTTAGAAGAACTCCGTTATCTTATATGTAGGTATAAATTCGACTTTCTTGTATATACTCATTTAGCAAGCGATATCGAAATGCTTCAAATCATTTTTTTAACATATTTAAGTTAATTAACCTTCTTTAACGTATTGAAGTTGATATAAAGCCATAACGACAGTACATTTGGAAGAATTCCGTAATCTTATGTTTAGGTATAAATTCGATTTTCTTGTAAATACACATTTAGCAAGCGATATCGAAATGCTTCAAATCATTATTTTAACATATTTAAGTTAATTAACCTTCTTTAACGTATTGAAGTTGATATAAAGCCATAACGGCAGTGCATTTGGAAGAATTCCGTAATCTTATATTTAGGTATAAAATCGATTTTCTTGTATATACACATTTTGTAACGGCAGTGCATTTGGAAAAACTCCGTAATCTTATATTTAGGTATAAAATCGATTTTGTTGTACATACACATTTAGCAATCGATATTGAAATGCTTCAAATCATTAGTTTAACAAACGAGGGCTGTCTGATAAATAACCGACGTAACCATCATGCACGCGACTTTTTCACAATGTTTTTTTTATTTTTCTACATAGTCTCCTTGTAACTCCACACACTTCTCCCAGCGATGCTCCCATCTCTGCAACCCTTCCAAATAGTACTTGGCGTCTTTGTCTGCAAAATACGAGTTCACGAAAGAGATTGCCTCCTCATTTGACGAAAATCTCTGGCCGCCGAGCGCAGTTTTAATTTGAGGAAACAAAAAAAGTCGCTTGGTTCTAGATCCGGTGAATAAGGTGGATGGTCAAGCAGTTCGAACCGCAATTCGTGGACTTTCGTCATGGCGACTGTTGAGGTGTGAGATGGTGCGTTGTCATGGTGGAACAAGACTTTCTTTTTTTGCAAATGTGGATGATTTTTCGAAATTTCTTCCTTTAGCTTGTCCAATAATGATGCGTAGTATGCTCCTGTTATAGTTTTTCCTTTTTCAAGATAGCCAATAAATATAATTCCATGGCTGTCCCAAAAAACACTCGCCGTCACTTTCCCAGCCGAATACACAGCTTTAGGTTTTTTTGGGGCCGGTTCCCCCTTTTCAATCCACTGCTTAGATTGGATTTTTGTTTCGAGCGTATAATGATGAATCCAAGTTTCGTCTACAGTTATCAATCGGCGCCAAAACTTGGTCGTATTGCCTCTAAACTGAGCCAACAGTGCGCTGGAAATGTTCATGCGCGCACGTTTGTGGTCTAGCGTAAGCAACCGCGGCACCCAACGCGCGGACAGCTTTCTCATGCCCAAATCTTGGTTTAATATGTGACAAACTCGTTCTTTCGACATCTTCATAATCTCAGCTATTTCCTTAACTTTAATCCGGCGGTCGTCTAATACCAATTGATGAACTTTAGCGATGTTATCGTTAGTGGTTACAGCTTTTGGACGCCCAGGTTGTTCATCATCTTCCAAGCTCCTGCGACCACGTTTAAATTCATCTGCCCAAAATTTTATGGTGATAAACGATGGTGCAGAGTCACCGTACACAGAGTCCAACTCATCTTTGATTTGTGAAAGCGTATTAACATTCAAAAATAAAAATTTAATTACAGCTCGATATTCAATCTTTTCCATTTTGGGGAAATCACCGAAATAGACTCACAAAAACGACCATCAACAGATAATTGCGCAAGATAAATTTCCGAAATTTTGGCGAGTAGAAATTATGATATGCACACTTTGAAGTAGAAACTTTTTTTCAGAGGTACCGCTAGCTTTACGTTGAGGTCGGTTATTTATCAGCAGCCTTCGTATTTAAGTTAATTAACGCTTTTTATCTTACTGAAGTCTACAAAAGCCTTAGCGGCATAACGGCAGTGCATTAAGAAGAACTACGTAATCTTACATTTAGCTATGAATTCGATTTTCTTGTATATACACATTTAGCAATCGATATCGAAATGCTTCGAATTATTAGTGTAACATATTTAAGTTAATAAACCTTCTTTAACGTATTGAAGGTGATACAAAGCCATGGCGGCATAACGACAGTGCATTTAGAAGAATTCCGTAATCTTATATTTAGGTATAAAGTCGATTTTCTTGTATATACACATTTGGCAATCGATATCGAAATGCTTCAAATCATTAGTTCAGCATACTTAAGCAAATTAAACTTCTTTAACGTACTGAAATTTACATAAAGCCTTAACGGTATAACTGCAGTGCATTTAGAAGAATTCCGTATCTTATATTTAGGTATAGAGACGATTTTTTTATATATACTCATTTAGCAATCCATATCGAAATGCTTCAAATCATTAGTTTAACATATTTAAGTTAATTAACCCTCTTTATCTTACTGAAGTCTACAAAAGCCTTAACGGCATAACGACAGTGCATTTAGAAGAATTCCGTAATCTTATATTTAGGTATAAAGTCGATTTTCTTGTATTTACATATTTAGCAATCGATATCGAAATGCTTCAAATAACTGGATTAGCATATTTAGGTTGATTGACCTTCTTTATCTTACCGAAGTTTACATAACGTCATAACGGCATAACGGCAGTATATTTGGGTGAATTCCGTAATTTTTATTTAGGTATAAAATCGATTTTCTTATATATACACATTAAGCAATCGATATCGAAATGCTTCAAATCATTACTTTAGGATATTTAAGTAAATTAACCTTCTTTAACGTACATAAAGCCTTAGCGTACATAAAGCCTTAACGTTTACATAAAGCCTTAACGGTATAACTGCAGTGCATTTAGAAGAATTCCGTATTCTTATATTTAGGTATAAAGTCGATTTTCTTGTAAATACTCATTTAGTAATCGATATCGAAATGCTTTAAATCATTAGTTTAACATATTAAAGTTAATAAAGCTTCTTTAGAAGAACTCCGTTAGCTTATACTAAGGTATAAAGTCGACTTTCTTGTATACACACATTTAGCAATCGATACCGAAATGCTTCAAATCATTAGTTTAACATATTTAAGTTAATTAACCTTCTTTAACGTATTAAAGTTGACATAAAGCCATAGCGGCATAACGGCAGTGCATTTAGAAGAATTCCGTTATCTTATATTTAGGTATAAAATCGATTTTGTTGTATATATACATATAGCAATCGATATCGAAATGCTTCAAATCATTAGTTTAATATATTTAAGTTAATTAACCTTCTTTAACGTATTGAAGTTGATATAAAACCATAGCGGCGTAACGACAGTGCAGGTAGAAATGTTTTGTAATCTTATATTTAGGTATATAGTCGATTTTCTTGTATTTACACATTTAGCAATCGATATCGAAAATCTTCAAATCATTAGTTTAACATATTTAAGTTAGTAAACCTTGCTTAACGTAACGAAGGTGATATAAAGCCATGGCGGCATAACGACAGTGCAGGTAGAAGAGTTTCGTAATCTTATATTTAGGTATATAGTCGATTTTCTTGTATTTACACATTTAGCAATCGATATCTAAAATCTTCAAATCATTAGTTTAACATATTTAAGTTTGTTAAGCTTCCTGAACGTAATGAAGGTGATATAAAGCCATGGCGGCATAACGACAGTGCATTTAGAAGAATTCCGTTATCTTATATTTAGGTATAAAGTCGATTTTCTTGTATATACGCATTTAGCAATCGATATCGAAATGCTTCAAAGCATTAGGTTAACATATTTAAGTTAATTAACCTTTTTTAACGTATTGAAGTTGATATAACACCATAACGGCGTAACGACAGTACATTTGGAAGAATTCCGCAGTCTTATATTTAGGTATAAAGTCAATCTTCTTGTATATAAACATTTAGCAATCGATAACGAATACTTCACCTCATTAGTTTAACATATTTAAGTTACTAAACCTTCTTTAACGAACTGAAGTTGGCATAAAGCTATGGCGGCATAAGGGCAGTGCATGTAGAAGAATTCCGTTATCTTATATTTAATTATAAAGCCGATTTTCTTGTGTATACACATTTAGCAAACGATACCAAAATGCTTCAAATCATTAGTTTAACATATTTAAGTTAATAAACCTTCTTTAACGCACTGAAGTCTACATAAAGCCTTAACGGCATAACGGCAGTGCATTTAGAAGAATTCCGTAATCTTATATTTAGGTAAAAAGTCGATTTTCCCTTTTCTATATATTCGTTTAACATGATTAAGTTAATTAACCTTCTTCAACGTATTGAAGTTGATATAAAGCCATGGCGACATAACGGCAGTGCATTTAGAAGAATTCCGTAATCTTATATTTAGGTATAAAGTCGATTTTGTTGCATAAATATACGCATTTAGCAATCGATATCGAAATGCTTCAAATCATTAGTTTAACATATTTAAGTTAATTAACCTTCTTTAACGTATTGAAGTTGACATAAAGCCATGGCGGCATAACGGCAGTGCACTTAGAAGAATTCCGTTATCTTATATTTAGGTATAAAGTCGATTTTGTTGTATATACACATTTAGCAATCGATATCGAAATGCTTCAAATCATTAGTTTAACATATTTCAGTTAACTAATCTTCTTTATCTTACTGAAGTTTACATAAAGCCATAACGGTATAACGGCAGTGCATTTGGAAGAATTCCGTAAACTTATAATTAGGTATAAAGTCGATTTTGTTGTATATACTCTTTTAACAATCGATATCGAAATACTTTAAATCATTAGTTTAACATAATTAAGTTAATAAAGCTTCTTTAGAAGAACTCCGTTAGCTTATAATAAGGTATAAAGTCGACTTTCTTGTATATACACATTTAGCAATCGACACCGAAATGCTTCAAATCATTAGTTTAACATATTTCAGTTAATTAACCTTCTTTATCTTACTGAAGTTTACATAAAGCCATAACGGTATAACGGCAGTGTATTTGGAAGAATTCCGTAAACTTATATTTAGGTATAAAGTCGATTTTGCTGTATATACCTATTTAGCAATCGATATCGAGATGCTTCAACTCATTAGTTTAAAATATTTAAGTTAATAAACCTTCTTTAACGAACTGAGGTTGGCATAAAGCTATGGCGGCAAAACGGCAGTGCATGTAGAAGAATTCCGTTATCTTGCATTTAGGTATAAAGCCGATTTTATTGTATATACACATTTGGCAATCGATACCGAAATGATTCAAATCATTAGTTTAACATATTTAAGTTAATAAACCTTCTTTAACGATCTGAAGTTGGCTTAAGGACATGGCGGCATAACGGCAGTGCATTTAGAAGAATTCCGTTATCTTATATTTAGGTATAAAATCGATTTTGTTGTATATATACATATAGCAATCGATATCGAAATGCTTCAAATCATTAGTTTAACATATTTAAGTTAATTAGTCTTCTTTAACGTATTGAAGTTGATACAAAGCCATGGCGGCATAACGGCAGTGCATTTAGAAGAATTCCGTAATCTTATATTTAGGTATAAAGTCGATTTTGTTGTATAAATGTACGCATTTAGCAATCGATATCGAAATGCTTCAAATCATTAGTTTAACATATTTAAGTTAATTAACCTTCTTTATCTTACTGAAGTTTACATAAAGCCATAACGGTATAACGGCAGTGCATTTGGAAGAATTCCGTAAACTTATATTTAGGTATAAAGTCGATTTTGCTGTATATACCTATTTAGCAATCGATATGGAGATGCTTCAACTCATTAGTTTAACATATTTAAGTTAATAAACCTTCTTTAACGAACTGAAGTTGGCATAAAGCTATGGCGGCAAAACGGCAGTGCATGTAGAAGAATTCCGTTATCTTATATTTAGGTATAAAGCCGATTTTGTTGTATATACACATTTAGCAATCGATACCGAAATGATTCACATCATTAGTTTAACATATTTAAGTTAATAAACCTTCTTTAACGATCTGAAGTTGGCTTAAGGACATGGCGGCATAACGGCAGTGCATTTAGAATAATTCCTTAGTCTTATATTTAGGTATAAAGTCGATTTTGTTGTATATACACATAAAGCAATCAATATCGAAATGCTTCAAATCATAAGTTTAACATATTTAAGTTAATTAACCTTCTTTATCTTACTGAAGTTTACATAAAGCCAAAACGGTATAACTGCAGTGCATTTAGAAAAATTCCGTAATCTTATATTTAGGTAAAAAGTCGATTTTCTTGTCTATACATTCGTTTAACATGATTAAGTTAATTAACCTTCTTTAACGTGTTGAAGTTGATATAAAGCCATGGCGACATAACGGCAGTGCATTTAGAAGAATTCCGTAATCTTATATTTAGGTATAAAGCCGATTTTCTTGTATATACACATTTAGCAATCGATACCGAAATGATTCAAATCATTAGTTTAACATATTTAAGATAATAAACCTTCTTTATCTTACTGAAGTTTACATAAAGCCATAACGGTGTAACGGCAGTGCATTTGGAAGAATTCCGTAAACTTATATTTAGGTATAAAGTCGATTTTGTTGTATATACACATTTAGCAATCGATATCGAAATGCTTCAAATCATTAGTTTAACATATTTCAGTTAACTAATCTTCTTTATCTTCCTGAAGTTTACATAAAGCCATAACGATATAACGGCAGTGCATTTGGAAGAATTCCGTAAACTTATATTAATGTATAAAGTCGATTTTTTTGTATATACATATTTAGCAATTGATATCGAGATGCTTCGCCTCATTAGTTTAACATATTTAAGTTAAAAAACCTTCTTTACTGAACTGAATTTGGCATAAAGCTATGGCGGCAAAAGGGCAGTGCATGTAGAATAATTCCGTTATATTATATTTAATTATAAAGCCGATTTTCTTGTATATACACATTTAGCAATCGATACCGAAATGCTTCAAATCATTTGTTTAACATATTTAAGTTAAAACCTTCTTTAACGCACTGAAGTCTACATAAAGCCTTAACGGCAGTGCATTTAGAAGAATTCAGTTATCTTATATTAAGGTATAAAGTTGATTTTCTTGTATATACACATTTAGCAATCGATATCGAAATGCTTCAAATCATTACTTTAACATAGTTAAGTTAATAAACCTTCTTTAACGAACGGAAGTTGGCATAAAGCCATGGCGACATAACGACAATACATTTGGAAGAATTCCGTAGTCTTATATTTATGTATAAAGTCGATTTTGTTGTATACACACATTTAGCTATCGATATCGAAATGCTTCAAATCATTAGTTTAACATATTTAAGTTAATTAACCTTCTTTAACGTAATGAAGGTGATATAAAGCCATGGCGGCATAACGACAGTGCAGGTAGAAGAGTTTCGTAATCTTATATTTAGGTATAAATTCGATTTTCTTGTATTTACACATTTAGCAATCGATATCGAAAATCTTCAAATCATTAGTTTAACATATTTAAGTTAGTAAACCTTCCTTAACGTAACGAAGGTGATATAAAGCCATGGCGGCATAACGACAGTGCAGGTAGAAGAGTTTCGTAATCTAATATTTAGGTAAAAAGTCGATTTTCTTGTATTTACACATTTAGCAATCGATATCGAAAAGCTTCAAATCATTAGTTTAACATATTTAAGTTAGTTAACCTTCCTGAACGTAACGAAGGTGATATAAAGCCATGGCGGCATAACGACAGTGCAGGTAGAAGAGTTTCGTAATCTTATATTTAGGTATATAGTCGATTTTCTTGTATTTACACATTTAGCAATCGATATCGAAAATCTTCAAATCATTAGTTTAACATATTTAAGTTAGTAAACCTTCCTTAACGTAAGGAAGGTGATATAAAGCCATGGCGACATAACGACAGTGCATTAGAAGAATTCCGTTATCTTATATTTAGGTATAAAGTCGATTTTGTTGTACTTACACATTTAGCAATCGATATCGAAAATCTTCAAATCATTAGTTTAACATATTTAAGTTAGTTAACCTTCCTTAACGTAATGAAGGTGATATAAAGCCATGGCGGCATAACGACAGTGCATTTAGAAGAATTCCGTATCTTATATTTAGGTATAAAGTCGATTTTGTTGTATATACGCATTTAGCAATCGATATCGAAATGCTTCAAAGCATTATGTTAACATATTTAAGTTAATTAACCTTCTTTAACGTATTGAAGTTGATATAAAACCATAGCGGCGTAACGACAGTACATTTGGAAGAATTCCGCTGTCTTATATTTAGGTATAAAGTCAATTTTCTTGTATATAAACATTAAGCAATCGATAACGAAATACTTCAAATCATTAGTTTAACATATCTAAGTTAATTAACCTTCTTTAGCGATCTGAATTCGGCATATAAGCCATGGCGGCATAACGGCAGTGCATGTAGAAGAATTCCGTAATCTTATATTTAGGTATAAAGTCGATTTTCTTGTATATACACATTTAGCTATCGATATCGAGATGCTTCAAATCATTCGTTTAACATATTTATGTTAATAAACCTTCTTTAACGATCTGAAGTTGGCATACAGCCATGGCGGCATAACGGCAGTGCATGTAGAAGAATTCCGTAATCTTATATTTAGGTATAAAGTCGATTTTCTTGTATATACACATTTAGCTATCGATATCGAAATTTTTCATATCATTAGTTTAACATATTAAGTAAATTAACGCTTTTTAGCTTACTGAAGTCTACATAAGCCTTAACGGTATAAAGGCAGTGCATTTAGAAGAATTCCGTAATGTTATAATTTTATGTTTAGGCATAAAGTCAATTTTCTTGTATATACACATTTAGCAATCGATATCGAAATGCTTAAAATAACTGGTTTAGCATATTTAAGTTAATAAACCTTCTTTATCTTACTGAAGTTTACATAAAGCCATAACGGCAGTATATATATATGAGTTCCGTTATCTTATATTTAGGTATAGAGTAGATTTTGTTGTACATACACATTTAGCAATCGATATCGAAATGCTTCAAATCATTAGTTTAACATATTTAAGTTAATAAACCTTCTTTAACGTATTGAAGTTGATATAAAGCCATGGCGGCATAACGACAGTACATTTCGAAGAATTCCGTAGTCTTATATTTAGGTATAGAAACGATTTTCTGGTATATATGCATTAAGAAATCGATATCGAAATGCTTCGAATAACTGGTTTAACATATTTAAGTTAATAAATCTTCTTTAACGAACTGAAGTTGGCTTAAGGACATGGCGGCATAACGGCAAAGCATTTAGAAGAATTCCGTTATCTTATATTTAGGTATAAAGCCGATTTTGTTGTATATACACATTTAGCAATCGATACCGAAATGATTCACATCATTAGTTTAACATATTTAAGTTAATAAACCTTCTTTAACGATCTGAAGTTGGCTTAAGGACATGGCGGCATAACGGCAGTGCATTTAGAATAATTCCTTAGTCTTATATTTAGGTATAAAGTCGATTTTGTTGTATATACACATAAAGCAATCAATATCGAAATGCTTCAAATCATAAGTTTAACATATTTAAGTTAATTAACCTTCTTTATCTTACTGAAGTTTACATAAAGCCAAAACGGTATAACTGCAGTGCATTTAGAAAAATTCCGTAATCTTATATTTAGGTAAAAAGTCGATTTTCTTGTCTATACATTCGTTTAACATGATTAAGTTAATTAACCTTCTTTAACGTGTTGAAGTTGATATAAAGCCATGGCGACATAACGGCAGTGCATTTTGAAGAATTCCGTAATCTTATATTTAGGTATAAAGCCGATTTTCTTGTATATACACATTTAGCAATCGATACCGAAATGATTCAAATCATTAGTTTAACATATTTAAGATAATAAACCTTCTTTATCTTACTGAAGTTTACATAAAGCCATAACGGTGTAACGGCAGTGCATTTGGAAGAATTCCGTAAACTTATATTTAGGTATAAAGTCGATTTTGTTGTATATACACATTTAGCAATCGATATCGAAATGCTTCAAATCATTAGTTTAACATATTTCAGTTAACTAATCTTCTTTATCTTCCTGAAGTTTACATAAAGCCATAACGATATAACGGCAGTGCATTTGGAAGAATTCCGTAAACTTATATTAATGTATAAAGTCGATTTTTTTGTATATACATATTTAGCAATTGATATCGAGATGCTTCGCCTCATTAGTTTAACATATTTAAGTTAAAAAACCTTCTTTACTGAACTGAATTTGGCATAAAGCTATGGCGGCAAAAGGGCAGTGCATGTAGAATAATTCCGTTATATTATATTTAATTATAAAGCCGATTTTCTTGTATATACACATTTAGCAATCGATACCGAAATGCTTCAAATCATTTGTTTAACATATTTAAGTTAAAACCTTCTTTAACGCACTGAAGTCTACATAAAGCCTTAACGGCAGTGCATTTAGAAGAATTCAGTTATCTTATATTAAGGTATAAAGTTGATTTTCTTGTATATACACATTTAGCAATCGATATCGAAATGCTTCAAATCATTACTTTAACATAGTTAAGTTAATAAACCTTCTTTAACGAACGGAAGTTGGCATAAAGCCATGGCGACATAACGACAATACATTTGGAAGAATTCCGTAGTCTTATATTTATGTATAAAGTCGATTTTGTTGTATACACACATTTAGCTATCGATATCGAAATGCTTCAAATCATTAGTTTAACATATTTAAGTTAATTAACCTTCTTTAACGTAATGAAGGTGATATAAAGCCATGGCGGCATAACGACAGTGCAGGTAGAAGAGTTTCGTAATCTTATATTTAGGTATAAATTCGATTTTCTTGTATTTACACATTT
>CM050325.1:101632703-101657707 GCA_027475135.1 Bactrocera correcta
AAAGCCACGAATCACACCGAAACAAAAAATAACTGCGTAAATTCCAAGTGCAAGCATATGGACACCAATTTGTCCAAGGCCATAAAGGTGGAATAATCCCCAAAGTGCCAAAGGTAATGGAAAGGAAAAAAACAGACAGATTTTCATAATCAATTGTTTATTAAATCTGTCGGCAACATAGCCGCCCCAAAGTGAAAGACTGATAAATGGAATGGCTTCTGCAAGTCCGATTAATCCTAAGGTGAGAGGATCCTTAGTAATTTGATAGAGTGAATAGGCGACAATAATCTCCTGAATCAGAATCGCAAGCGTCAGGCAAAACTGATTGACCGTAATAATGGAGAAATCACGATATCGGAGGGCAGCAAAAGCGTCCTGCTTAGGTTTCATAAGTATCATATATTGAGAATATTTGCTTAATTATAAGCCTGATTCCTTAAAAAATGATGATCAGTTTTTGGTTTTTTAAGACGAAATTTTCCCTCAAGTAAATGATCGGATTCTGTTGGGTGTGCTCTAAAAATGCTTTTGTTTTGAGCAAGGATCATGTATGATTTCGCCTTCCTTACCTGCAGGTCGTTTTGCAATGGTGCAAACGCGCCGAACAGGTGCTCAAAAGAGGTTACTATGGCTAAGTTAAAAACTCGCCGTGGTGCAGCTAAACGCTTCAAAGCGACTGCAAACGGTTTTAAGCGTAAACAAGCGTTCAAGCGCCACATCTTGACCAAAAAATCTGCGAAACGTATTCGTCAATTACGCGGCTGTGTAATGGTTCATGTTTCTGACATGAATTCAGTTCGTCGTATGTGCCCATACATCTAAGGAGATTATAAATGGCTCGTGTAAAACGTGGTGTAGTGGCTCATCGTCGTCACAAAAAAATTCTTGCTCGCGCTAAAGGTTACTATGGTGCTCGTTCACGCGTTTACCGTGTAGCGTTCCAAGCGGTAATCAAAGCTGGTCAATACGCTTACCGTGACCGTCGTCAGAAGAAACGTCAATTCCGTGCTCTATGGATTGCGCGTATCAACGCTGGTGCTCGTCAAAACGGTTTGTCTTACAGCCGTATGATTGATGGCTTGAAAAAAGCCCAAGTGATCATCGACCGTCGCGTATTAGCTGACATCGCTATGCATGATGCAGTGGCATTTGCTGCTTTAGCTGAAAAAGCAAAAGGCGCTTTAGCTGCATAAGCTTAGAGATTTAAAAGAAAGGCCGCTTTTTAGCGGTCTTTTTTTGCTTTAAAACGTACAATTAAGTGTAAATAAAAAGAATAAGATACTAAAAATGAATGATGAAAAATTCTTAAATGACTTAATTTTAAAAGGTCGAACAAGGCCACCTTTTAAATATTTATATTTGTGTGAGCATATTCCAGAGCAAACTAATCATGTGGATAAAAGCTTCTTAAGCCAGTGGTTGCCTGCTGCATTTCAGCGGACATGGAGTATCTGACTGCTAGACATTGCATGATGCTATTTTGGATGATCGTTATGGCCGAAGAGCATTTTAATATTCAAAAACCAAAACAATGGAAAGGCTTAGATGTTCTTGGCTTTGCTTTAATGCACGTTCGGAAAAGCTTAAAAATTACAGATGATCAACAGGATTGATTAGACATGCTTTGATGATTGTTCTTAAAGTAGTAAAAAAGGAGAGCATTTATGAAAGTACTTGTCGAAGGTATCGAGCAAGGTTCCATCGAAATTGAATTAGGATTATTACCACGTCTAGGTGAGAGTGTACGAATTTTTTATGGTCCAGATGCTGAAATTGAAGGATTAGTTGAAGGTGTTCATCATGTGATTAATCAGCATGATGGCGGACACCATGTCATTATTAAAATTAAGCCAACATTCTAAGCAGTAAATATGAGACTGAGATCCAAACGGATCTCAGGCTTTGTGAGCGATTACAGACCAAAATAATAGGCACAAGCACAAATAATAATGGTCAAAATAATCAGCTTGATGACACCAGATGAACTTACTTTATGATGGGTGCTTTCAGGTGCAGAAACTTGCTTTTGAGAAAAAGCAGTTTGGGCCTGTGGATCAAGAGGCGATACGATTTCGATAGGTAGACGTTGTGCAGATTTATAATGATTTGCAATTTTAACAATCAGTTTTGCATACAAATCATCAAATTTCTGGCTGAAATTTCTTAAATTGATTTGTTCTTCAGGAGAAATCATTTCTCCTGAATCATTGTAGGGATGCTGACGTTTTTGCTGAATAAAATCGTTAAAACGTTCCATCTTATAAAGCAGTTCATGTGCCAGATCAGCCGAGTAATCTGTTGGCAATAGGGATAAATACTGCACTTCTTGAAATTTTGAGCCTTCTGCTTCTTGAATTTTAGATTTTTCGATACCATAAAATGGAACATCAAGTTGCTGCGTGGCTGTAAAACCTTGAGCCAAGCGCTGTTCGAATAGTTCGGTATTTAAGAACGATGGAATTTTTTTCCAGTCTGTAGCATCTAGATCCGCTTCAATTTTCTTAGCTAATTTGTCATTGAGCTCAAATCGCCAGAAGGTTTCCTGATGAATGTTGACCTGCTGAGACGCAGGTATTTCAAAATCATTGTCATTTAAATACCATTCAGCAAGTTCTCTCCCAAGCAGCCACGCCGTCTTTTTGTTTTTTTCATGGCTCACAATAAAATGTGTAGGGGGAAGTAGCTCAACATTGGCATTTGGATTTTGCTCTTCGTTGAGTAAGCTTGAAAGATGCAGGCTAATTCGATAACTACCTTGTCTTTTTAAGCCTTCAAGCCAAACCTGAAAATGCTGGGCCAATAAATGCTGTGATAGCAAATCTCGAAAGTATAAGGCATGCTGGCAAAAGATAGAATGTTGCTTCCACCGTGAAAAACTCAGGTCATGGCTAAGATATTCGTTGCCATAGGTGACCAGAGTGAGTTGTTGTTTCCAGATTTGATCAAGTGCCATTGTTGAGTTTCTCATTCACACTGTGGTTTATCTTATACGTTTTATAAATCTACTGCCTAGTAATTTTCCTGTGTTTATGCTTCATCAATCCATTTAAAAACTGTTAGAATGCAGAGTTTTATTTTATTTATAAATTGTTGCTTTGAGAGTTACTATGTCACTGGAAGCCCTGACCACTGAAGCGCTTGCTGCTATAGCAGCAGCTCAAGACCTTGCTGCACTCGATCAAGTTAGAGTTCTGTTTACAGGGAAAAAAAGCCAGCTTGCAGAACAATCGAAAGCATTAGGAAAAATGGATCCTGAGCAACGTAAAGTGCAAGGTGCAGCAATTCATGCTGTCCGTGAAGCAATTAACGCTGCTTTAACTGAGCGTCAAACTGCATTGCAGCAAGCCGCATTACAACAAAAACTGGCAAGTGAAACCATTGATATTACGCTGCCTGGGCGTGGTCAGCATATGGGGAGTATTCACCCAGTTACTCAAATACAAGAACGTATTTGCCAATTTTTTACCAAAGCAGGCTTTAGTGTCGCGACAGGGCCAGAAGTTGAAGATGATTACCACAACTTCGAAGCATTGAATATTCCAGGCCATCATCCTGCGCGTGCTATGCACGATACTTTCTATTTTGATGTGAATCATTTATTGCGTACACATACCTCTGGTGTGCAGATTCGTACAATGGAAACCACGCAACCCCCAATTCGTATTGTGTGCCCAGGGCGTGTCTATCGTTGTGACTCGGATCAGACACATTCTCCTATGTTCCACCAGATTGAAGGTCTTTACGTTGCCGAAAATACCAGTTTTGCAGAGCTGAAAGGCCTGCTGATCAATCTATTAAATGAATTTTTTGAAAAAGACCTCAAGGTCCGTTTCCGTCCGTCTTATTTTCCGTTTACAGAGCCAAGTGCCGAAGTGGATATTATGGATGAGCGTGGTCGCTGGTTAGAAGTTTTAGGCTGTGGCATGGTACATCCAAATGTATTACGTGCTGCTGGCATTGATCCTGAAAAATATAAAGGTTTTGCCTTTGGTTTAGGGGTAGAGCGTTTTGCAATGTTGCGTTATGGCATCAATGATTTGCGAATGTTCTATCAAAATGATGTGCGTTTCTTACGCCAATTTGCTTAAGCATTTTCTGGATTAAATTTAAGGTTTTATAAAGATGAAAATTAGTGAAAGTTGGTTACGCACTTGGGTAAATCCTGCAATTGATAGCACAACATTGGCCGATCAACTTACCATGTTGGGTCTTGAAGTAGATGAGTTGGCACCGATTGCCAAGCCATTTACGGGTGTAGTCGTGGGTGAAGTGTTTACGGTCGAACAGCATCCCGATGCAGACCGATTGCGTGTAACGACTGTGAATATTGGTAGTGGGGAACCCCTACAAATTGTGTGTGGTGCACCAAATGTTCGTGTGGGAATGAAAGCACCTGTTGCAACGATTGGTGCAGTGTTACCTGGCGATTTTAAAATCAAAAAAGGCAAGCTGCGTGGCATTGAGTCACAAGGCATGCTGTGTGGTGCATCAGAAATTGATCTTGAAGATAAGATTGATGGTTTACTTGAGTTGCCAGAAGATGCACCTGTTGGACTCAATATCCGTGAATACCTTAAGCTTGATGATAATATTATTGATATTAGCATCACACCAAATCGTGGTGATTGTTTTAGTATTCGTGGTATTGCCCGTGATCTTGCAGTGATTAATCAACTTGAAGTCACACCACCTGATATTCAGGCTGTAGAATCAACGATCAATGAGCAGAAACAGGTTCATCTTGAAACTGAAGGCGCACCACGCTATTTAGGGCGTATCATCAAAAATGTGAATGTAAAAGCTACCACACCTGAATGGATGGCACAGGCACTGGCTGCTTCGGGAATCCGTACCCATAGTATTCTGGTCGATGTGACCAACTATGTGCTGATGGAACTCGGTCAACCGATGCATGCGTTTGACTTGGCGAAACTAAACGGAGCAATTCGTGTACGCCAGGCTTCAGCTCAAGAAAAATTGACGCTGCTCAATGATCAGAATGTTGAATTAAACGAAGAGATTATGGTCATTGCCGATGATGCCAAGGTGCTGGCAATTGCTGGCATTATGGGCGGGCTTGAATCGAGTGTAACTGATGACACTCAGGATATTTTTCTTGAAAGTGCTTTCTTTGCACCGCTTGCAATTGCAGGTCGTGCGCGTCGCTTTGGGCTGCATACCGATTCATCGCAGCGCTTCGAGCGCGGTGTCGATTTTGAGCTGCCATTACTAGCGATGAATCGTGCATCACAATTGATTCAGCAATTTGCGGGTGGTGAATTTGGTCCAATTACAGTGGCTGAAAATACAGCGTTGTTACCAAAACGCGAAGCAATTGAACTGAATCAGAAACAAGTGAATCAGCTTTTAGGTTATGAAGTTGAAACCGACTTTATTACAGATGCGTTAACCCGCCTTGGTTGTCAGGTGACTGTAAAAGCGCAAGGTGAGTGGGTGGTGGTTGCGCCGTCACATCGTTTTGATATCACAATTTATCAAGATCTGATTGAGGAAGTCGCACGTATTCACGGCTATGATAATATCCAGATTCGTCTTCCAAAAATTGATGTAACACTTGCAAAATATCAAGATCATCTTGAGTTGGGACAGTTGCGTCAAACCATTGCGACATTGGGTTATCAAGAAGCGATTAGTTTCAGTTTTGCCGACCTCAAACTTGAAAAGCAGTTGAATCCAAACGTCAATCCTTTGGCGCTAGCGAATCCAATTTCAAGTGATTTGGCTGTCATGCGCAGTACTTTACTGTCAAGCTTGATTCCGTGTGTACAACACAATCTCAATCGCCAACAAAACCGTGTTCGCTTTTTTGAGTTGGGCTTACGTTTTGATTATCAGGATGCAGCCTCTATCCATGATCTTCAACAAACACCAACTTTGGCTCTGATTGCAGTAGGTTCATCTGCACCAGAACAATGGCATGGTAAAGCCCAGCCTATGGATTTCTTCGATCTGAAGCATGATATCGAGCAGATTCTGGCAGCAGGTCGCGTAAAGGTTGAATATGTACGTTCTGAACGCGCATGGTTGCATCCTGGCCAGTCTGCGGAAATTTTAGTCGAAGGTCAGTCCATTGGTTACCTTGGGCGATTACACCCATCATTAGAAAATGATCTGGATTTGGGGATAACTTGGGTTGCTGAACTGGATCAACAGGCGATTTTGCAATCTTATGTATCTAATTTTACAGAATTATCACGTTTTCCATCAGTTAGACGTGATATTGCCTTATTAATCAGTGATAAGATAAATGTGAGCGATATTCAGCAGTTAATTAAACAAACGGGTGGTGATCTTCTGGATTCAACTTGGTTGTTTGACGTGTATACGGGTCAAGGTGTTGAAGAGGGTAAACGTTCTCTGGCATTTGCACTCTTATGGCAACACCCATCACGTACGCTTGAAGATGCTGAAATAAAGTCAGGTATGGATAATATAATTGAAGTGTTGGAAAACACTTATCAAGCGACATTGAGGGCCTCATGACAGCATTAACAAAAGCAGATATGGCAGATCATTTAAGTGAACTTACCAGCCTAAATCGCCGTGAAGCGAAGCAAATGGTAGAGTTATTCTTTGATGAAATCAGCCAAGCCTTGATCGCCGGTGAGCATGTAAAGCTTTCTGGATTCGGTAATTTCGAATTACGTGACAAACGTGAGCGTCCAGGACGCAATCCAAAGACGGGAGAAGAAATTCCAATTTCTGCTCGTCGTGTAGTCACATTTAGAGCGGGTCAGAAGTTTAGACAGCGCGTAGGAACTGAGCAGGAATAACCTGCTCTTTTTTTATTTGAGATGAACAGGATAACTCTATCGCTGATCTCTTAATTAGAGATAAAAAAAGACCATGAACTAAAAGCCAAACGACAAGCAATAAAAAAGAGAGCCAGAGGCTCTCTTTTTCAAATAATCTAAACTTTAGATTATTTAGAAGCAGCAGCAGAAGCAGCGTGAGCAGCGTCAGTTGCAGCAGCAGCAGCGTCAGTTGCAGCAGTAGCGGCAACAGCAGCAGAAGCTGGAGCAGAAGCAGCAGAAGCGTCTACAGCAGCTTGAGCTTCAGAAGCAGCAGCAGTTGCTTGAGATGCAGCAGCATTAGCGTCAGCAGCAGCTTCTTCAGTTTTCTTTGCACAACCAACGAAAGCTAAAGTAGTAGCGATAGCAGCAGCAATAGCGATTTTCTTGAATAACATGGCATCACTCTCATAAAAAAATTGAGATTAAAAAAAACCTACGTTAGCCTGTTTGTGCTTTAATTATTCCTAAAACGTAGTTAGGTAACAACGCATAGAGCAGTCTAACTGGTCTGCGGATATGCTATCACTGCCATTTGCCAATTACTACTGCCTCAAGTCAAAAATTAAGTAAAAAACAGATAAAATTGTCTGTTTTTTAACAGAAAATAACAATCAAAACAGAATTTTGCATTGGATAAACAATGAATAACTAACTAAAATTTATACAGTTTTTGTATTTGAAGCTGATATTAATCAAACGCTTATACTTAATTTAACAGTCGGATTTTGCAATTGTATATTTATGTAATCAAAGTCAACCAAATGAAAAAGGCTGTCGTTATAGACAGCCTTCTTATAATTTTGATGAAACTTAGTTTGCAGCTTTACGTTTCATTTGATCAAAGAAATCATCATTGGTTTTGGTTTCTTTCATACGATCAAGCAAGAACTCCATTGCCGCCAACTCATCCATCGGATGTAAAAGCTTACGCAGGATCCAGACTTTGCGCAGGTTATCTTCATCCATTAGACGTTCTTCACGACGTGTACCTGATTTTTTGATATTCATGGCAGGGAACACACGCTTTTCGGCAATACGGCGATCTAACGTGATTTCTTGGTTACCTGTTCCTTTGAATTCTTCGTAGATCACATCATCCATCTTACTGCCAGTTTCAATCAATGCAGTCGAGATGATGGTCAGTGATCCACCTTCTTCGATATTACGTGCAGCACCAAAGAAGCGCTTAGGACGCTCCAAGGCATGTGCATCCACACCACCAGTCAATACTTTGCCAGATGATGGAATGACGGTGTTATAAGCACGTGCCAGACGAGTAATCGAATCAAGTAGAATCACGACGTCTTTTTTGTGTTCAACTAAGCGTTTGGCTTTTTCAATCACCATTTCTGCCACTTGAACGTGGCGTGCAGGCGATTCATCAAATGTTGAGGCAACGACTTCACCACGAACAGTACGTTCCATTTCGGTCACTTCTTCTGGACGCTCGTCGATGAGAAGAACAATCAGAAATACCTCTGGGTTGTTGCGAACAATCGATTGCGCAATACTTTGCAACAACATGGTTTTACCGGCTTTTGGTGGTGCAACGATAATAGAACGCTGACCTTTACCGATTGGTGCGATTAAGTCGACCACACGAGTAGTTAAATCTTCTGTAGTGCCGTTCCCTAGTTCCATCACTAGTTGTTCAGTTGGGAAAAGCGGCGTGAGGTTTTCAAATAAAATTTTATTACGCGAGTTTTCTGGCGTATCGTAATTAATCTGATTAACCTTTAATAGTGCAAAATAACGTTCGCCTTCTTTAGGTGGACGAATGGTTCCTGTAATAGTGTCACCTGTGCGCAAATTGAAACGACGAATTTGCGATGGGCTAACATAGATATCGTCTGGACCTGCAAGGTAAGAACCTGCAGCTGAACGTAAGAAACCAAAACCATCAGAGAGAATTTCAAGCACACCATCGCCAAAAATTTCTTCGCCGTTCATTGCATGACGTTTTAAGATGGCAAAAATAATATCTTGCTTGCGGTTACGAGCCATACCTTCAAGGCCCATAAACTCTGCAATCTTAATGAGTTCGCCAATCGGTTTTTTCTTGAGTTCGGTTAAATTCATAAGTGGTCAGATAGATAAAAGGAGTGTGTAGAGCACAGAAATGGAAAGATATAAAGGTCAGCCGCAAGCATTCAAATGACGATAAAAATCGCACTTGCACAATCACAAACGCAGAAGTTTGGTTGGTTATTTCAAAAAAGAAATATGTGAAACAATTTCTGTTGCCGAGCGGCGATCTTATGTTTTGTGTCTTGCGAAAAGGAGGCAAATGAAGTGATTTTCCTTCAGCACTTCCTGCTCAAGAACTATAAGTCAGATGATGATATTTGTCAATTTCCCTGCAAAAAAAATACGCTATTGAACAATAGCGTATTTAAATTTTATTCACAAAAACGGATTAAACGTTTTCATCAATAAATGCAGCAAGTTTTGAGCGCGGTGCAGCACCAACTTGTTGTGCAACAACTTTACCGTCTTTGAACATAAGAAGTGCAGGAATATTACGAATGTTATATTTCACAGCGGTATCTTCACATGCAGTGACGTCAACTTTTACAATTTTTACTTTACCTTCGTATTCACGAGACAAATCTTCTAAAACAGGTGCGATCGCTTTACATGGCGCACACCAGCCCGCCCAAAAATCTACAAGTACAGGTGTTTCAGCATCTAACACGTCTGCTTGGAAGTTAGCATCGGTTGTATTTACAATATTGGCAGACATAGTTTGCTCCAAATTATTTTTCAAAGATATAGAAGTTCGGCGAATGAAACTTCAAGTATGACATTGTCTTCTATATCAATATAGGGGTTGATCTACATTATTCAAGTTTATCTTATATTTTGTCTAATGGATGCTCACGATACTTGTAATCGTATTACACTATCGTAAAATTACGATTTGAGTGGTAAACACTCTGAAAATGAGCCGAAATATGGCTTTTCAATTGTATATATGTGAATTAATCTTAGCGTGAATTTTATAAAGGTTTATATCAATAATGGCTGACTTTTTGATAGATGAAGAATTACTTGCTGCCATCGATATGGGGTCGAACAGTTTTCACTTAGCCATTGCGCGTGTAGATCATGGGGAAGTTAAGAAAGTGGCTTCTATGTCAGAAAAGGTTCAGCTTGCAGCGGGACTTGATGAAAATAAAAATCTGACTGAAGCTGCTCAGCAACGGGGCTTGGCTTGTCTAGCACGGTTTGTAGGGCGTTTAAGTTCTGTACAGCCAAATCGTTTGCGTATTGTGGCAACCAATGCGTTGCGTCAGGCTAAAAATGGACACGAGTTTATTCAGCGTGCTGCCGAAATTTTACCCAAACCGATTGAGATTATTGCAGGACGTGAAGAAGCACGCCTGATCTATTTAGGGGTTTCACACACCATGGCCAATGGTGGCCGTCGTCTGGTGGTAGACATCGGCGGGGGATCGACCGAGTTTATTATTGGCGAAGAATTTGAGCCAATTCAGACTGAATCCTTGCAAATGGGCTGTGTAGCGTATACCAAAGCTTATTTTGCAGATGGTGATATTAGCTCGAAAGTATTTGATAAGGCGGTGGTGGCCGCGCGCAAAGAGCTATCAGCCATTGCCAATATTTATAAGGCTGAAGGCTGGGATACAGTCGTTGGTTCGAGCGGAACGATTAAAGCTGCCAAACAGATTATGGTGAATATGGGGCTGAGCGATGAGCAAGAAAATGTCACGCGTGAAGGTCTGGAAAAGTTAAAAGATCGATTAATTAAGTTTAAGCATGTGTCTGAAATTGATTTTGAAGGTCTAAAAGATGATCGTCGAGCAGTTTTGCCAGCTGGGTTGGCAATTTTGTACGCAGTCTTTGAAGTGTTGAATATCGATAAGCTGGCTTATTCAGATGGTGCATTACGTGAAGGTGTGATGTACGACTTGCTTGGACGTTTCAAGCATGAAGACATCCGCGACCGCAGTGTTCAAGCACTGATGGGACGTTATAATGCCGATCTCAAACAGGCAGAACGTGTGGTGAGTACTGCTCAACATTTGTTTGATGATGTCGCACACAAGCTAGATTTAGTGAGTGAAGACAGTGACTTATTGCGTCGTGCGGCGTATTTACATGAAATAGGTTTGGCCATCAGTCATGGTGGCTATCATCGTCATGGTGCTTATTTATTGCAACATTCCGATATTCCTGGTTTTTCACAAATTGATCAAAATCATCTGGCGCATTTGGTCGCACACCATCGCCGCAAGCTACGCAATGACAGTAAAAATGACGTATTAAAGGTAGGCGGTACCAAGCTACTTTACCTATGTTTGCTACTTCGCCTTGCTGTTTTACTCAATCATAGTCGAAGTGATCAGATGCTTCCTGCCATTGAATTAAGCATTGTAAATGATCAACAATGGCAGCTTAGCGTTTCTGGTGATGCCAAACAATGGCCATTGCTGGTTGCCGATTTGCACGATGAGCAAGAGCAATTTAAGCACTGGGACATTGAGTTGAATATTCAGTCGGAAAAATTTATCGATTAACTCGATTTGGTTAATTTAGGGATAATGCTCGACTTATGAAAAATAAAGCTGCTCAGTCTAAAGCGTGGACAACGGTTCAAATTGCACGACATCCAGATCGTCCGCAATTTTTAGATTATGTTGGAGAAATTTTCACCGAATTTGATGCTTTACATGGTGACCGTCTGTTTGGTGATGACGGTGCGATGGTAGGTGGTTTAGCTCGCTTTGAAGGTCAACCTGTAATGGTGGTTGGTCAACACCGTGGTCGTAGTACACGTGAGAAGCTAAAACACAACTTTGGTATGTGTAATCCTGAAGGATATCGTAAATCGCAACGTTTGCTTGATATGGCTGAGCGTTTTAACCTACCTGTATTTACGTTTATTGATACCATGGGCGCATACCCAGGTGTTGGTGCTGAAGAACGTGGTCAGGCAGAAGCGATTGCGACCAGTCTTGCACAGTTATCAAGCCTTAAAGTGCCTGTGATTGCGACAGTACTGGGTGAAGGTGGTTCTGGTGGTGCATTAGGTATTGGTGTTGCCGATCGTGTAATTATGTTGTCTCACAGCATCTATTCTGTGATCTCTCCAGAAGGCTGCGCTACAATCTTGTGGAAAACTGCTGAAAAAGCTGAGCAAGCCAGTAATGCATTGGCATTGACAGCAGATAAGCTACAAAAGATTGGTATTGTTGAATACGTAGTCGATGAAGGCGAAGGTGCGCATTTACATCCAGAACAGGTTATGCAAAATCTTCAAGTCGTGTTAAAACAGGCGCTAGATGAATTGCTTGCTATGGATGCAGATGAACGATGCGAAGCGCGTTACCAACGTTTGATGAAATTTGGCAGCGAAAATTTAGGCATCGCCTCTTAATACAGGCTCAGCAATTTCCTGCTGATACCGTATTCTTAATTGGATGCAGCGGTGGCATGGATTCCATGTTATTGCTGCATTTGATGTCAGAACTATTTCCCCATAAAGTACGTGCGATTTATATCGATCACCAACTACAATCAAGTAGTCGGGCATGGGGAGCGTTTGTTCAAAATTTTGCACAACAGTTTCATATTCCCTTTATTACCCAGTCGGTTATTGTTGATACGGGTAATCTGGAAAATCAGGCCAGAGAAGCACGATATACTGCGTTTCAATCGCATTTAAAATCGAATGAAGTTTTAGTATTGGCCCATCATCAGCAAGATCAGACTGAAACCGTTTTACTCAGGTTACTCTCTGGTAGTGGTGTGAAAGGGCTGGGTGCCATGAAAGAAATCGAACAGAAAAAAAATATACGCTGCTGGCGGCCTATGTTATCTGTTTCAAGACAACAGATTGAACACTGGGTAGAGCATCTTAAAATACCTTATATCCAAGATTTGACCAACTTTGATACCACTTATGATCGGGCATGGTGCCGTGAAATAGTTTGGCCCGTCCTTCAAAAACGTTTTCCTAAAATGCAGGAGGCGATCAGTCGAACTAGTATTTTGATGCAGGATGCTAATGAAATTCTACATGAGGTTTTGCAGCAAGATTTGAATCAATGTGGTGATCTCAATCATCTAGATCTTAGTCGATTACAACAACTTTCTCTGGCAAGGCAACGACAGCTTTTATCTTTCTGGATGAAAGGGAGGGCGACGTATCGGCCAGCATTTGAAATGGTAGAACGAGTACAACAGGAAGTCATTCATGCAAAAGCGGATGCAAAAGCGGCATTGCACTGGAATCACCATTACTACGTACGTTACCAAAATACTTTATATCGTGTTGAAAAGAATAAATATTTGCAAAAAGACTTAGTTTCTAATGTAGTGAGTACTATCGAGTTGCAGCTAGATGCATCCTTGCAGCTTGCCTCTGGGGTATTTCAGATTCAGCCAATGCAAATGGGCTTGTCATCACAATTACTCAAACAGCCTTTACAACTATTTTCCAGACAAGGCGGAGAAAAAATTCATCTGTACGGACGTGTAGGACATTGGCCATTAAAAAAAGCCATTCAAGAGGCACAAATTTTGCCTTGGTTGCGTCATACAATTCAAATATTGGCGTTGGATAATGTTATGCTAGGCGTTTTTACTCCCAAAGGTTTTTGGCTGGCACAATCATCGTATTGTGAAGCTGGGGGATGGCAACCTAATTTAATTTCTGATGTAAATTATTTGCGAGTTGAGCAGAATTCATGAGTGCGACATTAAAATCAAATATCACATTTATTGGTGGTGGTAACATGGCGCAAGCCCTCATCGGAGGACTAATTGCGCGTGGATTACCTTCAACTCGGATTATGGTTTCTGATCCAGTAGAAGCGATTCGCCAAGTATTGCAAGAAAAAGAGATTCAAGCACTTAACGACAATGTTGAAGCAATTAAGCATGCAGATGTTGTTGTGTTGGCAGTTAAGCCACAAGTTTTGGCTACCGTCCTTAAACCTTTACAGGGTTTATTCGATGGAAAACTGATTGTTTCGATTATTGCAGGTGCAGAGATTGAAACCATTGCTGAATTATCTGGTACAGACCGAATTGTACGTGTGATGCCAAACACCCCTGCTTTGGTTCAAACTGGTGCGCATGGTTTATATGCCAATGAAAATGTCGGTAGTGATGATCGTGATCTCGCGAGCCAGATTTTAGCTGCAACAGGCTTAACGATTTGGGTTAATTCAGAAGCCCAGATTGATGCAGTCACTGCTGTTTCGGGTTCGGGTCCTGCATATTTTTTCTACTTAATGGAAAGTATGATTCGTGCAGGTAAAAATATGGGGCTGGACGAAAAAGTTGCAACAGCATTAACCTTGCAAACAGCTTTGGGGGCGGCACAAATGGCAATTACCAGTTCAAATACCCCATCTGAATTACGCAAGAATGTTACGTCTCCAAATGGAACGACACAAGCCGCACTTGAAGTATTTGATCGTGCCCAGATTTCCCAAAATATTCAGACTGCACTTGCTGCGGCCCAAAAAAGAAGTCAAGAGTTAGCCCATGAGCTCAGTGACAGCACCAAAACGACTTAAGTAGGATAGTAACACTATGGCGAGTTCTGCGCTCATTTTTGGTATTTTAATTAACGTTGCCATTTTATTGGTATTTTTCCGTTTTCTGATCCAGTTGACTGGGGTTACTCCCTATAATCCTGTGGTTTTATCTACCGTTAAAGCCACCAAAATTGTGGATATTTTTAGCCGTATTTTTCCGACAGTGGCAAAAGGCCGAGTTAATTTGGCTGCTATTGCACTTTTGGTTGTTTTATATTTGCTTAAAATTTTTGGAGTCATGTATCTTTCGGGTGTAATGCCAAATAGTCCGATTCATTTATTGATTTTGACTTTTGTTACCATGATTCAAGACTTAATTCGCTTCTGTCGTTATTTGATATTTGCAACGATTATTTTAAGTTGGGTGGTGATGTTTACCCAATCACGTTCGCCGTATATTGAGGTGATTCAGGAGCTTGCTGAACCTTTGCTGGCACCGTTCCGTCGCTTACTGCCCAATATGGGAATGATTGACTTATCTCCAATTTTGGCCTTTCTAGCGCTTTATATTGCAGAAATCCTGATGAATGAAGTCGCAAAAGTTTTATTGACAGGCTTATAAGATAGATCTAAAAAAGGCCGATATAATCGGCCTTTTTTATGCTTGAAAAATTAGTGTGCCTCTTCCCAGTTTAGACCTTGACCCACTTCGACTAATAGTGGAACAGAGATATTGACTACCGATTGCATGGTTTCAGCAAGCTTTGGAGCAAGTTCATCGGCAAGATCTGCATCGACTTCAAATACGAGTTCATCGTGAACCTGAAGCAATAATTTGGCTTGATCTTTCGGTAGCATTTTATCGACTTCAATCATCGCCAATTTAATAATATCAGCAGCACTTCCTTGTAATGGTGCATTAATAGCGGCACGTTCTGCACCTTTACGTACCATCATATTGCGCGCATCAATATCTGGGGTATACAGACGTCTTCCCAAGATTGTTTCGACAAATCCCTGTTCCAATGCGACCTGACGTGTGCGTTGCATATACTCATATATACCAGGATAGCGATGAAAGTACTGCTTGATATAGTTTTGTGACTCTTCACGGGTAAAACCAAGTTGGCGAATCAGACCGAATTCGGACATACCATACAGTAGTCCAAAGTTGACCGCTTTGGCTTGACGACGTTGGTCGTTGGTGACTTCTTCGAGTGGAATATTTAGTACTTCTGCTGCGGTACGGCGGTGCACATCCTGACCGTGTTTAAAAGCATCAAGTAAAGCTTCATCTTGAGAAAAATGCGCCATTAAGCGGAGTTCAATCTGTGAGTAGTCGGCAGCAAGTAAAATACGACCTTCAGGTGCAATAAAGGCTTTACGAATTTGACGACCAATTTCTCCACGAATAGGAATATTTTGTAGGTTAGGATCGGATGAGGATAATCGTCCCGTGGCGGTTAAGGCTTGATGGTAGCTGGTATGCACTCGATGTGTTTCATTATGAGACTGTTCAACCAGACGATCAGTATAGGTATTTTTCAGTTTGGATAGCGTACGGTGTTCCAAAATCACTTCTGCAATGGGATGCTCGACTTTTTCTAGAATACTTTCACTGGTACTGTGCTGTCCCGTGGCCGTTTTCTTACCGCCCTTAAGCCCCATTTTATCAAACAGAATCTCACCAACCTGTTTTGGTGAGCTGACATTGAAGCTTTCACCTGCCAGTTCAATGGCCTGATTTTCAAGTCCTAAAATTGTCTCGGTAAATTCGACGCTCAACTGACCCAAGAAACCATGATCCAGTTTAATTCCAGCTTCTTCCATACCTGTTAAAATACGGGCGACAGGCATTTCGATGTTGTAGAGAATATTTTCAAGCTCTGGTGCACTTTTTAGTTTCTGAGCCAGAACTTCATATAAGCGATAGGTGACATGTGCATCTTCGGCTGCATAATGTGCTGCAACTTCAATCTCAATCTGATTAAAGGTTTTTTGTTTGGCACCTTTACCCGCAATTTGCTCAAAAGTCGTGGTGAGATGACTTAAATACACCCGAGCCACGTCATCCATACCATGACGTGTTGCCACCGAGTTGAGCACGTAAGAGGCCAACATGGTATCAAAATACCAGCCTTTGAGCTCAACACCGTGATTGGCAAAAATATGCGCATCATACTTGAGATGATGACCAATTTTATGGACAGTCTCATCTTCAAGAATCGCTTTAAGTTGAGCCAGAATCTGCTCGCGATTTAATTGTTCAGGTGCATTTTCATAGTCATGTGTCAATGGAACGTAATAAGCATCCTGGGCATCAAATGCCACTGAAAATCCAACCATTTCTGCAACACGATAATCCAAACTCGTGGTTTCTGTATCAATTGCAAAACGCTTTTCACTTTGAAAGCGTTTGAGTAAGGCATCCCAGTCATCTTGAGTCAATACTGTATGGTAGTTTGCTGTCCCTAATTGATCATCTTCACTTGTAAGACTTGCTTGATCTTCTGTCTCAATTTGGGGTGCTACTTCTACCTTGTCCATTTGCTGGGCAGTTTGTTTATACGTTTGACTTACAGGATTATGAGGATGATCAAGCGACTGTAACTGGTTTCTAAATTCGAGCTCGGTATATAGGTTGCGTAATGTCTCAACGTGCGGGTCGCGTAATTGCAAATCATCCCAAGTTAAAGCGATATCTAAATCACAAACGATACTGGCTAGCTGGTGATCAATGACAATACCATCAGCGTTGTCTTTAATATTTTGACCGACTTTACCTTTGATCTGATCGACATTTTCTAAAATGCCGCCAATTGAACCATATTCTGTTAAAAGTTTGGCTGCAGTTTTAGCACCGATTCCAGGAACACCCATAATGCCATCAGATGCATCGCCCATTAAAGTCAGGTAGTCGATAATTTGATTTGGCCAAACACCAAACTTGTCAAACACGCCCTGAATATCCATGGGTTTGTCTTTAAAGCTATCTTCAAGCGTAACTTTTTCTGTGACCAACTGAGCCATATCTTTGTCGCCAGTCGAAATGAGAACTTGATGACCTTCTTTTTCAGCACGTTTCGCAAGAGTGCCAATCACATCGTCAGCTTCTGCACCTGGCAGCATATAAAGTGGAATACCCAGTGCCTTGATTAAGGCGTGTAGATAGGGGATTTGTTGTGCCAGTTCATCTGGCATACTCGGGCGATCACCTTTATAAATCGGAGAAAGTTCATGACGAAATGTTGGTTCTGGTGTGTCAAAAATTACCGCCATATGCGTGGGCTGAGTACGACGCATGAGTTTTTGAATGGCTGAAATTGCACCACGAATGGCATTGGTCTGTAAGCCTGTTGACGTGGTCAAGGGTGGCAGTGCGTGAAAGGCACGAAATAAAAAATAAGACCCATCAACCAAGACAAATGGTGGCATTGAACATTTCCTCACTATCAATTGCGTCTTATTCTACGTGAAAAAGCATAAAAATGCTGAGATTCACTTTTACTGTTGTTTTGTATGTCTAAATATACGCTCTGTGACGTATGGTTTAAGATAATCTATAAATCAATGAGTTTGTTTTCTGATCATGTATAAAAATGATAAGCATAATATGACAATAGTGTTGCTAATTCTCGGAATCGGCTTGCTGGTAAGTTATGCACTCGATATGACCAATGCAGTGATTGTGGTGATGGCATTGATAATCTTTTTTGTGATGCAGCAATTCAACCATTTTGAAAAAAGACTCCAGCAACTCGAACAGCAATATTTAGCCAATATCACACCGCATTCTAGTCGTGGCTGGCAGTGGGGGATTGGACTTGGTGCTTTGGTTGGTCTGATCGGTGCTTATTTAGGGCTTATTCCGTTGCTTTTAGTCGGGGGGCTCGCTGGTGTGTGGAGCTTACTGCAAATCATTAATATGTTAAATGAACGTTTATCTAGAATTGAGCAGGTGAGACAACAAGCTATATTACAACATCCAACTGATTACGAAATATTTGAGCCGAAACCTGTTGAAAAGTCAGATTCAGTGCACAATGCACATTCGGCTACAATAACAAATCCACCAGAATGGTTCACTACAACCTCGCAGTCAGAAAAATTATCTGATTCAGATTCAATATCGACTCATTCCACGACACAACTTTCAACGACTTCCACAACAAAAACTGCATGGTGGCAACCTGCGCTTCAGTGGTTAATGCATGGTAATCCAATTCTGCGCGTTGCTATCGCGTTGTTAATGATTGGGGTGGTGCTGTTACTCAGATTTGCCAGTGAACATTGGCAGCTAAGCCTGAGTATAAAATTGTTAGGCATTGCGCTAGCGGGTGGAGGAGTTACTGTACTTGGCCTGTTTTTACGCAACAAAAATGCGCTATTTGGCATTGCCTTACAAGGAGCGGGACTCGCAGTTATTTTTTTAACATTAATCTTTGCTCACCACTATGCTGTAATTGCCAGCTTAAGCGGTGCAAGTATTTGTTTTATTATCTTATTGATCATTACAGTGGGATTGAGCCTGAAACAAAATGCGGTCTATCTTTCGATGTTGGCCTTGAGTATGGCTTATGTCGCACCGCTGGTCATTCCACAATATCGGCCAGATAGTGTATTTCTCATAAGTTATTATCTGGTGATTAACCTTGCTGTAGCAGCGATGAATTTTGTTAAGCCATGGAAGATTCTGAATCAGATAGCTTTTCTTGCAACAGGATTGATTGCCAGTAGTTTCATTATGCTGTATGCCGATGAGGCACAATATCAGACTCTTGATATTATTTTGTGGTTGCATATTTTGCTCTTTATTTGGTTGAGCATCCGTTATAGCCAACTCATCCAAAAAGAATATCGTTCTTTTAAAGCTCAAGCTTTCAATGCTCAGCCTATTCTTCATTCACAGACCGTACAGCTTCCACCTATTTTAGATGTGGGTCTGATTTTTAGTGTGCCAATCTTGGGATTTTCTTTACATGCATTTTTAATGCATCAGTCCAGTATGGCATTGACATGGGGTGCATTGGCGCTTGGCATACTTTATACGATTTTGGGAATCTGGATTAAACAAAAACAATCAGAACTTTCTATTCTGGCAAAGAGTTTTTTTATTTTAGCTTCGGTCTTTATTGCTCTGGTTTTTCCATTATGGAAAGGTGCCCACTGGACAGCAGTGGGATGGGTGATTCAAGGGGCAGCACTTATTGTCTGGGGTGTTTCCGAACGCTATAGAACCAGTCGTTATCTTGGAATGGTATTGATCTTTTTAAGTTCGATCGCCTTATTTTATCAATTCTGGACAGATCAGCAATTTCCAGTATTGAGCACCAGTATTTATGCTATTGCTCAATTTATAGCAGCCTATTTTCTGTTTAAATTTACCCAGCAACAAAGCACTTATTCGGTTTTTGCGACAATTTCACTTGGCCTTCCCTTGTATGCTGGGGCAGTTGCTGTTGTAAATGCATTGGCATGGTTAGGACACGGCTTAAGTCCTTATCTGGTAGTGGCCACAATTTTATTGTTGCTTTTTTCAGGGCTGATGTATTTCCAAGCAAGAATTGAATGGACACTGGCACAGTTGGGTCTAGTGAGTGTTTTATTGTTACTGTGTTATCTCGAGCTCACCGAATCTGCTGTGCTGTCATCATCGCAGTGGATGAATACCATTCAGCAGCTTTCATTCTTTGTCACCACAATTATACTTTCAGTGCTTCTGATTCTGCTGCAAAAAAATGTTCATTTAAAGTATGAGTTACGTTTATATTGGGGTGGTTTGCTGTGGTTAAGTTTGGCAGCAATAGGCTGTGCAGTTTGGCCTGCATCCGGATGGCTATGTTTAGGAATATTTCCACTTATATATGGCATGTGGCTAGTTAAACAAAAACAATTTATTTTGCTTGATCAGAGATCAGTCTGGATACTTAGCTGGTTATGGTTATTACATCTCAATTTAATCGATCAAACATTTATTGGCTATGATCTTCCTGTACTTAATCCTGTTGATGTCATGTCTTTATTGTGTCTGGCTGGCTTGTTATGGA
The DNA here is from genome assembly GCA_027475135.1 of Bactrocera correcta. Lineage (NCBI taxonomy): Eukaryota > Metazoa > Arthropoda > Insecta > Diptera > Tephritidae > Bactrocera > Bactrocera correcta. The sequence continues at coordinate 101,653,077 of CM050325.1, forward strand.
TGATTTATCAACATAACTTCAATACCCAAAATCAAACGGTCGAATGGACTTTCAAAGTGACTGGCATTTTGACTGCATTGATGGTGCTGAGTAGTGTGGTTGTGCGCGCCTTACATATTTATCTGGCAACACCGTTATGGAGCCTTTCGGTCTGGTCAAATGGTATCGTACAACTTAGCCTAACCTTGCTTTGGGTCATTTTGGCCTTTATTTTGATGACGTATTCAAGTCGACGACATATTCGCCAAATCTGGTTTGTGGGTGCTGCCTTACTGGGTATTGTGGTTATTAAACTAGTGGGTTTGGATTTATCGCAAAGTGGAACATTAACCCGCGTAGTTTCATTTATTGGTGCAGGTGGCGTGATGCTTGTAATTGCATATCTGGCACCTTTACCCCCTATTGGGAATGAGAGTATAGAGAAAAAAACCGATGGTCATAAATAGCTTAAAAATTCTATTTTTTATCGTTATGGTTTTAGGATGTCTTTATCTATTGATGTGGGCATTCCATGGCTTTCCGATGCCTTCTGATTCATCTTCTCCCGTCTCATCATCGGAATATAGGATTGAGATGGGTGTGCCGCCCAGTTGTATGGTGACACACCCCAAAGAATACTGTAGTTAATGGGCTTTAAGTTTTAGGTTCACGCTTGATTGCTTCTGCGTTGGCATATTGATCGATCTCTTCATTGGCCAATGGGCTCACGGCAGGGCGGTCAACAAAACCCATTTTGGGAACAGGAATTTCGATTTGATTTTCCAAAAAGCCATTACGAATGCGTTCTTGTAGTTCATCACGAGATTTTAAAAAGAACTCTTGCCGACACCAAACAGTAAACAATAGTTCAATTGATGATTCACGAAAAGCAGTCACGGTAACTTCTGGCTTGGGGTCATCCAGTGCCATCGGGTATTTTGATGCGACATCTAGCAATACCTTGCGCACTTTCATGATGTCTTCCCGAAAGTTGATCGCCAGTGTGATTGGAATACGTCGAATCGGATACTTAGACATATTCATGACAGGGGCACGAATCAGTTGTTCATTGGGTAAACGGACATAAACATTATCTAGAGTAAGCAGTTTAACCGAGAGTAAATCGATTGAAATGACTTGCCCTTCAATGGTATGTCCGCGAATCAGCGTAATTTGAATGGTATCACCCACCTCAAAAGAGCCCTCACCAATCAGGAATAAACCACTAATTAGGTTACTGGCAGAGGTTTGTGATGCAAAGCCCAGAGCAACGGTTAGAATACCTGCGGCACCCAAAAAGACGCTGAGTTTAAATCCCGCTTCTTTCAGACTTGCCATCACGAAAATCAGAAAAATAAAGTAAAAAATACCACGACGCCATACCATTCTTTGATGGGCATTGAAGCGTTGACCAATTGTGCGTATGAATGTATTTGAAACCAAGCGCGCAAAAATAAATCCGATGAGACATAGAACCAGTGCAACCAGAAGTTCACTCAGACGATCCAGATTAATATTGGTAAAAATCCCTTTGAGGCTGACAGCGACATCTTTAGGGATATTGGAATCTGCCATAGTGCTTCCTAGAAAAATGAATCAAACATATTAAAAAGTGCCCCTCCAGGAGAACGAGGAGGGTGTACGTAAATTACCTCGCCTGCCAGAGGCGGCGTCCGATTTTCAATACGAATACGCGGTGGACGATCAGATCCTTCATGAATGACTTTGATTTGTGATGTCCAGAGTCGATGAGTACTTTCGCTATAGAATAACGGGAGTGCGGCGACAGGAACATTCATCCGATCAAAACGCAACTGTTGGCTGCTGGTATTATGAAATTCTACAGGTGTGACTGCCCGAAAGGCACGAGGTTTGAGCATGTTAATATCTGTACGTCCATCCACAGCAGTGGCATAACAGATTTCACCATTACGATGATCTGGCCCGAACCACGTATCTTTAGGTTGAATGATAGGAATATCAAACAAAGGATCACGCTGACCTTCCACAAAGCCTGCGATCCATAGGGGTGTACTGATATACAGTGTACCCCGTTGTCCTGCTGGGATATAAATCGGATCAACTGGTTTGATCACCACCGAGCGATCTGCTAGCCGTGGCATTAATTGAAAACTATCATGCGTTTTTTTAAACATTAACGTTCAATTTTACGCGGTTGTGGACAGGCAAAATTGGTATCTGAAATTGGATGCCAGTTTTGTTCATAATCGTATTGATATTGAGGTCGATGGTACTCAAGCCGCCATTCATTAATACCGCGTGTCAGACGAAATAACAATGAACCAAATTGCCAAGCTTTGGCTTGATTAAGTTCAAATTTATGTTCGCCCCACCATTTTAAGCTCGGCGAAGTGCGATCAATATGTTCATGTTGTTGAGTCAAGTTTAAAAAATCCTCTGCTCAGTTTGCTTAAAACGGACTTCACGCTGTCATACGCTTAGAGTACACTCAAAAGTCTCTTTCTGATCATTATAAATGTGTGATGCAAATACTTAAACAAATACAAATTCCATATAGTTTTGCGAAACGCCATGGTGTGTTGTTTCGTTACGAGGGCGATCAGGTTTTTATTGTACGCAAAAAAAATACAGCATGGATTGCATTGCAGGAAGCACGTCGTTTGTTGGGTAAGTCTGCACATGATCAATTATGTGATGAGCAAGTATTTAATGCATTATTAAGTTCTAGCTATGCAGGAGATCGTGGTGAATCACAACAAGTCGCTGCTGGACTTGAAGATCATCCTGACTTGCTTAGCTTGGGCCCATCAGGTTCCTGAAGCAGAAGATTTAATGGATCAGGAAGATGATGCACCGATTGTTAGGCTAATCAATGCCTTACTTTCTGAGGCGATTCGTGTCAGTGCATCAGATATTCATATCGAAGCGTTTGAAAAAAAATTATCAGTAAGACTACGTGTTGATGGGCAGCTTCGTGAAATTGTTCAGCCGCGCCGTGAGCTTGCGCCGTTGTTGGTGTCGCGTATTAAAGTGATGGCCAAGCTGGATATTGCAGAAAAACGTATTCCGCAAGATGGTCGTATTTCATTGCGACTGGCTGGGCGTGAAGTCGATGTACGTGTTTCCACCTTTCCTTCGTCACATGGTGAGCGTGTGGTGATGCGTTTGTTGGATAAACAAGCGGGACGCTTGAATATGACCCACTTGGGGTTAATGGCAGAGGATTATGAGCGTTTAAAATATCTGGTACATCGTCCACATGGAATTATTCTGGTGACGGGGCCTACAGGTTCGGGTAAAACCACAACGCTCTATGCAGCCTTGTCAGACCTTAACGATCAGACCCGTAATATCTTGACGGCAGAAGATCCGATTGAATATCAGCTCGAAGGGATTGGGCAGACACAGGTCAATACCAAAGTGGATATGACCTTTGCACGTGCACTGAAAGCCATGTTACGTCAAGATCCAGATGTGGTCATGGTTGGAGAGATTCGTGATCTTGAAACCGCAGAAATTGCCGTGCAAGCATCATTGACAGGTCATCTTGTTTTATCAACATTGCATACCAACACTGCGATTGGAGCGGTGACACGCTTAAAAGATATGGGAATTGAACCATTTCTATTATCAAGCTCTCTCATTGGTGTGATTGCGCAACGGTTGGTGCGTACTTTGTGCCCGCATTGCGTGAGCTGGCGTGAAGCAGATGATTTTGAACAGCAGTTATTTCAACATCTTTCTAATGAATCTCATTTGAAACTGCCTGAGCCACAAGGTTGTGAACATTGTTCTTACTTGGGATTTAGTGGTCGAAGTGCAATCTATGAAATTGTTCCAATTGATGAACATATTCGCAGGATGATACACGGTAATTCGGCTGAGTATGAGCTTGAGGCGTATGCCCGTCGTCATGCGGGATCAATTCGTGAAGATGGTTTGAAAAAGGTGCTGGCAGGGAAGACTACACTTGAAGAAGTATTACGTGTAACCAACCAGTCTGAAGAATAAACTTATTAAAAAAGCACCTCAAAAGGTGCTTTTTTTACATACAGTATAAAAACTTAAGCATCAGTAACAATTTCAAAATCGACATCAATGTTGTTACGTGTTGCATTTGAATATGGACAAACAATATGAGCAGCGTCTACCAGTTTTTTCGCTTCGTCTGCATCCATACCAGGAAGGTGAACATGAAGTTTTACTTCAATACCAAAGCCATTTGGAATAGGGGCCCATTCCGACGTCACCTTCAACATAAGCATCTTTAGGGATATTAAATTTGTCACGTGTCGCAACAAACTTCATTGCGCCAAGGAAGCATGCAGAATAGCCCGCGGCAAACAATTGTTCAGGATTGGTACCACCACCCATTCCGCCCATTTCTTTTGGAACTGTTAATTGTACATCCAGAATATTATCCGAAGAGGTCGCACGACCATCACGGCCACCTTAGCTTTTGCATGAGCAGTATAAACAACTTGTTCTAATGACATTTTTCATCGCCTTTAATTTGTGTACAAATATATCGTACACGATATAAATAATCATTCAAGATGCTTTTATGTAATTTTATAAAACTATTGGCTGATATTGGTTCTTACTTTTTCAAGTTGCTCTTTCAGTTGCATAAGCTCATTTAAGTTACATGCGCTGGCTTTCGCAATGTG
>CM050325.1:101658207-101683147 GCA_027475135.1 Bactrocera correcta
CCGTTTTTATACAAATTATTCACAAAAAATACCACATTTTATATAATTTAGATGACATATCACCAAAAATTTGGAAGAATTAATTTAAAATAAAATTATAAAACAAACAAAAAAATAAATTAATTTTGGTTTCACCAAAGCCAGACCACATTTCACAAATAAAAAAGTTTCTATAACCGACATTTATTTTGTTTGGTAATTTTGTATGGCGGTTATAGCTTATAGTTGTCCGATCTGAACAATTCTCTCAGCTGTTGTTACATTGCCTTAGATAATAATCTGTGCTAAATTTCATGATGATACCTTGTTAAATAAAAAAGTTTCACATACAAAGCCTTGTTACCGATCGTTCAGTTTGTATGGCAGCTGTGTGTTACAGCAGTCCGATCTTAACAATTTCTTCGGAGATTATAACGATGTTTTAGATATTTAGTCACGCCAAATTTTATGACGATAGCACGTTAAATAAAAAAGTTTCCCTTACAAAACCTTGTTACCGATCGTTCAGTTTGTATGGCAGCTATATGTTATAGTAGTCCGATCCTAACAATTTCTTCGGAGATTACAACGATGCTTTAGATTTTTAGCTGCACCAAATTTCGTGAAGATATCTCGACAATTAAAAAAGTTTCTCTTACAAAGTTTAGACTCAGATCGCCCAGTTTGTATGACAGCTATATGTTACAGTCATCCGATATCAGCGGTTCCAACAAATGAGCTGCTTCTTGGGCAGAAAAATTCATCTGCAAATTTTCAAATCAACAAATGGAATAAAGAGGGACCAGTTAACGTATATACAGACAGCCTCCTAGACATGGCTAAATCGACTCGGCTCTTGACCACTTCCTTCTGAGTGTTATAACATTCGTGGTGAATTTAATCCCTCACTAAAGACCATAGCTTATAAAAAATTTAAAAAAAATTATCCAAGACATATTATTGTACAATCTCTTTTCTTCGCCTCAACAAGCACAATATATTAGCCATCACTGTAAGTGAAATTTTATGAATACTCCACGACGTAAACAGTTTACTACGGAAAGTATAAAAGACTGTCACAGAAATGAACTGAGCACAGTATAAATATCGCGCCACAAGAAACCGTTTTCTCGCAAACTTTCATTTGAAAAAATTTCGAAAACTAAAAAATCGTGAAAAAGTGAAAGAGTTAAACAAATAGTGACAAAGAGTTAAAAAAGTTAAACAAATTGTGAGTATTATGACGATTTAAAAATTTTATTCCAAATTTATATAACTAAAATACGATTATTGGTGATATTTAATGAAATTACAAGACAAATGAGAATCGAAATCTTAAAGGTTTAGAGTGAAAACTGTAATTCATGGAATAATTTATAATAGTATTACGATCTGATCCGGTTAACACGCCATAGTCTTTTTTCAAAAGTGATCAAATGAAAATGTATCTGCTTACAATATCACATAGATATCGGTGGTGTAAGAGTTTCAGAAAGAAATCTCGAACTCTTCGACACAAACAAAAAGTTTCTGCAAATTACTTTGTGTGATAGTGACTATCCTGTTTATCCTAACTAGGAATAGTATCCAGGTAGTCCATTTCCATACTCTTTTGAAAGCCTCGTGATAGCGGAATCGTTATTAGTGTTGAGCTGACAAGAAGGGCGTACCTTTCCATCGGAATGGGAAGGAGCTCATCTCCGTTCTCACCCTTTAGTTCTAGCCAGGGACCTATGGTCCTCGCATAGTATGCGTTGGATGAAGACCAGCTGATATTATTTTCACCTAGCATAGAACGCATCAGATCCACTGAACCACTTGTTTTTAGAAGTCCGTACTGGTCATTGTTGAATGCAAGTTGTCAAAGTTGTAGGTGGAAATATTCAGGCTTTGTCTTCTCCATCGGCCAGCCTTTGTAAAACTGAGGTTGAAACATCTCGACACTCTCAATTTCGGCGAAGTATAATGCAGAGGAATCTGACAGCAGCAGCCTTAATAAATTTTTGATATGCTTAAAGTGGTTTGTTGCTTTATGAGGGTCTATCGATCAACTATATCGGAGTTGTTGGGATCGTTCTCCTGACTTAACCTAACCAATCTTGATAGTAAAGAACTTCAAACAGTGCTAAGACTTCAACTCAATTTGAAAGATATTATCCAAGTATGCTCCTCGTATTTTCAAACAGTGATCAATCAAACTAAAAAGCCACGATCCGTACTGGTCCTAAGTAATAATAATAAATAAAGTTTTCTAAACCCTTGGTTACTAATTTGATAATATTACCCTCTAACTTTTCTTTCCTCAATCATATGGAGTTTAGATGTACGAAGAGCTTTTGTATATAAAATAAATACTAGAAATCCCTACCATATTTCTTTTCACAGCATATCTAAGTTATATGATCATAAGTTCAGAAGATTGCCACTAGTTATGGACGCGGAAACATTTAGAGAATTCGGTAAAGCTGCTGTGGACTTTATAGCTGATTATTATGAGAATATACGCGATTGGTAAGACGGAACACTGGTTCACCAAAAATCAAAGCAAAAATACCGAAAAACACTTTTTTTTTCGCAGCGATGTTCTACCTTCCGTAGCGCCAGGCTATTTGATCAACCAGCTACCCAAAGAGCTGCCAGAAAATCCACAACAATGGCAGGAAATTCTGCAAGATGTTAGTAAGCTCATCGTCCCCCGGCTTAACTCATTGGCAATCACCGAATTTCCATGCATTCTACCCAACTGGCTGTTCGTACCCATCCATTGTCGGAGATATGTTAGCCACTGGCTTCAGTGTGATCGGTTTTAATTGGGTGAGTAGACTTAACATCGAGAATCGTTATATATTTCTTCGAACTTTTTTTTTCGCAAAAATTGACTTTCACACTACCTTTTAGCTGTGCAGTCCCGCTTGCACCGAGTTGGAAGTGGTTGTCATGGACTGGTTGGCGAAATTCTTCAAATTGCCAGCACATTTCCTACACTCGACCAAAGGACCTGGTGGCGGAATTATACAGGGGTCAGCCAGTGAGGCTGTACTAGTCGCTGTGATGGCGGCGCGAGAACAAGCCGTACGACGCGTGAAGGCCGCCCAACCAGAGCTAAGCGAGGGTGAGATACGCGCACGTCTTGTCGGCTACTCCAGCGATCAGAGCAATAGTTGCATAGAAAAGGCAGGCATTTTGGGCACATTGCCGATACGTTTAGTTGCCGTCGATGAGTCTCTGGTATTTAACGGCACACAGTTAGCAAAAGCAGTGAAAGAGGATCTGGCGAAGGGACTCATACCAGCAGTTTGCATTGCTACAATGGGTGCCACAGGTACTTGTTCGTATGATGACATCGAGTCGCTGGCGACCGTCTGTGAGGAGCATAACATATGGTTGCATGTGGATGCTGCTTACGCGGGCTGCGCTTTAGCATTGGATGAGTATGCGCATCTGCGGCAAGGACTCGATCGCGTCGATTCGCTGAACTACAATCTACACAAGTCAATGCCTGTACATTTCGACTGTACGGCTATGTGGTTGCGTGACTCACATAAGATTGTTGAGAGTTTCACTGTGGAACGCATCTACTTGCAACATAAATACGAAGGTCAAAGCGATATACCAGATTTTCGTCATTGGCAAATACCATTGGGACGTCGCTTTCGTGCACTCAAGGTTTGGGTAGCTTTCCGTACTCTGGGGGCTGAAGGCTTGCGTGAATATATTCGTCTCCGAATACGTCTGGCCGAGCGTTTCGAGCAGTACGTGCTAGCCGATTCACGTTTCGAACTAGTCGCTAAGCGTGCTATGGGTCTGGTATGCTTTAGAGTGAAGGGTGGAAATGAGTTGTCCACAGAGCTTTTGAAGCGTCTTACAGATCGCAAAAAGATCTATATGGTGCAAGCGATATTTCAAGGAAAGACTTTCCTACGTTTTGCCGTTTGTGGTATGGAACCGAAGGAATGTGATATAGACTTTGCTTGGCAAGAAATTGAGTCACAACTGAGCCAGCTGCTGAGTGAGCAAAAGGTAGCGAAGCTGGAAGTGAGTTCGTTGGAAGCAAAGAAAGCCGAAGAGAGCCACAAGGAGAGCGTAAAAGTACCGCAAGTTCACCGTAAAGATGACGTTGTCGGTATCAGTCAACAACTAAGCTCCGGTCTACACATAAGTTTAGGTGCCGCGGAGAAATGTAAATGAATATTCAAATATATGTACATAAGTTTATATCGTATTTATATGCCAATTTGGTTAAACTAGTTAAGAAGATATTATATTAATAAATTAACTTATAGATACTGAGAACGTTTTACTTACATTAACTTAGTCTAAACATTAGCAGTCCTTTCACAAAGAAATCAACAATGAAGTAAGTGAAACTAATTATTTTCATTCTTCTTCTTTATATTGACTTTTCCTTTCCCACGCACTAGTAGCGACTCGAACTCCCGAGCTTCAGTTTTCTTATTCGCTGATTTGTACACTGTACGATGAAAATGCATAAACTTTTTGCAAAGACCTTTCTGAATGCATTGAAATTGGTGGCTCCTCGAGGAAAAGTTATCAGAACACTCGGATGTCTATCCAAAGGCATTTCAAATTTGCGTCCAAAGTTTACCTGTTCTTTTAGATTAGTCCAAGTAGTAACGGCAACTGGTCCACTTTCCGCTTTTTCACATAGCTCTTCTTCCTCTTTGGAAATTACACCGAAGTCGTCTTCAGGTCGTTCTTTGTCGTCCGATTCAAAATAGAATGAGCATCACTGCCATTCTGAAACTTTACATAGTCCCAAGAGTCTTCCCGCTGTTCACTACTGAAGGTAGATAGATAGAGTATGGAACAAAATCCTATGACTATTCTATGTCTTCTCTGAACCATCTTGTGCTCCTGAAGACGTTTTTCAATATAAAATTTTTAACCAGTGCAACCTATGAAACATCGTTAAGAAACCATAGACCGATAGTTGCAATTCTTTTCCAATACAAAAGTTTTTCCCTCACATAGAAGATGATCTATAGTCTACTATTCTTCCACTTCTTGACAGCTTCTACAATAGTTATCTTCTACAATAGTTTTAGTATAGTGTTCTTAACTGCTCGCTCTGCAACTTAGTACTGTAAATTCTGCTACAATTTTTTAGTAGCCAAGACTCGAACCTTTTACTGACTTTTCTGTATGCAAACCACTCGACAGCAACAATCGTTCGATATAAAATACTTTAAATTATAATAAAAAAAATATTGCTTGCTTAATTGTGGCAAAAATTTATCGATATAAAAACTTATTCGTTAAGATTGAAACTGCCAAAGCTTTCAATAAAGAATGCAACGTTGGCAACTGAGTAGACTTGGAAGATGTTTTATGGTGAGTTTGAATGCAATAAGCTGAAAAAATAACGGAAAGAGCAGAATATATTTAAATTTTAAATCATCGTCAACTTACGGCATATTTTACTTCGGTGCATAGTTACTCGTATCAACATTCAATTTCAAATTGTCATAGGCACATCGCTTTGTGTTCGTATGTTTAGCTCTTTTGCACAACAAATCAATTTATTTGCGGCGACAGTGAGTTTTGCAATGTCTGCATCTCAGATATTGACCGATATTTTCTAACAAAAGTCAACTATAGATACCGGGGTCTATATATTTGGTACCTAGGGGTGTAAACAATTTTTTGTAAATAAGGTGGCACACACTAAGGGCTTATTCGTGCAAAGTTTAATTGCTTCTTGATTTGTGCACTGAAAACGGAAGGAATAAAGTGATATTTAAAATTGTGCTATATGGAAAGTAGGCGTGGTTGTTATCTGATTTCGTCCATTTGCACACTATAGGTTTGGTTGTTGTAGCTTAAGTGGTTTAAGTGAGATGCACATTAAGCTGATTAGATGGCGGGGCCAAGCCCACTTTTTCAAAATATTTTCCCACAGGTGTCCCCGGCTACTGTGATCCTTGATCCTCTTTTAGTTAAGGCACTTTATAGGTTTTCGGTTAATGGAGATTTGTGAGCATGGCAGTGGTCCGATTACGCCCATCTTCGAACTCGAACTTTTTTTATACTAAGAAATCTGCATATCAAGTTTCATCAAGATATCTTAATTTTTAGTCAAGTAGCAGCTTGCACGGGTGGATGGACGTACGGACAGAAAGATAGTCAAATGGATTTCAACTTTTCTCGTCACCCTGACCATTTCTATAATTTATATATATGTACGTAACCCTATATCTTCTCGTTTTTGGCTGATGTCAATTAGTAAAGGAAATAAAGGAAAAGTAGGTCCCAATTCGCCATCAGCATAACGTTCACTAATCATGCTCGACACAGCAGAAAAGTTTTAAGAAAGGCTACTATGTAATAGGAAGCTGGTTATATGAGAGGATCCAAATAGCAGATCTCTAAATTCTCTGCTACTTGAACTGCATGCGTGAAAACTTGGACCGCTGCGATGCAGATGCTAGTCGTTTCAGCTTTTACGCTGCTCTTGAGCTGTCAAACCTGTAGAGGGAAGCATCTTTTCTTTTGAGCAGCCTTTGTCAAACATCTCGCAGGTCTAACTTTCGGTGAACCACTAGTTGTAGAAGAAACTGACACCAGCAGCTTCAACAAATTTTTGATAAACCCAAAGCATTTTGTCGACTTATGAGGGTTTTTCGGTCTTGCAACTTTATGAGCTTTAGGTACCACAATAAACCAGCGCTAGGCTGAGATTCCTGTTGGGATCGTTCTCCTGACTTAAGCTAACCTTTCCTGATAGTAAAGATCGACCTCCGCTTTCAGCTAACCTAAAGTACTTCAAACAGTGTTAAGGCTTCATCCTAATTTGGATGATATTATCTAAATATGCTCTTCAAATTTGCAAACAGTATTCAAACAGCAGGAGGATGGAGTCATGTGTAGAAGTTTACTCAAGTGAGGAAAGTTCTCTGATCGCCATTCACTTGGGAGTGCCTAGAAACGTTTTTTTACGGATGGCTTAAGCAACTCACGACTTCCGGTTTTTGACCAAGTATCCTCTGGCTTAGGCTTAGAACATCCGTTTGAAGGCGAGCTAGAGTGAGAAGGCGAAACAACCCTCTGCATAGGGTTGTGCGCTGGGTTTGGGATCCGCCACGTAAAAAAAAACACTCTAAGGAAAAAGCCAAAACAGCCTCGGATAAGAGACCCCCCTTTTGATGACGACCATTGCAAACGAAATAAGGACTACGAATTGAGGGCACGCACCTGGAATGTCCGGTCCCTTAATTGGGATGGTGCCGCTGCCCAGCTGATTGATGTCCTCGTAAAAACAAAGGCTGACATCACCGCCGTCCAAGAAATGCGATGGACGGGACAAGGACAGAGACAAGTAGGTCCTTGTGGCATTTACTACAGTGGCCATATAAAGGAGCGCAAATTTGGTGTTGGATTCGTGGTGGGAGAAAGACTCCGTCGCCGAGTACTATCATTCACTCCGGAGAATGAACGTCTAGCCACAATCCGCATCAAAGCGAGGTTCTTCAACATATCGCTGATTTGCGCCCACGCCCCGATGGAAGAGAATAACGATGTGACCAAAGATGCCTTTTATGAGTGCTTGGAGCGCACCTATGAGAGATGTCCCCGCCACGATGTCAAAATTGTGCTTGGCGACTTTAACGCCAGGGTGGGCAAAGAAGGTATCTTTGGCACTACAGTCGGTAAATTCAGCCTCCACGGGGAAACATCCCCAAATGGGTTAAGGCTGATCGAATTCGCCGGGGCTCGAAATATGGTTATTTGTAGTACTACATTCCAGCATTTGTAGATTCCAGAATAAGAAGATGTATCAAGCTACCTGGCTGTCTCCGGTTCCAAAAACTACTAACCAGATCGATCATGTTGTGATAGCCGGAAGACACATCTCCAGTGTTTTAGATATGCGTGCGCTCCGAGGTCCCAACATCGAATCGGATCACTATCTTCTTGCAGCTAAGATTCACACTCCCCTCTGTGCAGCAAAAAAAGCACGCCAACAAACACAAGGAAGGTTTGGCGTCGAAAAGCTGCAATCACAACAGACAGCCGAACGATTTTTTACTCGGCTTGCACCCTTGCTCTGTGAGAGCACTCGTCAACAACTCGGTATAAGGGAACTGTGGGACGGCATTTCAAACTCCTTACGTACCGAAACCATTCGTTTTCGGAAAGTGCAAAAAACAGCTGGTACGACGAACAGTGTCGTGTCGCAGCGGAGAGAAAACAGGCTGCCTACCTCGCAACGTTACGATCGACCACAACACGTGCGGGAATCGCATTAGCTGGAATGAAGAGCTGTATGCGATATACGACGCCATTGACATAGTCCAACGAATGAAATGACAGCGGCTACGCTGGCTAGGTCATGTTGTCCGGATGGACGAAACACTCTAGCGCGTCAATTTTGATCCGGATACTGCCAGGTGGCTTTATGAATTTTCTTATGCTGGAATCTAGTACTACAGATAACCATTTTTGCCCGGCGAAGTCGATCAGCCTCGATCCATTTGGGACCAGTCTTGCCAATACTCGGCGACGGATTCTCTCTCGAACCACGAATCCCACACTGATGTTGCGCTCCTTTATATGACCATTGTAGTAAATGCCACAAGGACCTACTCGACTCGGTGATGTCAGCCTTTATTTTCACGAGGACATCAACCAGCTGATCCCAATTAACGAACCGGACATTCCAGGTGCATGCCCTCCATTCGTAGTCCTAATCGTTTGCCGCGGTCGTCATCCAAAAAGGGATCTCTCGTCTAAGGCTGTTTTTTTAATTTTAATTGGGTCGTGTTTTTCGTGGAGGGTCCCAAATCCAGCGCACAAGCCTGCGAAAGGAATGTTTCGCTTTCTCACTTTAGCTCGCCTTCAAACAGATGTTCTTAGGCTACCCAGAGAATACTTGGTCAAAGACCGAAAGTCGTGAGCTGCTTGAGCCAAGTGTAAAAGAACCGTTTCTGGCCAATCCCAAGTAGAATGCTGGAGAGTGAACCAAATTGGGAGACCAACAAAAAGTTCGCAAAAATGTGTAACCAAATTCTAAAATGACATTTTCTCTTGTTCAATTTTTCTTTATAAAAACACCAAACACCTTTTGCATTTGACAATATGATCCACCGTAATGTTTACCGGAAATATTGCAATTCCAAAACTGCAATCAGTAATTATTTTATTTCCAAGTTATTAACTTGGTCAATTAAATGCTTACATAGTTCCGACTTATTTGCATACATTTATCACCTTAGTGTGATAAGCATAATTCACTGTTGTAAGTGGCACAAAGTTAACGAAAACAAACAATAAATTCCAAAAAACAAACACAAAAATTAACGATCAGGTGACAATGTATAACACTGCAATAAAGTTGATTAGATAGCGCTTGAAGATCAGGTTGAAGGTTTTCACAAAAATATATACATAGACATACAGATTCATATACATACATGCATGTGTTGGTATCATTAAAGTTCGTTTACGTTCTTCGCCGCTTTTGCAGCAATATTGAGATCCTTAGTAAAGGGATACGAGAGTGGCGAGACAAATTAGAAGAAAATATTAATAGTTTGTTAAATGAAGTTGCTTCTTTTTTACGTAAACGCAGCACTTTGAAATTTCCATATAGTATATGAAATAATTTTTTTTTTTTAATTTTTTTATTTTTTTTTATTTAATTTTAATATTAATTTTTTTTTTAATTTTTTTTAAATTCATTTTAAAGTTTTCAACTTATATAGAATATGAAATTAAAAAAAAATTATAAAAACATTTTTATTAAAACAAAAAATTAAATTAAATTAATTTTTTTTTGAATTTTTTCATATTATTTTTAATTAATTTTAAAATTTTCAAATTGAAAAATATTTCTTCTGACGTTTTTGTTGTATGCGAAAGCTTGAGTAAAATATATATGTAGATTTACCTGAGCATGGCACTCTGAAGCCATATGTATTACCTTGTTTCAAGAAATACCATATTTTACATAATTTATATGATGAACGCGTAACATTAAAATGTGAAAGAATTAAAAAAAATAAAACAGACAAAAAAACACATTAAATTCGGTTGCACCAAAGCAAGAACACCCTTCACATCATTTATTTTGTTCAGCCCTTTTGTATGGCAGCTATAGCGTATAGCTGGCCGATCTTAACAATTTTCTCAGCTATTGTTACATTACCTTTGATTATAAACTGTGCTAAATATCGTGCTGATATCTCGACAAATAAAAAAGTTTCTTATACAAGGTTTAGATTCCGATCGCTCAGTTTGTATGGCAGCCATATGCTATAGTCATCCGATATCAGCGGTTCCGATAAATAAGCAGCTTCTTGGAGACAAAATTTCGTGTGCAAAGTTTCAAATCAACAGCTCGTGTAAAGAGGGAACATTTCGCGTATATAGAGATAGTTGGACAGTCATGGTTATATCAACTCAGCGCATCAGGCATTTCTTCCGCCAGTTATAAACTTCGTGATAAATTTAGAACCCCACTAAAACATCATCAAATGATTCCACAGACTAGATAATGTTAAACAAAGACTTATTGAAATATTATTGTACAATTCTACTTCCTTCTTGCCTAGCCTTTCAACAATTTATTTGCCATCAGTAATACATAGTAAAATTTTATGAACACTCCACGGCGTACGCAGTTTACTATGGAAAGTATAAAAGACTATCACGGAAATGAACTGAGCTCAGTATAAACTCAGCACCGCAACAAACCGTCTTCTCGCAAATTATCATTTGGAAAAATTTCTATAAAAAAATTGGAAAACTAAAAAATTTTATAAAATTGAAAGAGTAAAGAAGTTAAAGAAATAGTGAGTATTATGATGATTTAAAATTATTTTCCAAATTTATATAATTAAAATATGATTATTGGTGATATTTAATAAAATTAAAAGCGGAATGTGAAGCTTAAAGGTTTAGAGTGAAAATTGTAATTCATGGAATAAATTATAATAGAGTTTTCGATGCGATTCGGTGAACACCCCATAGTCTGGTTACAAAAGTGATCAAATGAAACTGTATCTGCTTACAATATCACATAGATATCGGTGCTATCATCATTGAATTCTTAGTCCAAAAGTTTCAGACGAAAAACTCGAACTCTTCTACGCAAAGAAAAAGTTTCTGAAAATAGCAAAATTTCACCCACTATGTTGTAATGACACTCGTGGATATTGCCGGCCGGTGCATTGCTGCGAACTTCGATCTAAGGAGCCAGAAAGCTGGTTATGATAAGGGCTCCAAACTGCAGATCTTGACAATCTCTGCTACTTCAATTGGCGCCATGAGATTTTTCAGTGATGGGCCGAAGGTGGAAGAGAAGATTGGACAGGAAGTTTACTGTAAAGAGCTCAACGTTTTGCTTTGATTTAGGCTACCGGATCACTGTAGGTTTTTTTAGGCAGAAGTGCGTGCTATTAAGGTCACAATAGACATACTGCTTCGAAGTGTAGTTTCTGTAAAATTGGTAAATATAAGCGCGCTAACTGTGCGCTCAAAAATAATCCATGATTGTCTATCCTTCCTAGAAATACCAAAAGTTATTTAAGTTTTGTACTCTCTTGAAAGCATCGTTTTAGCGGAATAGTTACAAGTGATGATGTGACATGAAAAGCGCATCTTTACATCGGAATGGGACGAAGCTCATCTCCGTTGTCACCTTGCGTTCTAGCGCTGTACCTATGGACCTCGCAGCCTTAACAAATTTTTAATAAACTCAAAGCATTTTGTCGCCTTTTGAGGACCTATTGATCAACTATATAGGAGTTTTAGGTACCACAACGAACCCACGCTAGGCTGAGATTTCTGTTGGGATCGTTCTCTTGACTTAACCTAACCTATCTTGATAGTGAAGTACTGCAAACACTGTTAAGAATTCATCCTAACTTGAATGATATTATCTAAGTATGCTATTCAAATTTGCAAACAGTGCTCAATCAAACTCAAAAGCAACGGTCCGTTGCCTAAAAAGAATTCAAAACACAGTGCTTGAACAAGATTCCCAGACCTTGTTTAATAATTTGATAATATTACTCTCTAATTTTTCTTTCCTCATTCATATGGAGTTTAGATTTATGAAGAGCTTTTGTTTATAAAATAAATAATCAAAATCACCACCATATTTCCTTAAAGAGCAAAACTAAATTATATGATCATAAGTTCAAAAGATTGCCAATAGATATGGACGCAGACACCTTTAGAAAATTCGGTAAAGCTGCTGTGGACTTTATAGCTGATTATTATGAGAATATACGCAATTGGTAAGACGGAACACTGGTTCACCAAAAATCAAAGTAAATATACAGAAAAACATTTTCTTTTTCGCAGCGATGTTCTACCTTCCGTAGAGCCAGGCTATTTAATCAATCAGCTACCCAAAGAGCTGCCAGAAAATCCACAACAATGGCAGGAAATTCTGCAAGATGTTAGTAAGCTCATCGTACCCGGCTTAACTCATTGGCAATCACCGAATTTTCATGCATACTACTCAATTGGCTGTTCCTACCCATCCATTGTCGGAGATATTCTAGCCAATGGCTTTGGTGTGATGGGCTTTAGTTGGGTGAGTAGACTTAACACCGAGAGTCGTTGAATATTTCTTCAAAAGTTTGTCTTTTTACGCATGAATTGGCTCTCACAATGTCTTTCAGATAAGCAGTCCCGCTTCCACCGAGTTAGAAATGGTTGTCATGGACTGGTTGGCGAAATTCTTCAAATTGCCAGCACATTTCTTACACTCGACCAAAGGACCTGGTGGCGGAATTATACAGGGTTCAGCCAGTGAGGCTATACTGATCGCTGTGATGGTGGCGCGTGAACAAGCGGTGCGACGCGTAAAGGCCGCCCAGCCAGAGCTAAGCGAGGGTGAGATACGCGCACGCCTTGTTGGCTACTCCAGCGATCAGAGTAATTGCTGCGTAGAAAAGGCGGGCATTTTGGGCGCATTGCCGCTACGTCTAGTTGCCGTCGATGAGTCTAGGGTATTTAACGGCACACAGTTAGCCAAAGCAGTGAAAGAGGACCTGGCGAAGGGACTCATACCTGCAATTTGCATTGCTACAATGGGCGCCACCGATACTTGCTCGTATGATGACATTGAGTCGCTGGGAAGGGTCTGTGAGGCGCATAACATATGGTTGCATGTGGATGCTGCTTACGCGGGCTGTGCTTTAGCATTGGATGAGTATGCGCATCTGCGGCAAGGACTCGATCGCGTCGATTCGCTGAATTACAACCCACACAAGACACTGCCTATCAATTTTGAATGCACAGCTATGTGGGTGCGTGACTCACATAAGATTGTCGAGAGTTTCACTGTGAAACGCATGTACTTGCAACATAAATACGAAGGTCATACTGATATACCAGAGTTTCGTCATTGGCAAATACCATTGGGACGTCGCTTTCGTGCACTCAAAGTTTGGGTAGCTTTCCGTACTCTGGGCGCTGAAGGCTTGCGTGAATATATTCGTCTCCGAATACGTCTGGCCGAGCGTTTCGAGCAGTACGTGCTAGCCGATTCGCGTTTCGAGCTATTCGCCCAACGTGCTATGGGTCTGGTCTGTTTCAGAGTGAAGGGTGGAAATGACGTCTCCACAGAGCTTTTGAAGCGTCTAACAGATCACAAAAAGATCTATATGGTGAAAGCGACATTTCAAGGAAAGAATTTCCTACGTTTTGTCGTTTGTGGTGTAGAACCGAAGGAAAGTGATATAGACTTTGCTTGGCAAGAAATTCAGTCACAACTGAGCCAGATGCTTAGGGAGCATGAAGTAGCGAAGCTTGAAGTGAATTCGCTGGAAGCAAAGAAAGCAGAAGAGAGCCTTAAGAACAGCGTAAAAGTACATTAATGGCGCCACAAAGATGACGTGGTAGGGTCTAAACCATGAGTTTAGTTGCCGCTGAGAAAAGTAAATGAATATTCAAATATATTGATATAACCTTATATAACCTTATCTATATGCCAATTTGGCTAAACTATTTAACCAAATATTATATTGGAAATTACATAATAACATTCTGAGAGCGTTTTCTTAAATTAGCTTATTCTAACTAAATATTATTAGTCCTTTTACTTGAAACCAACAGTGAAGTCAGTAAAACTCTTTCTTTATTGGCGTAGACACCGCTTTCGTGGTTATGGCCGAGTTTACAATAGCGCGTCACTAAGTTCAGCCAGCTCCTTCTCCACTTGATCTCTTCAACGAAGTAAAGGTCTTTCTCTTCTTCTGTTTCCTACAGAACTTTCACAGCTGGAGCGTGTTTATTCATTCGGACGATATGACTTAGCCATTTCCCTTGAAAACACGTAACGCCGGCTCCTCAGATGTTGTCATCGTCCATGCCTCTGCATCATGTAGCAAGACGGGAATCATGCATTATTAGTCATTCATATTTAGTCTTTGTTGCCTACTCAGTCTGAAGTAGCACCTGTTGGCAAGAGTTATTCTGCGTCGCATTTCGATCCTAACATCTTGTTCGGTAATGACACTACTTCCAAAATAAATGAAATTATCTACAACTTCGAAGTTATGACTGTCAACAGCGACGTGAGAGCCAAACCCCGAGTACGACGACTATTTGTTTGATGACAGGAAATGTTTCGTCTTGCTCTCGTTCACTGCCAGACCCATTTGCTTTGCTTCTTTATTCATTCTGGAGAAAGCAGAACTAACGGCGAATTCGCACAATAAGGAGTCGCCTTGTCTGAAACCTTGTTTGGTATCGAACGGCTCGGAGACGTCCTTCTCGATCTTCATGGAGCTTTTCATTATTTTTTTCTAATTTTTTACTTTTCCTAAGAGACTATCGGTCTATAAACGGTTTGGAGCTAGCGACTTTCAATACCAAGTTTTTGGGACATACATACTTGTATCTCTCATACAACCGATTTTTCAAAAAACTCGTTTAAGGCCCAAAGTCTCATTAATCATCTAATCGCTTTAATTTCAGTCACTATAAACTCTTAACTTCAAATTTGGTTTCCCGACAAGCGGCATTCTTTATGGAAACGGTTCCGTAGACGTAATGGGTGCCTGGTCTTTGGACCACCGATGAAAAAACAAGGTACCTCATTTTTAATGGGATACAAAAAGAAACAGGAGACAGTGTGTAGATAGCTGAGTCCAATCGGTAGTCCGCTGTTTGGATGTTGCCTTTTGAAAGTTCCTCAAATTACTCAGTCGGTTGATAAAGTTTTAGCAGGAAATTTTTGGAATTTACATAGAAATATTTTTATCAGCTGCCTCAAGAATGATAAATTGCATGTCAGGATCCACGTTAAGCGAACCGGTTAGGCCAAATACTATCCCGACCATATAGTAGAATATTACTAAATACTTGTACAGGGTTTATCCGGAAAGTAATATTACTGATTTTCTTCAGCCGCGACTGTACTTCGGAGCGTGCGCGTATTGACTGGATGCAATAGAGTGCGTTTCTGGCTAACTAAAGAGCGGCTGTTCAGATGTCTCCGAGCACCTGGAGGGTCAGGACAAACATTTTTGCGCGACACGTTTCTGTGAGTGGTGTCAGCCGAAAATGCAGCACCCATCAGAGCAGCAGTCCCAAGAAAATTGGAACATGTGTGAAAGTGACCCCCAATTTTTGAATAACGTGACCATTGGTGTTGAATAATGAATCTTCGAGTATGTTGAGTATTGTTCGAGTACCGAGACAAAGAGGCAGATTTCCGAGTAGCACACGCCGGCGGAGACGGCCCAAAAAAGGGAAGAATGAGCAAATCCAAAGTAAAAACGACGCTCATTACCTTTTTTGGCATCGCATTCCAAGTTTTATGTGGAAGTCTTCAAGAGACTAAAACGAAGGCTCAATCAGGTCCGACAAAACATAGCAGCCGATTGGACGACGCCCTGGCTCACACCGCCTTTTTGGTAAACAGCTACCTAACCCAGGCCGGCATCCCAACGCTTCCGCAGCCGCCCTACAGCCCAGATGTGGCTTCCGGACTTTATTGGGGATCTACCTTTAATATCATTCTCACAAAAATTTGTCACGGCGTTAATTGTTGGCAGCAGCAAGTACAAGTTGCTTATTGCAACAAATGACAGACAGACAGATAACGAGTAGTACCGTAATAAAACAAATAAACACGACTCCCTCCCTCAGTGTGACTGGCAATGTACAAAAATCGTAGTCGAGGGATTCTCAGCAAAAATATACACAGAACTCTATACAATAGTTTACAGCTATTCGAAGCTAAGCGGTCACAATGGAAACACAGTCAACAATGTATTTTGGTGATTGCAACTAACTGCTCGCAGTATTGGCGTTATGCCAGGGGAAATATTCGAATATGGATAAGGCAATAACGGTAGTTTTGTATATATGTGTAGACGGACAAATGTATTTATGTGTATTTGTAAATTGAAGCGAAAAGAACAATGTTTGGTGGGCAGCGGTCAGAAATTGCAAATAGCTTTCGGCCTGAATATGCCAATAGGACATATTTTGTTTTTAATATGAACAATTTTGTATACAAGATTTTCATAAATCAAGAATTATTTTCAAAAACAGTTGAGCTGCTTAGATAAAAAGTGAACCATTTCGCGGCTACTTACTTTTTTAATGAAAAATACTCTTCAAATTTAAAAGGGAATGTTTATTATCATTCGAAATAACATTTTTCGGCATTGATTTTTTTAAGATTTCTATTTCAAATGTTAGCCGTGGCTACGTCTCAGATGGTCCATCCGTTGAGTCCAATTTCTGTTGGCTCGTTCGAACATTTCGGTTAGTAACTGCCGAATGACATGCGTCATGTTATGCTCCAAGACCTGAATCGAAGCGAAGCGAGATTGTCCGCATAAACTTTGCACTTTACCTATCCCAAAGGAAAAGCATCTAAGGGTGTGATACTAGATGATCTTCGTGGCCAATTGACCTTCCCAAATCGTGAAATTATCTGCACACCAAAGTGTTCTCTCAATAAATCCATTGATTTTAGCGATGTGTTGGAATTGGCGCCGCCTTGTAGAAACCAAATGTCGTCGAAATTACGAACTTCAATTTCAGGCATCAAATAGTCGGTTATCATGGCGCGATAGTGGTCGCCGTTGAAAGTTACATTCTCACCAGCATTAGTTTTTGAAGAAATATGGACCAATGATTCCATCCACAAACCACACCAAACTGTTTTTTTTTTTTTATTTTTTTTGCTGAATGAAATGACAGCTCTTGGATCTCTTCAGGTGTCTCTAAGTTCCAGATGTCTTCCCGCTGTTCATTACTGTCGGTAGGTAGATAGAGTGTATGCCTTATGACACACTTAGACCTCTAAAAAGTACATTCTGAAACCTGCCTGGGATTAAAAAGCTCTGACTGTTTCATGTCTTCTCTGAACAAACTTGTGCACTAGAAGAAGTTTTTCAATACAAAAAGTTTTAAGAGGGCCACCACAGAAATATTTACAAGAAACCCTCGACCGATAGTTGCAATTCTTTACCTATACAAAACCTTTGCATTCACATAGAAGATGATCTATAGTATACTCTTCTTCTGCTTCTTGAAAGCGTCTGCAATAGTTAACCTCTACAATAGTTATCGTATGGTGTGCTCAGTCTGCTGAATCCACAACTGACTATTGTAAGTTTTGGTAAAATTTTTTAGTAGCCAAGACTCGAACCTTATGTTGGCTTTTCTGTATGCAAACCAACCGCTAACAACTACCGTTCGATACAGAATACTTTGAATTCTTCTTCTTAATTGACATAGACACCGCTTACGCGATTATAGCCGAGTTAACAACCGCGCGCCAGTCATTTCTTCTTCTCGCTACGTGGCGCCAATTGGATATTCCAAGCCAAGGACCAGATCCTTCTCCACTTGGTCCTTCCAACGGAGTGGAGGTCTTCCTCTTCGTCTGATTCCCGCGGCGGGTACTGCGTCGAATACTTTCAGAGCTGGAGTGTTTTCGTCCATCCGGACAACATGGCCTAGACAACGTAGCCGCTGTCTTTTAATTCGCTGAACTACATATGTCAATGTCGTCGTATATCTCGTACAGCTCATTGTTCTATCGAATGTGATGCCGTGGCCAACGTGCAAAGGACCATAAATCTTTCGCAGAACTTTTCTCTCGAAAACTCGCAACGTCGACTCATCCATTGTGAACATCGTCCAAGCCACTGCACCATATAGCAGGACGGGAATTATGAGCGACTTATAGAGTTTGGCTTTTGTTCGTCGAGAGAGGACTTTGCTTCTTAATTGCCTACTCAGTCCGAAGTAGCACCTGTTGGCAAGAATTGTCGTGCGTTGGATTTCTAGGCTGACATTGTTGGTGGTGTTTACGCTAGTTCCAAGACAGACGAAATTATCTACAACTTCAAAGTTATGACTGTCAATAGTGACGTGAGTGTCAAGTCGCGATTGCGACGACTGTTTGTTTGATGACAGGAGATATTTCGTTTTGCCCTCGTTCACTGCCAGACCCATTTGCTTTGCTTCCTTGTTCAGTCTGGAGAAAGCAGAACTAACGGCGCGGGTGTTGAGGCCGATGATATCAATATCATCGGCATACGCCAGCAGTTGTACGCTCTTAAAGAAGATGTTACCTGCTCGACTAAGTTCTGCAGCTCGTAAAATTTTCTCCAGAAGCAGGTTGAAAAAGTCGCACGATAGGGAATCGCCTTGTCTGAAACCTCGTTTGGTATCGAACGGCTCGGAGAGGTCCTTCCCGATCCTGACGGAGCTTTGGGTGTTGCTCAACGTCTGTTTACACAGCGGTATTAGTTTAGTTCTCTTTTCACGGGTCTTATCCAAGCTTTGGCGCATGGTGAATATCTGGTCGGTTGTTGATTTGCCAGGTCTAAAGCCGCACTGATAAGGTCCAAACAGTTTGTTGACGGTGGGCTTTAATCTTTCACACAATACGCTCGGTAGAACCTTATATGCGATGTTGAGGAGACTAATCCCACGGTAGTTGGCGCAGATTGTGGTGTCTCCTTTTTTATGGATTCCGGTCTTTAACCAAGTATCCTCTGGGTATCCTAAGAACATCCGTTTGAAGGCGAGCTAAAGTGAGAAGGCGAAACATCCCCCTGCATAGGGTTGTGCGCTGCGTTTGGGACCCGCCACGTAAAAAAACACCCACAATGAAAAATAAACAATACTTTGAATTATAATAAAAAATGTTGTTTACTTAACTGTGGCAAAAACTTATCGATATTAGAGCTTATTCGATAAGATAAAAACTCCCAAAGCTTTCAATGAAGAATGGAATGGTGACATAAGAAGACTTAGAACAGATATTATGGTGAGATTGAATGCAGGAAGCTGAAAAAATATCGGGAAGAGTAGAAAAGAGTAACATTTTAAATAAAGAATAACTAAATGATAAACAAATTGTAGCGAGAAAAAATACTGAAGAAATAACAAAAAATAGAAGAATTAAAAAAAAATTAAAAAATTTGCAAAAAACCAGTTTGAGGAAATTTTGAAAAATATTTCAAAAAAATGTGCAGGCAAAAAAGTTACTTCTATTGTTAACGGATAATATTATAATTATTTTACAAAATATGAGCCATCACGCACAACCTTTAAAGAAAAAAGTTAATCAAATTCCATTTCGCCATTTTGTGCAATACCCCATTTCTTTCCATTATCAACTAACGGCAAATTTTAGCTAGGTGTACAGTTATCAACACTCACTTTCAAATTGTCACAGGCACATCGCTTTGTGTTCGTATGTTTACCTCTTTTGCATAACAAAGCAATTTATTTGCGGCGACAGTGAATTTTGCATGGCCTATAAAGCTCTCTCGGTCGCTTGATGTGCGCCATAGTTCTGACAAAGCTCTGAGTGTGGGTTTATTTGCAATACTTTTTCTACTTTTATACCGTTTCGCCTATTTTGACTAACAAAAAAGGTGCAAATAATTGCTTAAACCGTTGCAAATACATTAGGATGGATAATTGGGTTCGAAGAAGTGATTGAAAATTTCGTTTTGAGCTAGAAATAACCGTTTCGAAAGTGTCTAATAAGATAATGATACTAGTAGATAATCGATTCTTTATTTTTAAAATTTTTCTACAATTTCACTTTCAATGATGACTGAGTCTTGAGGCAAGCCCTTATAAAGAGTAGCTAACACTTCGATATCATGAGAGTCGCTACAAAATAACCGGAAGTTACCCGGAATATATCCTGGTTCTCAAGCTTATTTTAACTTAGCAGCATTTCTCTAACATATTTCAAGTAACTTTTACGCCGCTAGAACAATAATAATAACTATAAAGAAAAATTTGGAAAGCTTATATTGAAATTATGCTTGCTTAGCGATATAAGTTTACGCTAACTAGTCTATCAGTGTTTGAGATATCGATCTAAAATGATTGACAATCCGTTTGCCATCAAGAAACTGCTTATTTGTTGTAACCACTGTTATCGAACTACTATACGATATAGCTGCCGTACAGACTGATCAAGTCAAGTATGGAAAACTTTTTTATGTAACAAAATTTTTGTCTTCTTTGACGCTAACTCGCATCGATCTATGCCGAGAAGAAAAACTTCGACAGTTGTCCCTATCTTTTGCGAGGTCACGCCAGTTATACATTCCAATTGCATTTAGGTCGCTATATACTTGGCTCTTCCATTGAATGCGTAGGCGCCCTTGTTTCTATTGTTCCTGCATTGGTCTGGAAGAATTTTTTCGCTGCATCAACTTTTTCCATATGAACGAAGTTTGTTTAATATTTACGTGCTTAACTGTACATATGTTCGTCGCTCCCGCGAACTGCTCCAGAGACTTTACCGAAAACAGTTTTCTCAAATGATCTAAGTGCTTTGTCATCTTTGTTTGTTATCGTTCATGCTTTGTGCCGCAGAATAGGACCGTAATAATAAAGAGAACATAATAGACTTATACAAGTATATCCCAATATTTGTTTATATAGAGAGCCAGCTGCTTCTCAATTGCCTCCAGACCCCGTAGTCTTGTACAAAAATTTTGATGCTTAGAATATTGATGGAATATATGCTAGTTCCGAGATGTACAAAGCTCTTTACTGTTTAAAATTTATTGCTACCAACCCAGACTTAGTTCCCAAGATGCATGGAACCTTTGTCTTCTCTCATTCAGGTACTTTGACTTTTTTCTTTTTCTAGACAGGAAAAGGCTGCGCTGGCGGCTCCTTTGTTAACACTTCGAAAGACTGAGGAAAGTTTTTTTCTGAATTTTAATGGTGCTGATGTTCACTAGGCAGTACTGGAGTATGGAGTTTGTAGTACTGGAAACCCCGAACGGGTTGATTTGACTGGTGGACGATTAGGTAAGAGTGACATCTTACCGAAATGGTGGGTAGGCTAATACTGTTCTCACATCCGTCTTGTTAAACGTTTCAAAGAACGTTCAATGCACATAGCAAAAATGGTTCTGAACATAAACTCTCATAAGGACTTGTGTCAACCCTCGCGTGGCCTCCCTGCTTACACATATAACCATGGGGTTCTTACAGAGCCATTAGAACAAAATGAATATTCCACAACAACAAGAAAACCCCTTACAGAAGGAACAACGAAACCGTCTCCGGTAGAAGTAGTAAGATACATAGATCCCTTACACTCATCATCACTCCCAAACAACCCGACATGGCTGAAGAAAAGATAGCCGCGAAGGAAACTTCAGTCACATAAAAGAGAAGAGCCGGTAGGAAAGAATTCGGAGTGCACCACACCTCGATAAACCATGAAAATAGTGGACATAACCTTGGTTTTGACCTGCTGTGACTTCGTATTTTCAGCTTCGGCTCACTTTGCCACGATATTCGGCCGAGTGATCGTCTTTTTCCATAACGAAAGCTTAGATCCAAGCTTCATCGTCAAAAATAGTAGGTTTCATGACATTCTTGTAGACGGAAAGCATTGTTTCACACACGTTATTTTGACGCTGTTTTGGCAAAAAATTGAGTGACTTTGGAACCAATCGTGCTTTCACATTAGACACAAATGATCTTTCAAAATAGTTTTCACTGATCCTTCCGATATTCAAACGATGCCTCTGAAATCTCTGACTATTAATCGTCGATTCTCAATATTCTATCCTTCAATAATGACCCACACTAATGTAACAAATAGTTTTTATTTGTAGCTAACAAACAAAGCACCATTATTTATAAGGACGATTTTTACATGGCATGTAATTGAATGCAGTTGCATGCCCCAGTAACCCACTTCGTGGCAAATTGAAATGAAACACATTTGTATTTGAATTTTATTTTTCGTGTCATATAGCTTGTGTATTTAGAAAAGTGTTAGCTTTATTAACTTTTACATTGAGTGAACAGCGGTATTAAACACATACCATACATATATATGTACATACAAAGAATGTTTTTGTTTTTAGGCAACTAAAATATTAAGTTGTCGAGTGTTTAATAGGACTTGAGGGACAAACATTTAGCAGAGTCTATAAAATTTAAAATTTTTGTAACAAATACAATTTGGATCTTATTTGCTATGCTAGAGAGCGCCTGCAGGCATATTTTCATATTCTTTTGCATATAAGTATAATTCTTTAAGCATTATTTAGGCATTGTGCTACAGACTATAGACTCTACTGTGTACGCATATTTAATATTTTGGTTAAATGAACAGTCCATTAGCAGGGCATGCTTACAACATTTCCACTTATTTGCAATTTTAAACTTCACTTCCGCACGTATTAGGCGTTAAAATTCACCACATACACTGTGCAACATATAAACTATATTTGGAATTAGTTTTGCTGCTTACAAAAAACTAAATTTACAAATTGTTTATACACTAAAACTATTTTTATATAAAAATACAAATACACACAACAATATACACATATTTTTTTAAATTTAAAGCAAATAAATAAAGCGACACTATCGATTTTTATACAGTGTAGTTCATAGCTGTCATTAAATGTAGTAGGCACTTATTTTTCTATATTCATTTCGTTTTATTTTTTACAATTTTATTTAGCTAATTAGCATAGAGGGTGCAGTACTAAGCATAAACTAGAAGCTAAGCTATTGAAATTGTGTTAAAATGCTCTTTGGTTGGGTTTCACTACGTTTTGCTGTTGAAAACTTAATAAAAATACACAAACTTCATTAAAAGTAATAATTACAAGTAATTTCTTTAAAGAAAACTATTATCTAAAGAGCAAATAGCTATTTACAAAGATTTATTTTTTACAAAATTTTACGGACACAGGCATTATAATGGAAACACTTAGAATTTTTGTGTTGTGATCAGTTGGTTGGCGCAGCAAGTGCGGAACTGTGCGAGGTTTAGGTTTGGTGAGAACTGATTGAAATATTTAATTTGAAAATAATTAAAAATTATGAATAACAAAAGTTACACAAAAATAAAAATTAATTTATTGTTTTTGTAATAATAAAAGTATTTTAACTAAAAAATTAAAGAATAATTCAATTAATTTAATTAAAAGTAAATAATTAAATTTAATTAAATTAGTTCGTTTTAATTTAATTTTTTTAATCAAATTAATTTAATTTAATTTTTTATTTTTAATTACTTAATTTATATTTTTTTAAATTAAACTAAATTAATTTAGTTTAATTCTTTGTTAATTTTTTATTTTTAAATAACTTTTATTATTACAAACAAATTATAATATATATTTTTTTAATTAAAAATTTTAATTTGATTTAACACAAGTTTTTAATTTTTATATTTATAAAAAAAAATTATAATAGCCAAATTTTTAGTTTAATTTAAATTTTATAAATAAAAATGTTTAATTTAGTTTTAAAAACTTAAAGTGTTTTTAAATAAAAATTTAGTTCAAAATAAAAAATTATAATTAAATAAACTTTTTTAAACTTAAAAACTTTTTTATTACAATTTTTTTATAAATATAAAAATTGAAAATAAAATTTACTAATTAAAAATTAAAATTTATAATCTAAACTAAAATAAAAATAAATAAAAAAAATATTTATAAATACAAAAATTAAAAATATAATTTAATTAAAAAGTTTAATTAAAAATAAAAAAATAAAAATTTTAATTTTATAAAAAGCCGTTGTAATTTTTTTTATAATAGTTATGTAATTTTAATAATAGTTAGATATAAAAAATATATAATAAACAACTATGATTTTTTTAACTAAATTTTAATTTTTTACTATAAATTACAATTTTTTTAAAATAATTTTTTTTATTTAAAAGTAAAATTTTTTGAAAACTTAAATAAGAAATAAAAATTAAAAAAAAAAAATATATATAAAAATAATATAATTATTTTTATTTAAAAGTAAAATTTTTTGAAAACTTAAATAAGAAATAAAAATTAAAAAAATAATATAATATAATCATTTTTATTTAAAAGTAAAATTTTTTGAAAACTTAAATAAGAAATAAAAATTAAATAAAATTTAAATAATTTAATTTACATAATTAAAAAAATTTAAATTGTTTAATTTTTTTTTGTATTTAAATTAAAAAACCAAATTTAAAAAAATTGCTTTTGTTTTTTAAAAGAAAAAAATAATAGAAACAATATTTTATTAAAAAAATTTAAATTGTTTAATTTTTTTTTTGTATTTAAATTAAAAAACCAAACTTAAAAAAATTGCTTTTGTTTTTTAAAAGGAAAAAATAATAGAAGCAATATTTAGATCGACTGCTTTCCAGTTAAGCAATAACAAGAGGGCCCGCACAGTCCCGCTGACAACTGATATCTTGAAAATTTTAAAGCTTAGATCAATGTTACACTGAAACAACTGAAACTCTGCGACTCATACAATCATTAAATAAGAAATATTTATACGAAACACTTTCCAAATTTTCACTTTCTTTTAGTTGACTAGTCTATGTGAAGAATACGGAACGCAACTCTTCACAGCCTTACGCCATAAAAGCTATCTACAGATAGATGAAATGCCCCAAACCCTTAGCGGGATGATTGTTCACCATCTCACCGCCAACCGAAGACGCCGCAGA
>CM050325.1:101683647-101708572 GCA_027475135.1 Bactrocera correcta
CACCTCTAAGAAAGCCTCTCCAAATATGAGTTTTTAATTGTAACGGGAAGGTCCTCCTACATACAGTTTTCTATTTTTTCTTATTATCAGATAGAAAAAAATATATCTCGCTTCCAACTACTTGAAAAAATATCTTGTTCCTTAGATATTGTAGGAAATTGAATGCCCTAAAAAAAGGTCTCCTATGATTTTTTCGTAAACCCAACTGATAATAATAGTTAAAGTTTGATTATTTTTGGGAAATTTTTTTATTTCTTATGGTTTCATAACTCAATGAAAAAAGTCATTATGAATGATGAAATTCATAGGTTTTTGGAGAGGCTTTCTTAGAGGTGTCTAGGAACCTATTTTTAAGAATACCAAACGAAAAAAATTTTTTTTTTAAACCACCTTAATACATACATACATACATTTGCATACAAAATACATATGTATGTCTGTAAAAATAATGCTAAACTCATATTTCAACACAATAATGCAATAATTTTTATGCCACTAAGATTTTTTTTGAAGAAGATATTTGAACATGACTGCTACATAAATACATAGTTCCCGCTGTAAAGTTCGACGTTTCTGTCTAAAATTTGCAAAGACTTTTGATCGATTGAATAAAGGTATAAGAGAATTTATAGTTTATTAAAAAAAAATTGGAATATACGACACTACTTTGGATATAGCCACTATAAAGATTTTGTTTGAACACCCTGTCATTAAATTATGCAAAGAGATTTAAATATAGAGCTTAAGATATGATTTCGAAACTTCTAATTCTTTAATTTTATTTTCAAAAAAATTGATTTTTTTATTTTTTTTCTTAATGTACATACTATATTTGAATACACAAAGATCTCGGTGAAACTTTCGAAGTTACAGGCAAATTTGAAAAGGCGTTTGAAAGACGCCTTTTTCTCAAAATGGTGTTTTCGAAGTCGGTGACCAACATTACTCGAAAACCGCTAAACCAATTAGTCTCAAATTTCAACACGACCTTTTTAAATACATCGAAGATTTTTTTTCACCGATACCATTTTTTTATAAGTAATTTAAGGCCAAAATTTTGTTCAAAATTGGTTTTTTTTCGAAATCGCCGTTTTGTCAAAAAATTTTATTTTGCTTATCCCTTCGATTTGCTTCACTAGCTTTAACATTATTTTAAGGAACTCTGTTTGATTTTTCAATTTCAGAGGGTCCAGTTCAAAGATATATGTAGTAGTCAGTGCAAAACGTCTTGTTTGAGAGGAGCTGTCGGTGATCAGCTGTAGTCTCTTTCCAAATAAATATTTTTATTAACCCTAAGTTTTGAAATATAGTTAAAGTATACCATAATATGTGTTCATATTTTTGGAATAATAAATTAAAAAGTTTCTTAGAAAAAAAAAGTCTGAAAAATTCGCTTTTTCGGTCTTTTAATTGTATATAATCGCTGAAAATTATTATTAATATTTTTACAATATACAATCAACTGTTTATTATTGAAAAAATATTAACTCCAAACTGTCAAACTTTGTATATATCAATAATCAAATATGAATTGGACTGATCCATCTATAAATCGATAAATATTTATTTTCTATTGCTGCTATAAGACCTGAATCTTTTGCAAAAACAATGTAGTGTGCAGGTCGGAAAAAAGCTTGACAATGTAGCTGAGGAACCTACACTCATCAACCGCATCACTGGTGGGGAAACGTAGGTTTGTGAAAATGATATCGAAACTGATCAATAATCTAGTGAAAGGCGCTTCAAAAAATAAGGGAAACTCAGGTGGGGCTCATAACGAGTGTTTGAGAAATTGGATTAAGCATTGACATAAAAGGAGACCATCCATTCGGATTGCCCTCATACAGTTTTCAAACTCATTAAGTATTCGCTGTAAGCTATAGTAAGTCAGTTTTGGAAGACATCGAGCGAGATTAGTTTTTCAAAACTTTGTGCCTGTTGGTTCAAAAGCCAAAGACCGGAAAATTTTCCGAATTTGACGATTGACTGATAAACTAATTTTAAAACATTTCCACAAATAAAACCTCGAGTGGCAGCTGGTTCAAAATATTAAGAGTTTTTAAAAAAGATAAGGAAGCGAAGTAAAATAATTTTTAACACTATTTTAATATTAACAAACCTCGCACTGTGTTGGCAACAAATATCAATTGTTAATGATTCAAAAAGCTAAAAAATTCAATTAGGAAATTTTTACAAATAATTCCGTTTTTCATTCTTCACATAGCATTTATTACTTATTTTGTAAGTTGAGTTGATTAGACACTTGCTTAGTTAAATTGACTTACTAACTACACACATAATACTTGCTACATCAAGCAAAAAAAAATAATAATATAAAACATATTCATAAAAATACACATATGTGTTTATGTATGTATGTGTAAAAATTGCCAGTCACTTATTAAGTACCGCCGATTTCTTCGCTGGGCACAGCTAAATTTGCCCATACTGCAGAGTATTTCTCTATATGTGTATGTGCGTGTATGCGTGGACTCAATTTTCGCTACAATTCACAAATTCAATGTGAAGGTCAAAGTCAGCGGCAGTGACCAAGCGACTGAAATTAAAGCTAAAATAAACACTCAAATGGCGGCATTCATTTAAACATTCACTATATGCTAGTATTTATTTATATATATTTGCATGTGTTTATGTTTAAATATTTTTATTGTTTAGTTTATTATAGCTTTTGTATATATGTAGGTATGTATGCAACAAGTTTAAGATGGTGGCGTGTCGAGAGCGAATATTAAAGTCAATGAAAACTAAACGGTAGAAAAAAGTAATAGCAAAAGCTGGAATTTGAATGTGGCGGGAGCGTGAGCGGTGCTTAAATGGACAAAAAGTGAACTCGGTTGGAGAGAAAGTAAATTGAATTGAATTGAATTTTTTATTAAGATTAACTACGTATAAAGATGGCATACGAAGATTATAAATATTTTTTTTTTGTATTTTTTATATATACTTAAAATATAAATATTCTTTATAGAATGATTTGAGTTTAATTTTTTGTTTTTTTGAAAAGTTGTTAAAATTGAGTATAATTTTCATAAAAATTTCCGTGAACGCAGTGATTGAGTCAATTATATAATTGAATACAACTAAAGGAGTATTTAGCAATACAAGTATATAAACGAAAATTTGAAAAGTGATTGAAATTAAGCATAATTCTTATAGAATTTTCGGTGAATTCATTAATTGAGTCAATTATATGTGAGCTAATGGAGTATTTAACAATTCAACTAAAAAAGTGGTTGAAGTTCAGTTTAATTATTATAGGCATTAATTGAGTCAATTAATTAATTGAATAGGACAATATGATCGGAGTCAATTCAATAACTGCTCACAACTCCTCAGTTACTTTTAAAAAGGCCCTTTAATATGATTTGATCCGCAAATTCCTTTAATGAAATGACCGCTTATAGTAGATATAAGAAACATTGCCAATTGGCTTAAGGGGTTAGGGGTAATCAGAGGCACGAAAAAATTTGAGTTTTCAGTATATTTTTTTTGCTACTAAATCATGTTATTTCACAAAAGTAGTAATATGGCATTATTATAGGCTGTGTTGACTTGAAGTCACGAAAATTTCAAAAAAAAATTTTGATTTCCAAAGTTATGGTTGTTTGTGTTAACCCTGTTCCAAAAAAAGGTACTTGCGGCGACAAGCATAAGTCCTTGGAGATTCATCAATAAAACAATCGGGCAAAAAAAATAGTTTTATAAATAGATAATCCCGGGCCTGTTCGAAGGATTTTATTTTGTTTTAAAAATTAACAAAATGGCGGCCTCAAGAATTTTTTCTCTAAATTTTTGCGAAAAAATCAGTAGTTAATTGGTCTTAAAAAATCGAAATTTTCGAAAAAAATAAAAATCCTCGATCAGGCCCGAGTTTCATACTAACGCTTTGAAGTGCGCGAGCTCTCTTTCTTATTTCTCGAATAAATCAAAAACTCAAAAACTAATTATCGGATCAACGTGAAATTTTCAGGGAATATTTTTAAGACATTAAACTTAACGAAAATGCAAAAAAATGAGTTTGTGAAAATTCAAACTACCCCTAACCGCTTAATTAAAAGGCAATTGTCAGCAACTCTAACATATTTAAGATAAAATCATTAAAGGGATTAAGTGGACATGCTTGAGAGTCAGAAAAAACACGTGATTTTGAGATTTTTTTTTTAGAAAGAAAAAAAGAAAACAATAGAATGTTAATTTGGGGATCTTAATTTATTTTAATAATAAGTGATTTATTTATAAAATTGGATTCCCTTGGTAGGCAATCTACAGGAAGACCTCCGAAAAACATGTCTGGTTTTGAGGAAGATTGTTTTGATTTTAAATTATCTCAAACGGGAAAATAGTATTGCAATAGATTAATATCTTTATAGGCAATGATCGAAGGACTAGTAAAAATCTTGAGTTGTGACAAAATGGCGGATCCTAAGCCAAAAAAAAAACAAATTTTTAATTTTAAAAGATTTTTTTATCTGAAATCTTACTTATTTTATCAAAATTGTGCGAAAATACGAATAAACGTATACATATGTGAGTACATTCCATAAATTTTTCATTTCGACTTGTCGAAAAAACGACAAAAAGGTGATCTTCCTAGTAAAAAAAATTACAAAAAACATTTCTATTCATAAACACAAGTGCATCACCGACTAAACAAGTAAATTCAAAACAATTGTCAGCTTGACAAAAATCACAAAAGCATCAATATTAATGTTTGGGATCAATTATGCTAAAAAAATTTAATATACAAAAATTAAATATTTCAAGTTTTAAATAAAGTCAAATAAAGCCTGACAAAAAATTTAGAACATCCCAAAACGTTTATCCGCTGGCTAATTCATCGAATAAGCAGAAAAGTGAAATGTTGCAGTCACTGCACTATGCACTTGAAATACATTAGTATGATCTCAAAGTGCAAAACAAAAACAAAAACCGGCTTTTGCTAAGCTATAAGAAGTCATATACAATGGCGTACAATGGTAATAGTGGTCAAGACTGTTAGCAACATCAACAGCATAATCGATGCTACACGGCAGACGAGCTTGACAATTTTGCTTTCAATGTTATGCATTTGACGTTATATCATTTGGTTGTTATTGTTATTGCAAAAGTCTGGACTGGACCAGACCAGATCACACAGCTATGCCGGCCAAGTCCAATAGTCCAATCGATAGCAAAGTGAAATTACAGCTTGCTCTCGTGGGGGAGGGGGAAACATTTAGAGGCGGCAGTGAAGAGCGTCCAAACAGGTAGTGAAGAGTGATTGTAGAAAGAGGAAATAGCAACAATAGCAAAAACAGCAACATACTATAAGGAAACGAGTGCATTTGTAATTTCGCAATAGTTACGCTTGCGCAATAGACATATGTACATAAGTATATACCACTAGTGGCTGACTAGCTGGTAAGCGAGCAGTAAGAGCAACCTGAAAAAACGGCAAAAGTAATGAAAATAACAGCAGTATGAAACTACAATAATATGACTGCCAATATCTGTTAAGCAATCGACTGAGAGCCACCGGTTGCCGCTTGCCATTATACTCGCAATGCTGTATTGGCTGTACACATACATTCATACGTGTATGTGTATATATGTTTGTAGGAACTTAAATATGTAAACAATGAATTGTGCTATTAAAACTTAGTGTCTCTGCTTCACAGAATTGTGTATTATACATATTTTATTTGATATTGCCGTCAAAAATTTATGATGTATGTAGGTATGCTCCAGCTGCAAGAATGGGTTATATTCAGTGGGGGAAGTGGGAATGGGAGACATCCGTCTGCAACAGACGGATACGGTGAAATATCTAGAGCTCATCCTGAATAGGAAGCTTTCATAGACGCTAAATGTCGAAGAGTGAGCAAAAAAAAAGCATCGATTGCCTTATACTGCTGTGGACATGGCAAAAGGTAGGATCTCTAACCGAAAGTGGTCGTCTGGCTCTACGACAATCAAGCCCATTATGTTCTATGGAGTTTTTATGTGGTGGAGGACTCTAGAAAATATCACACTTGCAAAGAAACACGAAGCGTTCAACGGGCGATGCTCATCAGGAAATGTGGTGCACTTAGTTCCACTTCAAACATGCCACTTAGCGCCATCTTCAACATAGTGCCCGCAGATATCGTCGGAAGGTGTATGGCTGAGAAAGTTGTTATCAGACTCAGAGAACCTGATATTATTACACACTTTTTGACTTCATATCGGTTCACTTGGATCATGGGGTCGCCAAACCGAACTCTGGCGGCTCCTTCTCTGCCATATACCGACAAGGGAGTTGTTGGTGGGAAGAAGTCGTTGGATGCGAGGGGTGGGTCAAAACTTGGGGAAAAGTTGGTGGAGGGGTTTAATGTTGGGCACTCTCTACTTTCAGACTTTCTGACTATTGCAGTGTCTTCCAAGCTCCGCAGTGTATCCTCCTTCGAAGAAGTGACCATTCACTAAAATAGCAGAGCGGTGATACTAGTCTCGAATCCATTAACAACTCGTTAGGGGTTGGTCAAGGAGTGCCTAACGTCTCTGGCATCGTGTGTGTTTTAGATAAGACTGGTATGGGCGCCAGGCCTTAGCAAGGAAAGGTATCTAGAACCTTGTTTTCTATTATTAGATAGCTGGGCTTCGCGGAAGCTTGGACAAAGCTGGGCAACCATCGGTACATGCGCTGTCGCCAAAGACTTCTGACCTAATATCGATCACAAGGTATTCAGTGGTCCTTTTGCCCTCAGTAAGGGTAGTGTCTCCCTAATACATTTGCTACTAAGCGTTTGGCTAATTTATAAGTTCACAACACAGAATTTTTTCTATGGCTTCACAGAGCACTATATATAGCAGTCCCCGTGCGATCTTTGATCAGTCATCTAACCTAACCTAAGCGACGTTTTTCGGAGTAGATTTTTGACAACTGTTACTTGATTTAGATTCAGTTTAGTACTACTTACATATAATTACTTAGATTTACTACGGAGCAACGGTTGCAAATCAAGCAAATTTATTAACTCGAGTAACCATGGATCGGAGTCACACCACGTTAACTGTAGTGAATAATGTGCGCCCTCTAAGTGGAGCAAAGTGTCGAAGAAGACCCGAGTGAGTCCATATGCCAATTGGAGCGGTGCCCTTCCACTTTATGGCAGTTTTTGTAGAAGGATATTGAAGCTGGTCAAAAATTAAGCGCGTCCAACGTTCGGTGAGGGCCATCGGACCTGATTTTTAAAAGAAAATTTTGTTGAGCGTATTATCTGGCTGTGGCGTGGCTTGTCTACGATTGACGTCTTGGAAGAGAATAGTCGGCACATTATTGGTGACAAATGGAATTTATCTGAGTCAGTGCTGGAGATCACTTGTCCGAAATCATTTTTGAAACATAATGACAAACATTATATTATGTGTGTTTAATTTCTTTTTGAAAATATGCCAAAAAAAATCTCTCTTTAAGTAGTGGTTGGTTCCACCCCGAAAAGCTATTTTCTCAAAAATCTTCAAAGAAAGAGCAACAAAAAAAACATATATGGTATATGCAATTGTTTGATGTTTCTTTTAATTTTTTATTTATGTAAACTCGATGGGCCAATATCCGCTTTACGACTTGCGTCATTTGGGCTAGGTGCCCTATTAAATTTTATTTGACGACTTCCTGCATACAAAGTAGATGCGTCGAAAGAAATGTTTCGAAAAACACGCTCCAAAAGATAAATGTAAATTATTTTTAAATATTCGTACATACGAACTCTTTAAGTAAAAAACTGTGTAAAGACCGTTGTATTGAATACTTTCTGATAGAAAATGGAGAAGAGTACAATAAGATGCTCTTGTCCTGCAGAGAACAAATGAGCATATGCGCAAAAACCGTTAATTTTCGTTATGGGTATTCTAATATTGGAACTAATAAGTATATATACCATAAGTTTCAAAATGTTATTTCCTTTATAACCACGCAAAAGTTCCACAAATCAAAATATTTTTAGAAAACACTAACAAAAATAGTATTTAAAATTTTGTCTCTATATTTATAAAAAAAAATCTATATTACGGAAATTTCTCCACAGGGTTTCCACTCGTAGTCTGTTGTGTACATAAGCTAATATTGACTCAAATATGATTCGTCATCGACTCAAAGTTGGAAAAAATGCGTGTACAGTATGGATTGTGTTAAGTATACGCGAAAGTTACTCCATTGTCTCGTTGTTACAGTTGCTGTTGAATCGAATTCACTTCACTGGACTACATCAGTGACACCTTTTTTATCTTGTTGCCTTTTAGCTCTTCCTTATTTATACTTGTGGGTACATTTTTTGTTTACTTCTTCGCTGTTTTTCGTAAATTTTAATGTCGTTTCCGAATTTCAGTACATTTGCAATGGATTTCGTCGCGAAATGACTTGAAATTATATTGTATTTACTTAACATAAATTCGAATTTGTTATGTGTACTCGCATATTTGCAAAGGCAGAAAGAGAGTGGTAACAAATTGAAAAGTTAAACAGACTATATGGAGTGCAACTAACGGTTTCGTGTTTTTAATTTTTTCTTTTTCTTGTTTTTTTTTTTTTTTGTTTTTGTTTTTAAGAAAGGAATACAAAATATCTTAAGCAAAGAAAGAGAAATTTCTTCGTTGGCGTATTGTAAATATCACAAGCAAAGATTTTCGAAACAGTTCAAAATATTTTGTTATGTTTTATAAACTGCTTTGTTTGGTAGATGTGCAGCTTTTGTAATCTAAAATGTTAATGCAATTGCTGAATCTTCATTTGGTTAACTTTTAAGGTTATGTTGAGGGTAATCTTCGTAAGAACAGAGCCAATTCTGATACAATAAATAAAAAATAAAGGATTTTTACATTGGTTCCTGTTGTAACGGGTATCGCGTTTGGACGTAGGCTAACTGTTAACAACATCAGCTAATGAGAGGCCCAGGAAACGTGGTGTTTCGACGGGACATGCGAAGAGGTAGTTGGAGCCATGCGGGGACTCATTGTAAAATTGGGTTCGATTCTTCATAAGTAAAAGTTTAACCTATTGGAGTAAACAGAACGAAGTCAATCAAGGGTAACTCTAGGTTCGTAAGGCAACTCGAGTTATTTTCAGTTAATATTTTTCTACTACTTGGGAAGCCAGTTTCCTGCTATATGATAGAGAGAGGATTCTGTAAATATTAGTTTCTTCGAAACTACGTGAGTATATGATTTGAAGCACCGTCAAATCAAAAATCTATTTGGAGTTGACTGTTGACGGCTGCTATTATAGAAACGTTGTATAAAATTTAAGATTTCAACTCTATATAGGGGTCGACTAAACTAAATTCTTTATGAAAAGAGACATCTAAGAAGAAAGTATGATGATTCAGCAGTGTGAGTGTAAAATATTAACTTGAAATTAAGAGAGTAAGCTTCGATAGCTGCCAGGAACCGTTAGTGGTATTCGATAGTTGTGCACGAAGCGTCTAACGAACTAAAAATTCTACTCTCTTTTACAAATTTCTCATTTTATTGGTAGATTATTATTGTCTTTATTTACACAATTCTAAAAATACGCATTATTTGTCATTTGGTCGCAATTCGTTGACTTTTATTGCCAAATTCTTCCATGTTGTTCTCCAAAATTCTTTATATAGATATATGTTTGCCTGTATATACGAGTATACAAGTGAACTTATTTTTTAAAGCAAATTCAAGCCATTTTCTTTCACGCCAATCTTAAGTACTTGCACAAGCACACAATGCCGAATACTTGTAGGCAAATATATATTATATAATATGTATATGTATGTATGCGTGAGTGTCTATTTGCATAAAAAATTGTTAATAACTGGCACATTTATGATGTCTAACGATTTTGGCAAAGCTTAACGCCAAGTAGTTGTCGCAGCTTAAAAAATAAATTCTAAGGAATAGGCGATTGATAATTTTTCTCGATATTTTACAATGCAAAGACTACAAACTACACATTCATTCAACTATAAGTTGAAAGCATTGAACCCAAGAAAGTTACGTTTGTGTACCGTAGTATATCCAAAAAAACATACATATTCACATACGTTTAAGTATGTCGGTAAATATTGCCAAAATGCGACCACATCGGTGGCAATAACAACTGTTATTCAGCAACTTCTTACAAACATACGCCCACCTTGATTTCGTGTTCAATGCTCACTGTGGTCCTTAGCAAATCCGCGTGGCTGCATACAGAGAAAGAATTCTTTTGTTCGTTGGCACATTTATGTGATAATTACTTGTATAAATATTTTTAAGTTTAATAAATAGTTGCCGCTGATGTCATTCTGAAATTGGAGTGCTGATGAATTGATGATTTGATATAACGGGTGTTCCAAGTAGAGGTACTTTTTTCAATAGACCTTTTTCTAGAGATCACTAGCGAGTCGTGTCGAGCTCTCATGTTATTTTTGTTCAGTTTCATCATGGAAGGACTTAAGCCTGAACAACGTTTACAAATCGTTCAACTTTATTACGAAAATTCGCTTCGCTCAAATTATGGTCAACATAATAGGCCCACTGAGCGTTATATTTGCAACACCATCACCCATCTTGAGACTCAGCATTCATTATTGGATAATATTGGACCGAATGAACCACATCAAGCACAAAGTGAAGAAAATATAGCAGCTATAGCTGAGAGTGTACCCGAAGACCGGAGAGTCGATTCAACGACTTGGCGTATTTCACATCAAGATCTTAAATTAAAAGCCTGCAAAATACACTCCTCGACTTTTCCAAGCGACATCGCTTCTCTATGGGTTCTTGAAAAGTTCCAAGAATATCCGACGTTTTCGAGCAAAATTTTGTTCAATGATGAGAACCATTTCTGACTTATGGGTATGTAAATAAGGGAAATTGTCGCTTTTGGCACGAAGAGCAATCTGAGGAGATTCAAGAGTAGCTGTTTTATCCAGAAAAAAAACGGTTTGTGTGATATGTGGGCCGGTGGAATCATCGGTCCATATTTCTTTAAAACTGATGCTCGTGAGAACGTAAATAAATAAATTAAAATGATAAATTTCATTAGCCATCTTTATCGCGCCTTGATAACCGACTATTTGATGCCTGAAATTGAAGCTCGTGATCTTGGCGACATTTGATGTCAACAAGACAGCGTCCCCTTTTCACACATCGCATTAATCGATGGATTTATTGAGAGAACACTTCGGTGAGCAGATAATTTCATGTTTTAGTCTGATCGATTGGCCATCAAAATCAAGTGCTGTCACGCCGTTAGACTTTTTTCTGTTGGGATCTGTAAGGTCGGAGTGTCATTCGCCAGTTATCAGTGTTTTATGGAGTCCTTTGGACTCAATGGAAGGGCCATCTGAGACGTAGCCGCGGCCAACACTTGAAAGAAATAATTTTCGAAAAATAAATCCGAAAGAATGTTCTTTCAAATGATGATGTATATTCCCCGTTAAATTTTAAGTTTCTGTGATTTTCGTTAAAAAAGTAGGGAATCTTGAAATGGATAAAGCTGCATGCATATAAACAGGGTCGGATCCAGAGTAGAATTTTGGGAGGAGAACAATATACATTTGTACTTGTGACTCAAAGTCCTTTTCTCCGCGGAGTGTCACTTATGATGGAAATAATATATAGTATAACTTTTAACTTTTGAGGGGAACTCTCTCTCTGGAATAATCTTAAAGAAAATAAGAAAAAACATTGAGTTTGCTCAAATTGTCTTCAGGAAATTTTAAAGTGGTGGATAAATATTCTTTCATTAAATATTTGAAATAAATCGACTGGAAAGATTGTCTAGAATTTCTAAACCGGTTTTAGAAGAAGATTTTCGACGAAGTGGTCGTACTTATACTTTGTGTGCCCTGCGTTAAGTTCCGTGTGCACTGAAACTGTTGGCCTATAAAAATATCATTGGAAATCTAGACCTACGGAGTAATTAGTTCCTCTTTCTTCATCGCTGGGCATTTTCGGTGCATATATAAATTATAATTTTTAATCAAAAAATTTACAAATTTTATATAAAGATTTCGAAAAGACGTAGATAAGGCAGGTAAAGTTCAGCTTGTAACCCACAACAAGTTTTCTTCAGAAATATATATTTTTCAAGAAATATTTCTCTGTGTATCAGTAAAATAAATTATGTACTGCATGTAAAAAAAAATGAAATGAGCATAGTATTCGCAAATGTAATTTGAAAAACACTTCAGAAGTCAAGTGTACCACATATAATAATGCGCAGTACTCGTATGTACAATATGTATGTATATAAGTACATACGTTTGAAAATTTATTACCCCACATGTCTTGCTTGTTTTGACTTCGTTTTTGACAAAACATGTGGGTAGAAATAATGATAGTAATTTGCATGCGTGTGGCTTTACAAAAATAAAGAGAAATAATAAAGTTTCCGCAACAATAAAATTTTGGGCGTTTATAAGTTTCGGGTCAAAGGAAATTATATAACTTGAGGAATTCAAAAAATACGACGATCAAAGATTGATTCAAAAAATTATCAAAATGTTTAATAACTATGGTAAGAAAAAATTACGTTTGACTATAGAAAGCTCAAAAAGATTTTGATCTAAAAAACCCAGAATAAGCCGATATTTTTTGTTTGACTTAAAATATGAAAATAATCGGAATCTGTTAAGCTTGGTGGCTTTATTGACCCAGAAACAATGACCTAGAAGGATGCGCGTGCATTAAATAACCCAATTATGTGGTGTAACAATATTCTATAAATCATAGCAATAATATTTTTATGAGATTTCTCAACTTGTGATGGTGTAAAGATAGTGTCAAAGATAGAACTGCTTGCTATAGCTTGCAACGAATGTTTTTTAATTGTATGAATTTCGGTTTTAATTGAACGCCTTTAAGCCTGTGTGCCTAGATCTAGGTCGCTATTAATAAAAATATATGTACATAGCATATGTATTTACATAAATATTTAGTGCTGTAAATATTGAGACAGATTTGTTGCTGAGTAAAACTTTTAAAGCTATGAAGTTGAAAAGATTCCAAGGGCATGGAAAAGTTTGAAAAGGGATCGTTGGAAGATCTTATGGTTATATCAGTAACTAGAAGTTATCAGAAATACATACTTTGAAAACCATAACAATATACTTCGCTGATAAATAAAATAAGTTTTTTGTAAAAAAATAATTGAAAATTCGACTTACC
Source organism: Bactrocera correcta (assembly GCA_027475135.1). Lineage (NCBI taxonomy): Eukaryota > Metazoa > Arthropoda > Insecta > Diptera > Tephritidae > Bactrocera > Bactrocera correcta. The sequence continues at coordinate 101,696,812 of CM050325.1, forward strand.
AACTCTAAGTATTTGAGCAACAATATAAATAACTGAGACACCTAGGGTTACTATCATTTTACATATGGAATAAATGTACTAATTTTCTTGACATAACCTGTTATATCGGGTGATCCATGCGGGGTAGAGGTTCTTTTTTCAGTAGCCTTTTTTGCAGATCTGACGTGAGTCATGTTAAACTTTCATGTTAGTCTTGCTCTGTAATGTTTGGCATTTCAGCATGGAAACCAAACTTACACCAGAACATCGTTTAAAAATCGTTTAATTCATTCATTATTGGATAATATTCGATTGAATAGACCATGTCCAGTACGCAGTGAAGAAAATATTACAGCCGCTGAGAGTGTACATAAAACCGTGGCGAGTCGATCCGGCAGTAACTCGGACTGACGTATGGAAGGACTTGACGCATTTTGCATTGAGATCTTAAATTGAAAGCTTACAAAATACAGCTTGAGCAAGAACTGAAGCCGCTCGACCTTCCCCAGAGACTTCTCTTCGCTCTATGGGCTATGGGTTTTGAAAAGTTCCATTTCTGGCTCAATGGGTATGTAAACAAGCAAAATTTCCGCATTTTGGGCGAAGAAAAAATCACGGTTTGGCATAGTTTGGTGTGTCACGCCTCAATCATTGTATTTATTGAGAGAACACTTCGATAAGGAGATAATTTTACGTTTTTTGTCAGTCGATAGGCTACCAAGATCATGTGATATCACACCGTTAGACGTTTTCCTGTGGAGATGTGTAAAGTCTAAAGTCTATGAAGATAATTGGAGCAAAACATTACGTGTGTCATCGCCAGTTACCAGTCGAAATATTTGAACGAGTCATCGAAAATTGTACTCAACGGATGAATCATCTGAGACGTAGCCACGGCCAACATTTGAAAAAGATAATAAATCTGAGTTCATTCGAATAATGATAATTATTCCTGATTAAATTTGAAGTTTTTGTGTTTCTACTTTAAAAAAATGAGGGAACTACGAAATGGATCAACATTTACTTTTTTTGGTTTTTGGATTTCAAGTAATTTTAAGTAGAAAAATCTTCCTCATCAGTCTTTTTCGGTGATCCTCCAGGAGATAGGCTGCGGTACCAACCGAAACCAAAATTTTTAAAAATGAATTGCCGATTAGTAAAGTACATTATTTCGAATTATTTATCAAATAAAATGACTCTTCAGACTTACAAGTGACCACGAAAAATGGTCCCATTTAGGCAACGAATGTACATATTTGAATACATTGTTTGGATGTATTTATCTCATTTGTCAAATTTTGTCCAATTTATATGCTGAGAGATTTTTTTTACGGTTTCAAAAAAAAAATATTGATTCGCGACGTAACTACATATGTTCTCAAGACATTGGTATAAAGCTCAGGTTTTTTTGAATAGTTCGATTTTAGTTGTAAGCTGGATGTTTTTCGTAGCATGCAGGGAATCCATATATGAAATGGGGTAAGATTGAAACATTTACAACAGATCAGGAGTCAGTCAGCCCCAGAGGCGGATGCAGAAATAGCTATTTTCCCCCTCTATCTCCGCCACTTTGCAGTCCGTACAATAGAGGATATTTAATGTCTTCTTCTCTGATATGAAGTAATACTTAGTCCAGTGGTCCTGTGGGGGTGACATGAGATGGGAGTAGGTTAGGTTTAGCGGATTAAAGTTCCGCACGCCGGCTTTCGATGCTTGCTCCTACTATAAAAAAAATTGGTGTCATATGCATAACATATATGACGCATACATACTATATATAATACATATGTACAACTCTACATATGCGCCTATGTACTTTAAGAGCCAACTTGTAATGCATTGCTTGTCTTTGAAATTTTTTAATTGTTGGTTAATTTTAATATGCAATGCGTTACACTAACGCTTGAAAGGAATTGCGTGACATTTAATAAGTTTCCACGAAATTTCATACATTTTGGATATGTCCGGCGCACGCATGCATGCATGTAGTGCGCTAAACACGCACCGAATTTTGTATGCGCTTACGTCAAAACATATGTAAGAGTGTGTGTATTTCCAAAAATCATAATTAAAACTTTATGTCTGAATACAAATCAATGAATAATGAATGGGTTTTTAAACGATAACCAAGTTTGTTGTCAGTTTGCATGTGTGTATGCATACTTATTGTAATAACTGTAAACTTGCAAGTGTGTTTTGAATTGCAATAATGCAGTGACACACACACAAACATATAGGACTATGCACGTGCCTGCTGCTACGAATTGGAGTTATGCATTTTTAATAAACTGTCCGGCATGCACAAGAGTACATATATACATATATGTATGTATATATTGTAAAACCAAAAGAAGCAATATAAATAGAAAACTATAAGAAATAAAAAAAATGTTTTTGAAAAATGAGTCATTACTCACCTTTTTCCGTTTTGCGTGTTTCCGTCGGTTTTACTTTGATAAATTTATTTTTAGTTTAGTTCAACTAAATGCAGGCGTCGTGAAGTAGTATGGAGTTGCTGTTGTAAGTAGATATATATTTATGTGTGTGTTTAGTTTTATTTGTTTTTTTATGAGATTATGTTCAACACTCCATCAATGCGAAATTGTGGTTCTGAAAAATAGAGAAAAACGGTATTTTTTATTAATAAAACAATATATTTTTTAATATTTGCTTTTAATTTTTTATTCATTTCTTTATTTTTCATTGATAAAAAAAATGTTTTTTTTTTAATATTTTAAATTTTTTTAAAATATTTTTTATTAAAATTTTTATATATTTAGTTATGCCTTTTACATTCACATAAAATTTATACATAATTATAATAGTCTGTAGAATGTCATAAAAGAGAGTAAGGAGTAAATCCTATAAGCTTACAGGCACATATATGTACATACATATGTTGTAAATATATGAGCACATAGTTGTGTAAATACATCTATAAAGCCATAAATATGTAGTGCTTTATGCCTGCATTCTCTTGCCTGCCCACATTTGCATTTTCAATTCACGCTGTTGTCGAGTAAGTTGTTTTCCAGTTGTCGTTGCGCTGCGCTGTTGGGTTGTGGGGTTACGAGTGCGTCCGACAATTAAGCAATAATGCGATTATAAAGCAACAGCCAGCCGCATATTCCGACAAAACTGGGTCATGTTCTGTCTTCGTTCTTTGTGCCTTCTTCCGCTTTTAATTCGATGGAGTATGAGAACTTACACAAATTCTTAAAGGCATTTACATATACATATGATGTCTATATACCTATGTATATAAATGATATATTTATATGGTGCTTTATGAGTATTACATATGTTTAGTCGTTTCGTGGTTTTGCCTGATCTCTTCTTAAAATATTATAAATTTACTTTTTTAGCCATAAGACCGTTATGCAAGAAGAAAACAGAAAGTAGTAAAGGAAATATCTTTGACGATCAATGGATATATAAGTTTGAGTCTGTATATTCTTTTAATATGATATTTCGTTATAGCATCAGTGACAGGGACGGGCTGATAACAGTTCGCCTCTGTTGTGTCTAGCTAAGGTCAGACTTTTTATCTATATATGTACTTGTACTCCTCTAAAGCCAGTATTCAGATCGGGAGTCTTACTCCCGAGAAGAACTAGAATAACGTTAACACCACCCGTACCAAGGCTCAGCCTGGTTAGGAACCTTAAATAGCCCAGTCTCGAACTGAGCTTACTGATACCTGTTCCCCTTCGTAATTATAGCCTTATTTGCGAAGCGGTGGCTGTGACCAACTACAATCTTGGATACAGTATATGAACTAAGAAAGAGAAGACAAGAATATAAAAAAATTAAAGGAGTTTATCCTCAGAAAGACAAAAGCAACAGCAGCATCCGGAATCAAACTCCATAGCCAAAGTATGGCTACATAGCGGAGACGGTCTGCTTGGGAAAGTTCTATTTTTAGGGTCGATGATCCAACGAGAAAAGATAAGGAGATGCGTCGTGCTGCCTGCCTTCTGAGAAGCTAGAAGTTACAACCGCCAATTAATATGGAGTTTACAACTGAGTTTTAATAGTCTAATGATTGCGCGATCATGTTTCTATCCAACTTTAAGTTTGAACCGCCACCAGCGGCTAGGTCGTCGTTCCAAAGGCCGTAGACAAAAGTGACATCCGCTAAATTATTAGCTGATGTGTCCCATAACCGCATTATCACTGGTGGGCAGGATGAGAGAGATGCCAACGGTAAAAATTCCTAAGTCACAATGGGAATGGATACAAGCTGCACTAAAAAACATAGCGCTAGAAGTGCCATCTAGTAATATGAGTCCGCTACCGACATGCACAGACATCGGTTGGTACCGAAGTATACCCCGAAGCCAGGCTGGTAGAGGTGCCAGGAAAGACATACCGCCCAGAACAGGGCAATAGCCCTTCATCTCACTCGGGCCAGGAAACCAAATCTCCAAACTGAGAAGTGAACATGGGTTAGATTTATGAGTTTAGGCTAGAAAAGTCATTACTCAAATATGAATGGCATTTCTAAAAAGGATTTATTAAGTTTGCAACGTATTTTGTAACACCCAGAGGGAAACGTGGGCGACCATATAATTATTTTTCTCTTGTTTTAGATGATTAGCTTAGATAAATAAGAAGGAAGTACTTAATGAATTGGAGGATGGAGCCGTGTAAAAGTTCCCGGAAGTTAGGAAATCACCATCCACTTAGGAGTGGCCGAAAACAATTCTTTTACATATGGCTCAGACAGCGTATGACTTCCGGACTTAGATCAAGTATCCTCTGGATAGCCAAAAAACATCCGATTAAAAGCAGGGCTTCGGGACTCACCACGTAAAAAACCCTACTAATGAAAAGGACTCAGCTAATTATAACCAATAAAGAAGAAGACTTAAGGGGTTAGGAGTAGTTAGAATTAAAAAAAAAAAATATTTTATACAGCTTTTAGTATACATAATAAACTCGGTTCTGATGGAAGGATTTTTATTTTTTCGATAATGTAGATTTTTTAAGACCAATTAACTGTTGACTTTTTTGCAAAAATTTAGAAAAAAAATTTCCTCCATTTTGTTAATTTTGAAAAAAAAATAAAATCCTTCTATCAGGACCGGAATTATCTATTTATAAAACTATCTTTTTTTGGCCGATTGTTTTTAGATGAATCTCCAAGGACTTATGCTTGTCACCGCAAGTACCTTTTGTTGGAACAGGTTCAACACACAAACAAACTATAACTTTGGAAATTAAATTTTTTTTGAAATTTTCTTGACTTAAAGTCCACACATCCTTTAATAATGCCATATTACTACTTTTGTAAAATAACATGATTTAGTAGCAAAAAAAAAAAAAATGATGGCTCTCATTTTTTCCTGCCTCTGATTACCCCTAACCCCTTAATAGCAATTGCCTTTTAAATGTCGCTTCTTCTAAATGAAGTAAAGCCTAGAGTATAAAATATTGGAAATATAGATATTTTATAACTTTTATAGCTAACGGGTGATCCAAGTAAAGGCAATTGTTTCAATCTCGGAGAGGTTTGGTTTCAACAAGACTTTTGGTTTCAACAAGATGACGCCACTTCCAACACATTGCATAAATCAATGGATTTATTGAGAGGACACTTCGGTGAGCAGATAGTTTCACGTTTTGGGCCGGTCGATTGGCACCAGGATCGCGTGATGTCAGACTATAGATATTTTCCTGTGGGGATATGTAAAGTCTAAAGTCTATGGGGACAATCTCGCTTCGATTCAGGTCTTGGGGCAAAACATTGCTCGTGTTATTCGCTAGTTATCAGCGAAATGCTCGATCAAGTCACGGAAAATTGAGGTCAACGGATGGACGAACACAACGCGGACAAAATTTGAAAGAGATATTCTTCAAAAAATAAATACCAAAAAATGTTCTTTCGAATGATAGTAAATATTCGCCAATAAATTTTAAGTTTCTGTATTTTTTTTTAAGTCGGGAACCGCGCCAGAGATCACCCTTTGTAACGAAAACTTATAATCAGCTTGCATATTTCTCAATATGTAATTGGTGCAGTGCGACCTTAACATCATTGCAAATATTAAAATATAAATTGCTAACATTTACAGATGTGCGTGAATCTGAAATAAATTTAAAAACTCACACACATATGCTGCCACACATGTGTAAATTATGCTTGTATGCAGCGATTCAGACACATTTTGATTAAACAAAAGCGGCCTATACGGGAACACCGCGCACGCAATTTCATTATGTCGGTATCGGCTGATTGCTGATTGCAGTCTCTATTGTTGGAACAGCAGCGGCAGCAGCAATGTCTATATTTATTGACTTCAATATTCGCAAATATAGCCTTTTTATTAAAAATTATTTTCTACATACATACATACATTTAGTATATGCTGGTGCATTGCATGCTTTACCAAACGCTGCAATTATTCGCATAGTCGAGCCAAAAAGCGCGTCGATATGAAAACGATTTTGTTTTTCCATGCTCTGCAACCGCCCTCGCAGTTCGCAAGCATTGACTATCTATTGGGTTTGCGCCTATGTATGTAAGTATGTATATATAAATATATATATACTGCTATACATATGTATGTATGTATATATGTATGATATACCTATCTACTAGTATATGCAACTGCAAGTCGGTCATTTATATCTGCCTGCGTGTTGCCATGCCGGCGTGCGTGTGTATGTACGGCGCGCTTTTGCGCAATTGCGAAACAAAATTATCAAAGGCCTTGAGCCAAAAAGGAGTGCATGACTTGCAAGCGCTAGTGCAACGTAACAAAAAAAAAACAAAATTTAAGAAAATGTATTGGCGTTTTTGTATATTTGTATTTATATCTATATAGATATTTATGCACCAGCTTAGGTCTATTTTGCTATAAATAATAAAAAAAAAAAAAATTTCCCAAAAAAAAATATAACTGTTTTTTTTGCAATGCTAGCGTTTTCTATATTTTAAATTTTTTTTTTTTGGCTTGTCTGCGGCAATAATCTGGGGTAAATTGTGCGAAGATATAAATTTTGTTTAATAGGCTTCCTTACAAGGAGTTGATTTGATCGGTCAGTTTGTATGACTGCTATATGCCCTAGTGGCCTAATCTTTCTTCGGACATTACACTAAAGTTTTAGGCAGTTTTTTAATCCAAATTTTTTAAAAATATTTTGTCTATTCAAAAAGGTTTCCATACAAGATATTCACTTTAAGTAGTCAGTACTTGAGACAACTATATGCTATAGTGATCCCATTTACAATATCGTCACCTAAAATGCAAAATAGCGCACAGTAAGAAAAGTCGAATTTGTGTTTTTTATTGCTTACGACTGACTACGCCATGTTACTTATGTATACGTATGTATTATAGCATAAAATTGTCAGCTTTAGCTCTCAGATATAACCATTTCTATTACATCGTTTTTCTTTCGCCTGTAAACTTGTGAAAGTGATGTTACGCTATTTTGCAATTTAGATGACCATATACTCTTTGCAAAATTTTTTGAAATGGTAGAGTTCAACCACAAATATTTCGGTTCTATATTAAAACCTATTTTCTTGAAGATGCAAATTTTATAAAATGAAATTTCTAAAAATTATATTTTTATAATCCAAATCGAGTTATTTCGTTCAGGTTTATTTTTACCCATTTTGATTAAGTTGTAATGGTCTTATATTTGCAGATAGCCTCTGGGCTGGGTCAGTCTAAAGACTTGAAAAAAGGGCCTAACTTAAAAATTTATTATGGAAATAAGGAAAAAGGAATTGAATTTGTATATTTAAAGACTCATCAAATTTACATATGTATATATATTTGAATGAAAAAAATTATTTTATACTGAAATTTTGATAAAAAATGATGGCTAGTGCGGAATTCTTCAAAAGCAGATAGAGGGCCTCGAGGGCCTATGGAGATTAAAAGAGCTCGTAGTGTCAGAAAATAAAGAAAATGCACCGGAACGGATCCGGCCAAGGCCTGTCAACTCGGCAAAAATTTTTCCGCTACAATAACAACAACAATAAAAACGGTACCATCGTCTGCTGTTTTGTTGAATTTTTATAATTCTAATAATTGACCAAGGGTTTTAGGACCATAAAGTATACTTTAAGTAAGAAAATGGATTTCTTGAAATCATTATCTTTATTTATTATCTCATTAAATTCTACACCACTCTAGAATATTGTACTAAATTTACAAGTTCATCAGAGTAATAGTTTCGGAGATAGAACTCTTTTTTTGAAATCATTTGGGCAAAATTTCTCGAGAACTACTCAACCGAACTTCTTGAAATTCAACACAGGCCTTTGATATACAAAACTTAAAGATTTGTATAAAGGATCTTTTTCGATTACAGCTATTAGAAAAAAATGTCACGGAATTTTCTCCGAAATTTTGCTTTTTTGGCAAAAATGTCTGCCAAAAATTCCATTTTCATTCTAATTAAGGATTCAACTAAAACACGTATTTTTCACTTTAGATGATTCTGTAAGGAGTTATCCTGCCAATGCGGCTGCAACTTTTTTCCGAGGTGTCACCGGAAATGGCGTCGCAATGGCCGAGTTAAAAATATTTTTTTCCAAAAATTTCTGAATTTCTTTGTTAATAGTGTATGTTTGTAACTATAAAAAATTCAAAAAAAAATATTTAATTTTTTATGTGAGAAAAATATTGTTGAAAAATGCTGTTTTTTACCCGAGGAAACCCACGTAACCTCTTAACTTAGTCAAGCATGAGAGTTTATAATTTTCTAGTGCGACTAGGTAAGGAATTGATTGATTTTTATATCTTAATGGAATATTTATACAATAATATAAAAATTTTTTTTTTTCGAAAATTTCTTATTGAACTGTCTAAAATTTGTAACTTTTTTATATTTTATTTTTCAAGAATTTTACACTCATTAAACAATTTGAAAGCTTTGACTCCATTCTCATGACACAGACATATCTTATTTTTACACTATTAACTCTGTATTATAACGGTTAACATGCATTTCCACAGCTTGCTTAATTAATTTTTATTTTAAATATTTTTTATGGGTATTTCAAAGGGCAGACAAATTTTGAAAGAACTAAAAAAGTATACGATTACAAAAACTACAATAACCTATAATTTAGACAATTACAATTGCAGATATATATTTTTAGTAATTTTAATTGCATGCTGGAAGTCCATAATTTCATAAAAAAAAAAATTAAATTAAACAAAAACCTATTTTCATGCATCAAATTTCCGATAAAACTGAAAGTTAAACTGCATTTACAATACATACATGCATACATACATATGAATGTGTGTACGTATGTCTGTGCGGCGCGCCGTTTTAATTTTCAAACTTCGAAGTTGAATAATAAATTATGTGCAAATAAATCAAATAGTTGTCTGACGATAATAAAACCACTTCACATGCAATATGACTACTAGTAACAACAACAACACTAGCAGCAACAACACCGATCAGGGTTACTCACACACTGTACGACAATAAAACGCAGCAGCAACAGAAACTGTGTGCCCGGCTGGCTGCTTGGCCTGCCTGCGTCAATTTAAGCGAAGATAAATGAGAACAACTTAAAAATGGCAAACGACACATGCAATTGCATTGAGATAGGTCACTCACACGACGCGCCACAAACACATGCGCACGCACACCCAACCATATGCATTTGACTGCACATGCAATGCAGGCACATATATGTGTGCTTTTTTTTAATACATACATACGTGTGTGTGTGTGCTTTTTTGTACATAAGTATGAGTGTTTGTGTTTGCTTGTAGCTATGTAAATATGTGTGCGCAAAGCAATATTGACAAACAGGAGCTGGGGTGCAACTGCAATGCGACACTTGCCAGCGGTGCTCTTTGCCATGCGGAGCATGCGAATAATGGAAGTTGTGAGCAAAATAAACGTAGCATATGTGTGTATATGTGTATGTATGTACATATATTGCATAGCGAGTGCATAATGAGAGGGAGAGTGTTGAAGTTGTGCAAAGAGCTTGCATTTGCAAAGTTGTGCGGCCGTTGGCGGTGGTTGAAATAGCAGATAACTTTTTATTCTTTCTTAGACAGCAGCTATGCTTGCAGATGAAAAAATCGGTAGCGTTAATTGTTATGAATTGTTGACTGCTTGGCGTAAATAAAATATATATAGTACATGTACATATGTATATCAACAAATGTGCATATGTATATGTGCATTAATACAAAAAAAAAAAGTCTAACCGCCTTTTCATGCACCGCATGCAATTCACTTTTAGACTCAATCAAAAAAAAAAAAAAAACAAAAATTAACCGCACTTCAAATATCACGTATACGCCCCCACCAACCCACTCAAGTACTAGCAAGTGCCGTCGCCTGTCGCCTGTATTGCTAGACGCGCCTCCTCATTCGCAGCGCAGCCTCAATTTCATTTTCATTTCACTCTCAATTGCAGCTGGTTTGCACACAAGCGTGCTTACCGCCGCTGCCACTCCACCAAACTGCACTGCGGCGAACAGCTTTTTAAGAGCATGTGCTCGTGCGCATGCACTTTGCCAGCACACACACTCACATATTTAATGGTATTTACTTGCATATTGTCTATATATGCTTTTGCGCCTTTGCATAGGTAGATATTACCCTCTGCCGTTTTTCGCTATTTGCTTGCTTAGTGCACGCTGTGAGTTTTGGCGAGCGTTGCAAACTTATTCAGTGCTGCTAGAAGAGCCAGCTGAGCAGAGAGTGCATTTTTTCGCATTAACAAAGCGTGTTTAGTTGAGTTACTGCAGCTCACTTGTAGCTAGTTAGTTGTTCAAAGAGCAAATACAAAAATGATCAGATGTGTTTATACTCATATATAGAAATATACATACATATATGTATGTATGTATGTATGTATATATCGACATGTTTATAAGTAAAGAGTGGCGCGTGTGTATGCATGCACTTTGTAACCATTAAGTAATAAATGCACTATAAAAATGCTAAACGTTTTAAGGCTTAATTTTCACATGCATATTTGTAAACAAAGTCAAGTAAGTACATTATATTTTTAATGAATTTTGTTATACATATGTGTAGACACATTTCTTAAAGTAAATATGACATTTTAATTGCTTTAAGGGACCTTTGTGTTCAATTAGCTTTTGGAATTCAACTATAAATATACAACTGGTTCTAAATATCGGCTTATAAATGTCATTTATGGAAATAATATTATATATGTATGTACGTATTAGCTTCTTCTTCTTCTTTACTGGCGTAGACACCGCTTACTCGATTATAGCCGAGCCAACAACAGCGCGGCAGTCGTTTCTTCTTTTCGCTACGTGACGCCAATTGGATATTCCAAACGAAACCAGGTCCTTCTCCACTTGGTCCTTCCAACTGAATGGAGGTCTTCCTCTTCCTCTGCTTCGGTTACTGCGTCGAATATTTTCAGAGCTGGAGTGTTTTCGTCCATTCGGACAACATGACCTAGCCAGCGTAGCGTCTTTTAATTCGTTTTGCTATCTCAATGTCGTCGTATATCTCGTACAGCTCATCGTTCCATCCAATGCGATATTCGCAGTGGTCAACGCGCAAAGAATCATAAATTTTTCGCAGAACTTTTCTCTCGAAAATTTGCAACGTCGACATACTTATCAGTTGTTGTCATCGTCCAAGCCTCTGCACCATAACGCAGGACGCGAATAATGAGTGCCTTATAGAGTTTGGTTTTTGTTCGTCGAGAGAGGACTTTACGTCTCAATTGCCTACTCAGTCCGAAGTAGCACCTGTTGGCAAGAGTTATTCAGTAATCGATCTACTTATATGACTTCAC
>CM050325.1:101709072-101733936 GCA_027475135.1 Bactrocera correcta
TATTGCAATACGGGAAATTTTTCTAAATGCACTGCCGTTATACCGTTAAGGCTTTATGTAGACTTCAGTATGCTAAAAAATGTTTATTAACTTAATATGTTAAACTAATGATTTGAAGCATTTCGATACCGATAGCTAAATGTGTATGTACAAGAAAATCGACTTTATACCTAATATAAGATTACGGAATTCTTCTAAATGCACTGCCGTTATGCCGCCATGGCTCTATGTCACCTTTATTACGTTAAAGAAGGTTAACTAACTTAAATATGTTAAACGAATGAGTTGCAGCATTTCGATATCGATAGCTAAATGCGTATATACAAGAAAATCGACTTTTTACTTAAATATAAGATTACGGAATTCTTCCATTAGCACTGCCGTTATACCGTTTTGGCTTTATGTAAACTTCAGTAAGATAAAGAAGGTTTATTTACTTAAATATGTTAAACTAATGATTTAAAGCATTTCGATATCGATTTATGTACAACAAAATCGACCTTATACCTAAATATAAGATTACGGAATTCTTCCAAATCTACTGTGGTTATGATGCCATGGCTTTATATCAACTTCAATACGTTAAAAAAGGTTAATTCCCTTAAATATGTTAAACTAATGATTTGAAGCATTTCCATATCGATTGATAGATGCGTATATACAACAAAATCGACTTTATACCTAAATATAAGATTAGGGAATTCTTCTAAATGCACTGTCGTTATGCCGCCATGGCTTTATATCACCTTCATTACGGTAAAGAATGTTAACTAACTTAAATATGTTAAACTAATGATTTGAAGCATTTCGATATCGATTGCTAAATGTGTATGTACAACAAAATCGACTTTATACCTAAATATAAGATAACGGAATTCATAAAAATATACTGCCGTTATGCCGTTATTGCTTTATGTTAACTTCAGTTCGTTAAAGAAGGTTTATTAACTTAAATATGTCAAACTAATGATTTAAAGCATTTCGATATCGATTGCTAAATGCGTATATACAAGAAAATCGAATTTATACCTAAATATAAGATTACGGAATTCTTCCAAATGCACTGTCGTTATGCCACCATGGCCTTATATCAACTTCAATATGTTTAAGAAGGTTAATTAACTTAAATATGTTAAACTAATGATTTGAGGCATTTCGATATCGATTGCTAAATGTGTATATACAACAAAATCGACTTTATACCTAAATATAAGATAACGAAATTCCCACAAATGCACTGCCGTTATACCGTTATGGCTTTATGTGAACTTCAGTAAGATAAATAAGGTTAATTAACTTAAATATGTTAAACTAATGATTTGAAGCATTTCGATATCGATTGCTAAATGCGTATATACAAGAAAATCGACTTTATACCTAAATATAAGATTACGGAATTATTATAAATGCACTGCCGTTATGCCGCCATGGTTTTATGCCAACTTCAGTTCGATAAAGAAGGTTTATTAACTTAAATATGTTAAACTAATGATTTGAAGCATTTCGATATCGATTGCTAAATGAGTATATACGAGAAAATCGACTTTTTACCTAAATATAAGATTACGGAATTCTTCCAAATGCACTGCCGTTATGCCGTTAAGGCTTTTGTAGACCTTAGTAAGATAAAGAGGGTTAATTAGCTTAAATATGTTTAACTTATGATTTGAAGCATTTCTATATCGATTGCTAAATGAGTATATACAAGAAAATCGACTTTATACCTAAATATAAGATTACGGAATTCTTTCAAATGCACTGCCGTTATGCCGTGAAAGCTTTTGTAGACTTTAGTAAGACAAAGAGGGTTAATTAGCTTAACTATGTTAAACTAATGATTTGAAGCATTTCGATATCGATTGCTAAATGTGTATATGCAACAAAATCGACTTTATACCTAAATATAAGATCACGTAATTCTTCTAAATGCTTTGCCGTTATGCCGGTAAAACGTTTGTAGACTTTAGTAAGATAAAGAGGGTTAATTAACTTAAATATGTCAAACTAATGATTTGAAGCATTTCTATATCGATTGCTAAATGAGTATATACAAGAAAATCGACTTTATACCTAAATATAAGATCACGTAATTCTTCTAAATGCTTTGCCGTTATGCCGTTAAGATGTTTGTAGACTTCAGTAAGATAAATAGGGTTAATTATCTTAAACATGTTAAACTAATGATTTGAAGCATTTCGATTTCGATTGCTAAATGAGTATATACAAGAAAAGCGACTTTATACGTAAATATAAGATTACGTAATTCCTCTAAATGCTTTGCCGTTATGCCGTTAAGAAGTTTGTAGACTTCAGTAAGATAAAGAGGGTTAATTAACTTAAATATGTTAAACTAATGATTTGAGGCATTTCGATATCGATTGCTAAATGTGTATGTACAAGAAAATCGACTTTATACCTGAATATATGATAACGGAATTCTTCTGCAAGCCCTGCCGTTATGCTGTTAAGGCGTTTGTAGACTTCAGTAAGATAAAGGGGGTTAATTAACTTAAATATGTTAAACTAATGATTTGAGGCATTTCGATATCGATTGCTAAATGTGTATATACAAGAAAATCGGCTTAATACCTATATATAAGATTACAGAATTCTTCCAAATGCACTGCCGTTATACCGTTATGGCTTTATGTTAACTTCAGTTAGTTAAAGAAGGTTTGTTAACTTAGATATGTTAAACCAGTTATTTGAAGCATTTCGATATCGATTGCTTAATGCATATATACAAGAAAATCGACTTTATACCTAAATAAAAGATTACGGAATTCTTCCAAATGTACTGTCGTTATGCCACCATGGCTTTATATCAACTTCAATACGTTAAAAAAGGTTAATTAACTTAAATATGTTAAACTAATGATGCGTTTTTTAATGAAGCATTTAGATATCGATTGCTAACTGTGTATATACAACAAAATCGAATTTATACCTAAATAAAAGCTAACGGAATTCTTCTACATGCACTGCCGTTATGCCGCCATGGCTTTATGTTATTTTCGGTGCGTTTAAGAAGCTTTATTAACTTAAATATGTTAAACTTATGATTTGAAGATTTTCGAAATCGATTGCTAAATGAGTATATACAAGAAAATCGACTTTATACCTAAATATAAGATTACGGAATTCTTCTACATGCACTGCCGTTATGCCGCCAAGGCTTTGTGTTAACTTCAGTGCGTTAAAGTAGGTTTGTTAATTTAAATTTGTTAAACTAATGATTTGAAGCATTTCGATTTCGATTGCTAAATGAGTATATACAAGAAAATCGACTTTATACCTAAATATAAGATTACGGAATTCTTATAAATGCTTTGCCGTTATGCCGTTAAGGCGTTTATAGACTTCAGTAAGATAGAGAGGGTTAATTAGCTTAAATATGTTAAACTAATGATTTGAAGCACTTCGATATCGATTGCTAAATGTGTATATACAACAAAATTGACTTTATACCTTAATATAAGATTACGAAATTCTTCTAAATGAATTGCCTTTATGCCGTTAAAACGTTTGTAGACTTCAGTGGGTTAAAGTAGGTTTGTTAACTTAAATATGTTAAACTAATGATTTGAAGCATTTCGATTTCGATTGCTAAATGAGTATATACAAGAAAATGGACTTTATACCTAAATATAAGATTACGGAATTCTTCTAAATTCCTTGCCGTTATGCCGTTAAGGCGTTTGTAGACTTCAGTAAGATAGAGAGGGTTAATTAACTCAAATATATTAAACTAATGATTTGAGGCATTTCGATAGCGATTGCTAAATGTGTATATACAAGAAAATCGACTTTATACCTAAATGTATGATAACGTTAAGGCGTTTGTAGACTTCAGTAAGATAAAGGGGGTTAATTAACTTAAATATGTTTAATCGACTTTATACCTAATATAAGATTACGGAATTCTTCTAAATGCACTGCCGTTATGCCGCCATGGCTTTAAGCCAACTTCCGTTCGTTAAAGAAGGTTTATTAACTTAAATATGTTAAACTAATGATTGGAAGCATTTCAATATTGATTGCTAAATGTGTATATACAAGAAAATCAACTTTATACATAAATATAAGACTACGGAATTCCTCCAAATGTATTGGCGTTATGCTGCCATGGCTTTACATCAACTTCAATACGTTAAAGAAGGTTAATTAACTTAAATATGTTAAACTAATGATTTGAAGCATTTCGTTATCGATTGCAAAATGCGTATATGCAACAAAATCGGCTTTATACCTAAATATAAGATTACGCAATTCTTCTAAATGCACTGTCGTTATACCGCCATGGCTCTATATCACCTTCATTACGTTAAAAAAGGTTAACCAACTTAAATATGTTAAACGAATGATTTGAAGCATTTCGATATCAATAGCTAAATGTGTGTATACAAGAAAATCGACTCTTTACCTAAATATAAGATTGCGGAATTTTTCCAAATGCACTGCCCTTATACCGTTTTGGCTTTGTGTAAACTTCAGTAAGATAAAGAAGGTTAATTAACTTAAATATGTTAAAATAATGATTTACAGCATTTCGATATCGATTGCTAAATGTGTATATACAACAAAATCGACCTTATACCTAAATATAAGATTACGGAATTCTTCCAAATCTACTGTCGTTATGCCGCCATGGCTTTATATCAACTTCAATACGTTAAAGAAGGTTAATTAACTTAAATATGTTAAACTAATGATTTTAAGCATTTCGATATCGATTGCTTAATGCGCATATACAACAAAATCGGCTTTATACCTAAATATAGGATTACGCAATTCTTCTAAATGCACTGTCGTTATGCCGCCATGGCTCTATATCACCTTCATTACGTTAAAGAAGGTTAACTAACTTAAGTATGTTAAACGAATGATTTGAAGCATTTCGATATCGATAGCTAAATGTGTATATACAAGAAAATCGACTCTTTACCTAAATATAAGATTACGGAATTTTTCCAAATGCACTGCCCTTATACCGTTTTGGCTTTATGTAAACTTCAGTAAGATAAAGAAGGTTAATTAACTTAAATATGTTAAACTAATGATTTAAAGCATTTCGATATCGATTGCTAAATGTGTATATTCAACAAAATCGACTTTATACCTAAATATAAGATTACGGAATTCTTCTAAATGCACTGTCGTTATGCCGCCATGGCTTTATATCACCTTCAATACGTTAAAAAAGGTTAACTAAATTAAATATGTTAAACGAATGATTTAAAGCATTTCGATATCGATAGCTAAATGTGTATATACAAGAAAATCGACTTTCTACCTAAATATAAAATTATAACATTACGGAATTCTTCTAAATGCACTGCCGTTATACCGTTAAGGCTTTATGTAGACTTCAGTATGCTAAAAAATGTTTATTATCTTAATATGTTAAACTAATGATTTGAAGCATTTCGATATCTATAGCTAAATGTGTATATACAAGAAAATCGACTTTATACCTAATATAAGATTACGGAATTCTTCTAAATGCACTGCCGTTATGCCGCCATGGCTTTACGCCAACTTCCGTTCGTTAAAGAAGGTTTATTAACTTAAATATGTTAAAGTAATGATTTGAAGCATTTCGATATCGATTGCTAAATGGGTATATACAAGAAAATCAACTTTATACAAAAAAAACAAGACTACGGAATTCTTCCAAATGTACTGTCGTTATGCCACCATGGCTTTACATCAACTTCAATACGTTAAACAAGTTTAATTAACTTAAATATAAGTTAATCAGCCTTAACGGCATAACGGCAGTGCATTTAGAAGATTTACGTAATCTTATATTTAGGAATAAAGTCGATTTTGTTGTATATACTCATTTAGCAATCGATATCGAAATGCTTAAAATCATTAGTTTGACATATTTACGTTAACAAACCTACTTTAACGCACTGAAGTTAACACAAAGCCATGGCGGCATAACGGCAGTGCATGTAGAAGAAATCCGTAATCTTATATTTAGGTATAAATTCGATTTTTTTGTATATACACATTTAGCAATCGATATCTTAAAGCTTCAAACCATTAGTTTAACATATTTAAGTTAATTAACCTTTTTTAACGCATTGAAGTTGATATAAAGCCATGGTGGCATAACGACAGTACATTTGGAAGAATTCCGTAATCTTATATTTAGGTATAAAGTCGATTTTCTTGTATATATGCATTAAGCAATCGATATCGAAATGCTTCAAATAACTGGTTTAACATATTTAAGTTAACAAACCTTCTTTAACGTATTGAAGTTGATACAAAGCCATGGCGGCATAACGGCTTATATTTAGGTATAAATTCGATTTTTTTTTGCATATACACATTTAGCAATCGATATCGAAATGCTTCAAATCATTAGTTTAACATATTAAGTTAATAAACATTTTTTAGCTTAATGAGGTCTACATAAAGCCCTAACGGTATAGCGGCAGTGCATTTAGAAGAACTCCGTAATGTTATAATTTTATATTTAGGTATAAAGTCGATTTTGTTGTATTTACACATTTAGCAGTCGATATCGAAATGCTTCAAACCATTAGTTTAACATACTTAAAATAATTAACCTTCTTTAACGTATTGAAGTTGATACAAACCATGGCGGCATAACGACAGTACATTTGGAAGAATTCCGTAACCTTATATTTAGGTATAAAGAAGATTTTCTTGTATATATGAATTTAGCAATCGATTTCGAAAATCTTCAAATCATTAGTTTAACATACTTAAGTTAGTTAACCTTCTTTAACGTAATGAAGGTGATATAGAGCCATGGCGGCATAACGACAGTGCATTTAAAAGAATTCCGTAATCTTATATTTAGGAATAAAGCCGATTTTGTTGTATATACGCATTAAGCAATCGATATCGAAATGCTTCAAATCATTAGTTTAACATATTTAAGTTAATTAACCTTCTTTAACGTAATGAAGGTGATATAGAGCCATGGCGGCATAACGACAGTGCATTTAGAAGAATTCCGTAATCTTATATTTAGGTATAAAGTCGATTTTCTTGTATATACACATTTAGCAAGCGATATCGAAATGCTTCAAATCATTCGTTTAACATACTTAAGTTAGTTAACCTCCTTTAACGTAATGAAGGTGATATAAAGCCATGGCGGCATAACGACAGTGCAGGTAGAAGAGTTCCGTAATCTTATATTTAGGTATATAGTCGATTTTCTTGTATTAACACATTTAGCAATCGATATCGAAATGCTTCAAATCATTAGTTTAACATATTAAAGTTAGTTAACCATCTTTAACGTATTTAAGGTGAAATAAAGCCTTAACGCCATAACGACAGTAATTTGAAAGAATTCCGTAATCTTTTATTTAGGTATGTTGAGATGAGCTCCAGTCGCCCGAACTAAGTCAACTAAAGGGCATCACTGATCAGTGAATACAACACTCTCCACATCAACGCGTTAATTAGAGAAAAAAAAAGGGGCATCATTGATCATCTCCACACCCAACTGTTTTTGTTCCATTTTCATCTTATACCAACGAGAAGGTGACGCTGTGCCGTTTTTTGTTCTACACAGTTCGAGAAGTCACGTTCGCCGCTACGCACGCGCCCGCACCGTCATTTTTTAAAACCAACTATTAAACAACACCGAAGTTAAGAGACATTTTTCAGTGAGCCGATCCAGTGCGTTTATTGAAGTATATTTTATTGAAGTCACGTTCGCCGGTACATACGCGCCCGCACCGTCATTTTTTAAAACCAACTATTAAACAACACCGAAGTTAAGAGACATTTTTCAGTGAGCCGATCCAGTGCGTTTATTGAAGTATATTTTATTGAAGTCACGTTCGCCGGTACATACGCGCCCGCACCGTCATTTTTTAAAACAACTATTAACCATCACCGAAATTGTGAAATATTTCTAAATCGATATGAATAAATAGTCATATTTAATACTATGTTATCCTAAACAATACAATGTACGCATTCCCCTTTTAAATAATATTGATTACGGAAAATATATTAAACGGAATGCAAATTGCAACATAAAATTGTTGTGACGAATTCAAATATGTAACTTTAGACTTAATCAATAATATAATACAGTAGTTTACGTTTGATTGAGAAGCCGTCAGGCGAAATAATTTTTTATTCACATATGATCTCGCTACTATCCGAATAAATATGGTCCTTCGAGGAAAAAAGAACGGCACTATGGCGGTAAAATAAAAACGGTTATATACAGTGACGGCCAATAACGGAAGCATCCATGTATATATATACATGCGCTTAAAACAAAAAAAAAAAAAACAGTTACAACTTTTACATAACAAGAAAAAGATTTTCGGAAAGGTGCAGTGACAAAGTGAACACATATACACATATATTATGCAATCGTAACAAAAAAAAAAAAAAAACCGACAAGTGAAGTAAAGTAAAGTGATTCGGTTGATAGCGCGGCGTGTAGCAGATTTCCAAATAAATTTTTGTACTTGTTTTTCTGCAAAGGCAAACGAAAGCAGTTGACTTGTAAAATCAATTAGTTTTTACAAATACGTAGAAAACGAAAACGTATTGCAACAAATTTTTATTTTACGAAGTGGAAACATAAACAGTCACATATACAGTGCATACAGATTATAACATTTTTAATAAATTCCCAAGTAAATGAAAATGGTGTAAATGTGAAGTGAAAGAATATAACAAAAAGCAACAAAGCAAAAGCAGTGAAGATTTTTTATGTGACTAGTTTCTCCAATGTTTTCTGCCCCCTTACCTATTATTGGTGTTGGAAAATAATCATCGATATTAATGTGAAATAAATATTGATACCATACGATCAAAAAACAAACGGGCGTGCAACTAACACATAATGGAAAGAAACTCAATCTAAACGGGCGCGGGAAAAAAAAAAAAAAAAAAAATAAAAAATAAATAATAAAAGTAATTAAATACATCAAACAACAAATACAACGGACCCAACCTGCGAAGACAAGAGGAGGACATCAACCCCTATATGGAAACATTTACACCCCCCAAAGTGAGTCGTATCGATTCCTACTAGTATCTTAGCACTTTATATATGTATGTATGTATATGTATGTTTGAAGCCCATATTGGCAATATTAGTTCAAATTATTTCAAAGCGGTTGTGTAAAACAAAAAAAAAATAACGAGATACACAGATGTATACATACCGACTAAATACACAAAATAAAATCAAACATACATAGTTATTCTATATACATACCTTATCATATATTACAAGTACAAAATATAAATAAAAATTTATATTAACATATATTTGGGGTACTCACAACCCGTCGTAAAGCATCGAAAAATCGTAAAATTATACAGTTTTACACTGGTTTAAAAAAAAAAAAAAATTTTTGTTGGGTTTCATACCAAAATGAGTTCACACATTTACAATTCTCAGTGATATGTTTTCGAATTATTATAACCTATGACTTTAGGAAACTTGTGAAAACCCTAATTATATATACTAAAAATTTTAGAAATCTATACATACATACAATTATATATATATATATATACATAGATAAATAAATAAATATTTTCATACGTACTAATCTGTACATACTCACATAGTACGTACTTTTATTCAAAGTGACCGCTTTAACGAGTACACAAACAGGGACAGTCAGAAAAGTCCGCATATATATAATATATAAAGTTTAAAACCAAACTACATACAACCGCTCAAACGCTAAATCTGAAAAACGCGTATTTTATTACTTTCAACAGAAATTAAAGCTCTTATCGACGCGAAAGCGTTTTACGGTTCTCTAAATTTATTCGTTTGCTTTAAATCAGAAAATTGTATATTTATACATATATTACCATTTTTCATCTAAATGAACACAGATTCAAAGGAATCTAAGTCTCATCAATTTCTAAAAATACCAAAAATGATTTCGGATGAAAAAAGTCCATGTACACCGGCAGAAGCTACACGCTCGAAGCAAGGTGCTACAAAACAAAAACGGGGTAAAGACGTTTCGTACGCTAAATTTTTATCAGAGAGTGACAGCTTAATACGATACTGCACTCGATTCTCATCTTCGCCGATTCTAGATAATTCTGAATCGGTACTAGAAATCAAGAATCAAAACCTTGACAATTTTTGGACACGTCTCCAAGCGGCCTATGACGCCATTGTAGAAACGGATGATTCGGATCTTCCGGAAAATTTCAAAACCTCGGCTTACTCCAAATATGAAAATTGTCTTGACCAATATGAAGAGACAAAAGCCATGATCTCTGATCAATTAAAATTAACAAGGTCAATCGCACCAAATCCACAACTGAGAGTAGAGTTACCACAAACACAGGCCCAAGAGGCAAGCTCAGGTATTCATCTCAAAGTGCCAGCATGTGACACAGAAATTTTTCATGGGGGTTATGAACAATGGCCGTCCTTCCGGGACATGTTCACGGCCGTTTACATAAACCACCCAAAGTTATCTAATGCACAAAAATTGTATCACCTCCGATACAAAACAAAAGGTCAAGCAGGCGTCATAGTAAAACAGTTCGCTCTTAATGACAACAATTTCAATTTAGCTTGGGAAGCTTTAAAAGAACGATACGAGAATGAAAGAATACTGGTCGACAAACAAGTGACCATATTAATGAATTTACCAAAAATTCAGAGAGAAACAAGTGAAGAATTCATAAAACTTCAATCCACTGTTTCGAATTGTTTGTCGGTTCTAACGACACAAAATATTCCCACTGACAATTGGGACCCCATACTGGTAAACATATGCTCCGCGGCATTACCAGAAAAATCGTTGCTATTGTGGGAGCAATCGCTCTCTTCGCGAAGAAAGTGCCCAACGTGGCAACAGATGAAAGATTTCCTAACTACCCAATATGAAATCGCGGAAAGGGTTGATAAAAAAATGGTCAGAACTAAAAACGTTCAACTGGACCTAAATCGCAGCTTCATGCGACCCCAAGCTAATAACAACAATTTAAATCGTAGTTTTTTCAAAACGCAATCGTTCACTTCCGAACAAAACAATCATACGTCATGCGAACTATGCACAGGAGGGCATAAACTCAAATCTTGCGATAAGTTTAAAAAATTGAATATTAATGAAAGGAACAACTTTGTCAGATCAAAAAGACTCTGCACAAATTGTTTGTCCCATTCTCACAATCTAAATAATTGCGAAAGCAAATTCAATTGCGTATATTGCCACAAAAGGCATCACTCAATGTTGCACTTCAATAATTTCTCCAAAACACCCCAAACTAGCGCTTTCCCAAAAAGAGCCACGGGTTTAGTTGCAACCGCAACTCCCGAATCTCAAAATTCCGAAATATGCCAAGAAACCCCTTGCTGCTCAAAGGCGGTAAAAACTCAAACGCTACACAGCGAAAATCAAAGTAGGGTACTACTACCCACAGCAGTCGTCTCCATCGAACATCGAGGAGAACTGTTTAAGCTCAGAACCCTAATAGACCAAGGATCACAACGATCTTTCATAGCGTCTAGGGCACAAAATAGGCTAAAACTGCCAACAAAACAAGCCAACTTTGAAATTACGGGAATGGGCGGACGAGTAGTACAAAACTCAAGTAAAATCTGTCCCATTACCCTAATTTCCCCCCAAGCGGATAAGCGCATTCAAGCAGATGCAATAGTCTTACCGCAACTAACCAATATGTTACCAAGCTATCACATAAATAGCAAGCAATGGCACAAGGTTACACACCTAAAGCTAGCAGATCCCAACTGCAACACCCCCGCTCAAATAGACCTTCTATTAGGCAGCGATCTCATATCGCAAATTATACTAGAGGGTGTTGAGAAAATTTCTAAAACACTACTGGCGCAAAATACCATTTTCGGATGGGTCCTAAGTGGACTAGTTGCGGAACCAGTCACAGCAATGACAACTCAAGTTGAGGAAATCTCAAACGAGTACCTCAATTCACAATTGAGAAAGTTTTGGGAGTTAGAAGAACTCCCCTCCATTTCAATTACAACACCAGAAGATCAGTACTGTGAAGACTTTTACAAAGCCACAACTACTCGATCAGCTAATGGTCGGTATGTCGTCCGACTACCACTAAGACAACAATTTCCAGACACACTCGCCTTAGGTCACTCTCGCACCTCTGCAATGCAGCAGTTTCTAAGTATGGAAAAAAACCTACTAAGAAAAGGTGAGCTAAAACAAGATTATGATGGTGTCTTGGAAGAATATCTTCATTTAAATCACATGGAGGAAGTAAGCCCATGTGAAAAAATCATAAGAGGCAAATATCACTCTTTCTACTTGCCACATCATGCAGTAGTAAAGCCTGAGAAAAAAACAACCAAAGTTCGAGTTGTCTTCAATGCCTCAAGAACCACTAGCTCGGGGAACTCCCTAAACGATATCCTGTTTACGGGACCCACGCTCCAACCTGATTTAATGCTGCTTATTCTAAACTGGCGTAGTTTCAAATACGTATTCAACGGGGACGTCGAAAAAATGTATAGACAAATAGTCGTACATAAAGACGATCAAGATTTTCAGCGCATTATTTTCCGAAAATCCCCCAATGGTCCACTTCGCGACTTCAAATTAAAAACAGTTACCTTTGGCGTGAACTGTGCCCCATATCTAGCCATCCGTACACTCCACGAACTGGCAGAAGACACAAAGTCAGAATTTCCTCTGGCAACAAAAATCTTAAAAACACAAACGTATGTAGACGATATTCTGTCTGGGAGCCACAGCCTCTCACAAGCATACGAGTCCTTATCACAAGTGACAAAGGCCCTC
Organism: Bactrocera correcta; assembly: GCA_027475135.1. Classification (NCBI taxonomy): domain Eukaryota; kingdom Metazoa; phylum Arthropoda; class Insecta; order Diptera; family Tephritidae; genus Bactrocera; species Bactrocera correcta. The sequence goes on from CM050325.1 coordinate 101,721,867, forward strand.
AACACAGCAGGGTTCCCCCTAAAAAAGATTACGGCAAATCACCCAAATATATTAAAAGACATACCAAAAGAAAATTTGTTGGATACTAAATTCCTCATATTCGAAGAGGAAAGTACCACAAAAACTCTAGGCATCCAATGGAATGCGGTATCGGACCAGTTCTCCTATACGACCGAGTCCATATCCGCATTATCCGCCGTTACAAAACGCCAAATTCTCTCTTCTGTGGCAAAACTTTTTGACCCCGCAGGATGGCTTTCGCCAATTATGATACAAGCCAAAATCCTGATACAAGAACTATGGCTAGATGGTACCGACTGGGACGAGCAAGTAAAACCACTTCGTCTAGAAAAGTGGTCCCAGTTCGCGAGTAATCTGAACGACATCTCGCAGATACAAATTCCACGGTGGGTAAACTATTCTCCCGAATACAAAGTGGAACTACACGGCTTCTGTGACGCCTCTGAAAAAGCATATTGTGCCACCATATATGTGCGCACACAAAGCGATACCGCAACCACAAGCCACTTATTAGTGGCAAAATCAAAAGTTGCGCCTCTAAAAACGGTAAGTCTACCACGACTTGAACTATGCGGCGCACTGCTACTAGCAAAACTAGTTTCCATGGTGCAGACCCACTTAGACATGGCAAAATACAAGCTATATCTCTGGTCTGATTCCGAAATAGTCCTAGCCTGGTTGGAAAAGCCCCCACATGCGTGGAAAACATATATTTCCAACAGAACGTCTCAAATACTTGACCTAGTAGGAGCAGCCACTTGGCGACACGTAGCCAGTCCTGACAATCCTGCCGATCTAGGTACAAGAGGGTGCAAACCCCTGCACCTGGCCACCACCACGCTCTGGTGGAATGGCCCTCGATGGCTAGCAGAATCTTCCGATTCTTGGCCACAATCGCCGCTGCGCAACATAATTGCGCCCGAGAGTCGAAAGATCAACACCTACTACACAATATTGGAGGATAATGACATCCTTGAACGATTTTCATCGTTCCCCCGAGCCCTCAGAGTCGTCGCCTATATGTTCCAGTTCATAGAGCGACTTAAACATAAACTGAAAGGAGCAACTTACCCCCAATGCGATACATTGACGCACCAAGCCTTACAAAAGGCAAAGGTCGCTCTTATCGCATCAACTCAAATGCGCTACTTCAGCCGCGACATAGCATCACTAAGAGAATCGAAGCCGATTGATAAAAAAAGCTCCCTCTTAGTGCTAACCCCGTTCTTAGACACGAAAGGGCTGCTTCGGGCCAATGGTCGGCTTGCCAATTCAAGCCTAACATACAACGAGCGCCACCCCATAATAATACCTGAGAAATCTCCATTTGCCACATTATTCCTACATTACATCCACATATTAATGTTACACGCCGAAAACCGTCTCATGCAGCATGGGGTACGACAGGAATATTACATTCCACGTTTGAAGCCCCAAATCAAGAAATGCATTTTCAGGTGCAAGACCTGCACTATGCATAAACAGAAAATGCGAACACAGATTATGGCAGCACTTCCACCGGAACGCTGCAACTTTGCTCCGCCTTTTACCACTACAGGTGTAGATTTTGCTGGTCCTTTTCAGATAAAGGCTTCCATGCTAAGATCTCCTACCCTCATGAAAGGCTATGTGGCTGTTTTTGTCTGTTTCACAACAAAAGCAGTACACCTGGAGCTATGTACTAATCTGACCAGGGAGGCTTTTCTTGCCGCATTTGCTCGCTTCGTCGCAAGACGTGGTTTTCCTTCAAAAATCATGAGCGATAATGGCAAAACCTTTATTGGAGCCCAAAGAGCTACCGAGAAACAGTTTGTGGAGTTCATGAAACAAGTCTCACCTGACATTGTTCAAAAATACGCCCCTCAAGGTATAAACTGGCAATTCATCCCCCCAAGCGCTCCTCATATGGGTGGTTTATGGGAATCAGCGGTAAAGAGCTTTAAATCTCATTTCAAGAAGCTCGCTGGCAACCTCAAATTCAATTATGAAGAATTCACGACATTGTTAACCAGAATCGAAGCCGTTCTCAACTCTCGGCCTCTCGCTATACTCTCGCAAGACCCCTCCGACTTTGCTGCCCTTACCCCAGGGCATTTTCTTAAAGGAGCGCCCATTCTGGCCACACCTGAGCCAGGCATGGAGTCGCCGTCCTTACTGAACCGATGGGAACGAATTAAAATTCTCCATCATAACTTTAGCCGACGATGGAAAGAAGAGTATTTAAAAGACCTTCACAAGAGGTATAAATGGAACATCCCAGAACAGGCTCCAATGCTTGGAGATTGTGTCCTAATTCACGACGATTGTCTTCCCCCCACAGAATGGCGGCTTGGCCGCATAGAGAAACTTCACTACGGTTCTGACGGTCACATCCGGGTGGTTGATCTCCGTACGCAAAACGGAACGCTAACCCGGCCGCTTGTAAAATTATGTTTCTTACCAACTGCCGCCACTTACGAAAACGCAAGTAATAACCCTGCCTAAACTGATCCGAAAGTTCGGGAAAAAGAAAATAAATTAATAATATCATTAAGAAAAAAAAGGGGATTACAATAAGCTTCAAGCCGTAAGACCAACGTAGACCTACATATATATCGCAACCCCATAGACGGACGATCATTTAGTCATGCGCCCTCACGTGGCATCCTGTTCATGCACGCTTACAGGCAATCAACTTATAATCATTACGATTTTCTCTTTCCACAGATCGATATGGATACACCGGTAACCCCCACGCCAACCCTTCGGTCGGCTGTTACTGTGCCTCGCTCCGGAACTGTTCCAGTAGCAGCGCCCCGAACCAGCACGGCAGCAAGGGCGCCAACCGTGGCACGTAGTTCAACACGCGCATCACCGACGCCGGCGCCTCCGAAACCGCAACGCACCAGATGTCCGCTCTGCTGCCGTTCTCATAGGCTGCAGCATTGCTCTATTTTCAAGGGAATGTTACCCGTACAACGCCAGAAGGTGGCACAGGCACATGGCCATTGTTTAAACTGCTTGGCCCAGTCACACGCCACGCTTGAATGCGAATCTGATACTTTGTGCCGGTTGTGTGAAAGACCGCATCATACGTTACTCCACCGGAACGCCGGACATCCTGGCTCACCAACTGTACTCCGCCGCCGTACGGCCCCCCGACGATCGCAGCCTAACCGCGTGGCACGGCCACCAGAAGCGGGATGGTCCTGGCGCCCCCTCAATACGACCTCTACGCGCAGCCAAATAAGGCCACAACCTCGCCGCCCCACCGGCCTGAGCGGCGTTGTAGCTACGTTACAGGCACTACAGCGTCTACTAGGCTAGTACTCGCCTAGGGGGGGCAGGATGTTGAGATGAGCTCCAGTCGCCCGAACTAAGTCAACTAAAGGGCATCACTGATCAGTGAATACAACACTCTCCACATCAACGCGTTAATTAGAGAAAAAAAAAGGGGCATCATTGATCATCTCCACACCCAACTGTTTTTGTTCCATTTTCATCTTATACCAACGAGAAGGTGACGCTGTGCCGTTTTTTGTTCTACACAGTTCGAGAAGTCACGTTCGCCGCTACGCACGCGCCCGCACCGTCATTTTTTAAAACCAACTATTAAACAACACCGAAGTTAAGAGACATTTTTCAGTGAGCCGATCCAGTGCGTTTATTGAAGTATATTTTATTGAAGTCACGTTCGCCGGTACATACGCGCCCGCACCGTCATTTTTTAAAACCAACTATTAAACAACACCGAAGTTAAGAGACATTTTTCAGTGAGCCGATCCAGTGCGTTTATTGAAGTATATTTTATTGAAGTCACGTTCGCCGGTACATACGCGCCCGCACCGTCATTTTTTAAAACAACTATTAACCATCACCGAAATTGTGAAATATTTCTAAATCGATATGAATAAATAGTCATATTTAATACTATGTTATCCTAAACAATACAATGTACGCATTCCCCTTTTAAATAATATTGATTACGGAAAATATATTAAACGGAATGCAAATTGCAACATAAAATTGTTGTGACGAATTCAAATATGTAACTTTAGACTTAATCAATAATATAATACAGTAGTTTACGTTTGATTGAGAAGCCGTCAGGCGAAATAATTTTTTATTCACATATGATCTCGCTACTATCCGAATAAATAATGTATATAGTCGATTTTCTGGTATATATGCATTTAGAAATCGATATCGAAATGCTTCAAATCATTAGTTTAACATATTTAATTTAATTAACCATCTCTAACGTATTGAAGGTGAAATAAAGCCATGGCGCCATAACGACAGTAATTTGGAAGAATTCCGTAATCTTTTATTTAGGTATAAAGTCGATTTTCTGGTATATGTGCATTTAGAAATCGATATCGAAATGCTTCAAATCATTAGTTTAACATATTTAAGTTAATTAACCTTCTTTATCTTACTGAAGTTAACATAAAGCCATAACGGTATAACGGCAATGCATTTGGGAGAATTTCGTAATTTTATATTTAGGTATAAAGTCGATTTTGTTGTATATACACATTTAGCAATCGATATCGAAATGCCCCAAATCATTACTTTAACATATTTAAGTTAATTAACCTTCTTTAACATATTGAAGTTGATATAAAGCCATGGCGGCATAACGGCAGTACATTTGGAAGAATTCCGTAATCTTATATTTAGGTATAAAGAAGATTTTCTTGTATATATGATTTTAGCAATCGATTTCGAAAAACTTCAAATCATTAGTTTAACATATTTAAGTTAATTATCCTTCTATAACATATTGAAGTTGATAAAAAGCCATGGCGGCATAGCGACAGTACATTTGCAAGAATTCCGTAAACTTATATTTAGGTAGAAAGTCGATTTTCTTGTATATATGCATTAAGCAATCGATTTCAAAATGCTTCAAATAACTGGTGTAACATATCTAAGTTAATAAACCTTCTTAAACGAACTGAAGTTAAAATGAAGCCATAACGGCATAACGGCAGTGCATTTAGAAGAATTCCGTAATCTTATATTTCGGTATAAAGTCGATTTTCTTGTATATACACATTTAGCAATCGATATCGAAATGCTTCAAATCATTAGATTAACATATTTAAGTTAATTAACCCTCTTTATCTTACTGAAGTCGACAAACGCCTTAACGGCATAACGGCAAAGCATTTAGAAGAATTACGTAATCTTATATTTAGGTATTAAGTCGATTTTCTTGTATATACTCATTTAGCAATCGATATCGAAATGCTTTAAATCATTAGTTTAACATATTTAAGTTAACGAACCTACTTTAAAGCACTGAAGTTAACACAAAGCCATGGCGGCATAACGGCAGTGCATGTAGAAGAATTCCGTAATCTTATATTTAGGTATAAATTCGATTTTTTTGTATATACACATTTAGCAATCGATATCGAAATGCTTCAAATCATTATTTTAACAAATTTAAGTTCATTAACCTTCTTTAACGTATTGAAGTTGATATAAAGCCATGGCGGCATAACGACAGTACATTTGGAAGAATTCCGTAATCTTATATTTAGGTATAAAGTCGATTTTGTTGTATATATGCACTTAGCAGTCGATTTCGAAAATCTTCAAATCATTAGTTTAACACATTTAAGTTAATTAACCTTCTTTAACGTATTGAAGGTGATATAAAGCCATGGCGACATAACGACAGTACATTTGGAAGAATCCCGTAATCTTATATTTAGGTATGAAGTCGATTTTCTTGTATATACTCATTTAGCAATCGATATCGAAATGCTTCAAATCACTAGTTTAACATATTTAAGTTAGCAAACCTACTTTAACGCACTGAAGTTTACACAAAGCCATGGCGGCATAACATCTTATATTTAGGTATAAATTCGATTTTTTTGTATATACACAATTAGCAATCGATATCGAAATGCTTCAAATCATTAGTTTAACATATTAAGTTAATAAACACTTTTTAGCTTAATGAGGTCTACATAAAGCCTTAACGGTATAACGGCAGTACATTTAGCAGAACTCCGTAATGTTATAATTTTATATTTAGGTATAAAGTGGATTTTGTTTTATTTACACATTTAGCAGTCGATATCGAAATGCTTCAAACCATTAGTTTAACATATTTAAAATAATTAACCTTCTTTAACGTATTGAAGTTGATACAAACCATGGCGGCGTAACGAAAGTACATTTGGAAGAATTCCGTAATTTTATATTTAGGTATAAAGTCGATTTTCTTGTATATATGCATTAAGCAATCGATATCGAAATGCCTCAAATAACTGGTTTAACATATTTGAGTTAATAAACCTTCTTTAACTAACTGAAGTTAACATAAGGCCATGGCGGAATAACGGCAGTGCATTTGGAAGAATTCCGTTATCCTATATTTAAGTATAAAGTCAAGTTTCTTTTACTAGCACATTAAGCAATCGATATCGAAATGCTTCAAATCATTAGTTTAACATATTTAAGTTAATAAACCTTCTTTAACGCACTGAAGTCTACATAAAGCCTTAACGGCATAACGGCGGTGCATTTAGAAGAATTCAGTTATCTTATATTTAGGTATAAATTGGATTTTCTTGTATATGCACATTTAGCAAGCGAAATCGAAAAGCTTCAAATCCTTAGTTAACATATGTAAGTTAATTAACCTTCTCTAACGTATTGAAGTTGATAAAGAGCCATGGCGGCATAACGACAGTACATTTGGAAGAATTCCGTAGTCTTATATTTAGGTATAAAGTCGATTTTCTTGTATATATGCATTAAGCAATCGATATCGAAATGCTTCAAATAACTGGTTTAACATATTTAAGTTAATAAACCTTCTTTAACGAACTGAAGTTAATATAAAGCCATAACGGCATAACGGCAGTGCATTTAGAAGAAATCCGTAACCTTATATTTAGGTATTAAGTCGAATTTGTTGTATATATGCATTTAGCAATCGATTTCGAAAATCTTCAAATCATTAGTTTAAAATATTTAAGTTAATTAACCCTCTTTATCTTACTGAAGTCTGCAAACGCCTTAACGGCATAACGGCAGTGCATTTGAAGAATTCCGTAATCTTATATTTAGGTATAAAGTCGATTTTTTTGTATATATGCATTTAGCAATCGATTTCGAAAATCTTCAAAACATTAGTTTAACATATTTAAGTAAATTAACCTTCTTTAACGAACAGAAGTTAACGTAAAGCCATAAGGGCATAACAGCAGTGCATTTAGAAAAATTCCGTAAACTTATATTTACGTAGAAAGTCGATTTTCTTGTATATATGCATTAAGCAATCGATTTCAAAATGCTTCAAATAACTGGTGTAACATATCTAAGTTAATAAACCTTCTTAAACGAACTGAAGTTAAAATGAAGCCATAACGGCATAACGGCAGTGCATTTAGAAGAATTCCGTAATCTTATATTTAGGTATAAAGTCGATTTTCTTGCATATACACATTTAGCAATCGATATCGAAATGCATCAAATCATTAGCTTAACATATTTAATTTAATTAACCCTCTTTATCTCACTGAAGTCTACAAACGCCTTAACGGCATAGCGGCAAAGCATTTAGAAGAATTACGTAATCTTATATTTAGGTATTAAGTCGATTTTCTTGTATATACTCATTTAGCAATCGATATCGAAATGCTTAAAATCATTAGTATAACAAATTTAAGTTAATTAACCTTCCTTAACGTATTGAAGTTGATATAAAGCCATGGCGGCATAACGACAGTACATTTGGAAGAATTTCCTAATCTTATATTTAGGAATAAAGTCGATTTTGTTGTATATATGCATTTAGCAGAAGATTTCGAAAATCTTCAAATCATTAGTTTAACATATTTAAGTTAAATAAGCTTCTTTAACGTATTGAAGGTGATATAAAGCCATGGCGTCATAACGACAGTACATTTGGAAGAATCCCGTAATCTTATATTTAGGTATGAAGTCGAGTTTCTTGTATATACCTATTTAGCAATCGATATCGAAATGCTTCAAATCATTAGTTTAACATATTTAAACTAACAAACCTACTTTAACGCACTGAAGTTTACACAAAGCCATGGCGGCATAACATCTTATATTTAGGTATAAATTCGATTTTTTTGTATATACACATTTAGCAATCGATATCGAAATGCTTCAAATCATTAGTTTAACATATTAAGTTAATAAACACTTTTTAGCTTAATGAGGTCTACATAAAGCCTTAACGGTATAACGGCAGTACATTTAGAAGAACTCCGTAATGTTATAATTTTATATTTAGGTATAAAGTGGATTTTGTTGTATTCACACATTTAGCAGTCGATATGGGAAAAGCTTCAAACCATTAGTCTAACATATTTAAAATAATTAACCTTCTTTAACGTATTGAAGTTGATACAAACCAGGGCGGCATAACGACAGTACATTTGGAAGAATTCCGTAATCTTATATTTAGGTATAAAGTCGATTTTCTTGTATATACACATTTAGCAATCGATATCGAAATGCTTCAAATCATTAGTTTAACATATTAAAGTTAATTAACCATCTTTAACGTATTGAAGGTGAAATAAACCCATGGCGCCATAACGACAGTAATTTGGAAGAATTCCGTAATCTTATATTTAGGTATAAAGTCGATTTTCTTGTATATACACATTTAGCAATCGATATCGAAATGCTTCAAATCATTAGTTTAACATATTAAAGTTAATTAACCATCTTTAAAGTATTGAAGGTGAAATAAAGCCATGGCGCCATAACGACAGTAATTTGGAAGAATTCCATAATCTTATATTTAGGTATAAAGCCGATTTTCTTGTATATATGCATTAAGCAATCGATATCGAAATGCTTCAAATATTAGGTTTAACATATTTGAGTTAATAAACCTTCTTTAACTAACTGAAGTTAACATAAGGCCATGGCGGAATAACGGCAGTGCATTTGGAAGAACTCCGTTATCTTATGTTTAGGTATAAAGTCAAGTTTCTTGTACTAGCACATTAAGCAATCGATATCGAAATGCTTCAAATCATTAGTTTAACATATATTAGTAAAATTACCTTCTTTAACCTACCGAAGGTGACATGAAGCCATGGCGGTATAACTGCACTGGATTTAGAAGAATTCCGCAATTTTATATTTAGGTATAAATTCGACTTTCTTGTATATATGCATTTAGCAATCGATAGCGAAAAGCTTCAAATCATTAGTTTTACATATTTAAGTTACTAAAACTTCTTTAACGCACTGAAGTTTACATTAAGCCTTAACGGTATAACTGCACTGCATTTATATAGAATTCCGTTATCTTATATTTAGGTATAAATTTGACTTTCTTGTATATACTCATTTAGCAAGCGATGCCAAAATGCTTCAAACCATTAGTTTAACATATTTAAAATAATTAAACTTCTTTAACGTATTGAAGTTGATACAAAGCCATGGCGGCATAACGACAGTACATTTGGAAGAATTCCGTAGTCTTATATTTAGGTATAAAGTCGATTTTCTTGTATATATGCATTAAGCAATCGATATCGAAATGCTTCAAATAACTGGTTTAACATATTTAAGTTAATAAACCTTCTTGAACGAACTGAAGTTAATATAAAGCCATAACGGCATAACGGCAGTGCATTTAGAAGAATTACGTAATCTTATATTTAGGTATGAATTCGATTTTCTTGTATATACTCATTTAGCAATCGATATCGAAATGCGTCAAATCTTTAGTTTAACATATTTAAGTTAATTAACTTTCTTTAACGTAATGAAGGAGATATAAAGCCATGGCGGCATAACGACAGTGCATGTAGAAGAATTCAGTTATCTTATATTTAGGTATAAATTCGATTTTCTTGTATATACACATTTAGCAAGCGATATCGAAATGCTTCAAATCCTTAGTTTGACATATTTAAGTTAATTAACTTTCTTTAACGTATTGAAGTTGATAAAGAGCCATGGCGGCATAACGACAGTACATTTGGAAGAATTCCGTAGCCTTATATTTAGGTATAAAGTCGATTTTCTTGTATATATGCATTAAGCAATCGATATCGAAATGCTTCAAATAACTGGTTGAACATATTTAAGTTAATAAACCTTCTTTAACGAACTGAAGTTAATATAAAGCCATAACGGCATAACGGCAGTGTATTTAGAAGAATTACGTAATCTTATATTTAGGTATGAATTCGATTTTCTTGTATATACTCATTTAGCAATCGATATCGAAATGCTCCAACTCATTAGTTTAACATATTTAAGTTAATAAACCTTCTTTAAAGAACTGAGGTTGGCATAAAGCCATGGCGGCATAACGGCAGTGCATTTAGAAGAATTCTGTAATCTTATGTTTTGGTATAAAGTCGATTTTCTTGTATATACACATTTAGCAATCGATATCGAAATGCTTCAAATCATTAGTTTAACATATTTAAGTTAATAAACGTTCTTTAACGCACTGAAGTCTACATAAAGCCTTAGCGGTATAACTGCAGTGCATTCAGAAAAATTCCGTAATTTTCTATTTAGGTAAAAAGTCGATTTTCTTGTATTTACATATTTAGGAATCGATATCGAAATGTTTCAAATCATTAGATTAACAAATTTAAGCTAATTAACCCTCTCTATCTTACTGAAGTCTACATAAAGCCTTAACGGCATAACGGCAGTGCATATACAGGGTAGGCTATTTAAAGTTGACCCATTTCTTTGTTTGCCAAAATTAAGGCGTCGCGGATAATCAGCTGGGATTAGTTTTTGTGCCATTTGAATTTTATATGGAAACATCTTCAAATCTTTATGAATTATGCGTCGGAGAGTGGTGCGAGAGATGTCTAATTCCTGAGAGCGGCGATAACTCGATGTCGATGGAGTCTCCACAATACTGGCTCGTACAGCTTCGATATTTTCATCAGAACGCCTTGTGCGTTGTCTGGATGCATGACTGGCATTACTGAGATTACCGGTGTTCACAAATTTTGCGTATAAAGACTTAATTGTGTTCTTAACTGGAGCACTTTTCACTTTATTTTTTTTGCGAAACGCACGTTGAGTTAACACAATTGAAAAGTTATTTTGAATATAAAGCTGAACAATTTCAGCGCGTTCTTTTGGAGTGTACTGTTCCATGGTATAAATTGTCTTCGAATGACGCTTCTAACGCGGTATGACATTAGCCGATTTGTCAGCGCTGTTAAAAGTTACAGCGTTGCCAGATGGGTCAACTTTAAATGGCCTACCCTGTATTTAAGTTAGTTAACCTTCTTTAACGTAATGAAGGTGATATAAAGCCATGGCGGCATAACGACAGTGCATTTAGAAGAATTCCGTAATCTTATATTTAGGTATAAAGTCGATTTTGTTGTATATACGCATTTAGCAATCGATATCGAAATGCTTCAAATCATTAGTTTAACATATTTAAGTTAATTAACCTTCTTTAACGCATTGAAGTTTATATAAAGCCATGGCGACATAGCGACAGTACATTTGGAAGAATTCCGTAGTCTCATATTTAGGTATAAAGTCGATTTTCCTGTATATACACATTTAGCGATCGATATCGAGATGCTTCAACTCATTAGTTTAACATATTTTTGTTAATAAACCTTCTTTAACGAACTGAAGTTGGCTTAAGGCCATGGGGCCATAACGGCAGTGCATTTAGAAGAATTCCGTAATCTTATATTTAGGTATAAAGTCGATTTTCTTGAATATACACATTTAGCTATCGATATCGAAATGCTTCAAATCATTAGTTTAACATATTTAAGTTAATTAAACTTCTTTAACGTATTGAAGTTGATATAAAGCCATGGCGGCATAACGACAGTGCATTTAGAAGAGTTCCGTAGTCTTATATTTATGTAAAAAGTCGATTTTCTTGTATATACACATTTAGCGATCGATATCGAGATGCTTCAACTCATTAGTTTAACATATTTTTGTTAATAAACCTTCTTTAACGATCTGAAGTTGGCATGTAGCCATGGCGTCATAACGGCAGTGCATGTAGAAGAATTCCGTTATCTTATATTTAGGTATA
>CM050325.1:101734436-101759296 GCA_027475135.1 Bactrocera correcta
AAACTAATACACAACAAGAAAATAAAAATATTAGTTGTTCTATTTTATTAGTGAAAAGCCTAATAATTACTTTGGTGAGAAAGACTGTGATTAAATTCATTAAATTCAGGTTTTTACTTCTTTTTTCAGTCTTTCCTGAATATTAAAGGACTATACCTTATACATATTTTATATTAATATTATAATATCTGAAAAAGATCTGGAAAAAATTAATTTTCACACACTATTTTATAAATCTTGTGCGAATTTCGTAGATTCTGACTAGGTTTTCTAACCAATATAAAGCTTATAAAATTATCCTCATAATAGAATAATTTTTTTATACTTTAAATAGGGCAGCAAATGGTTGAGGTCCGATAAAGTGTATATTTAAATGAACAGACTAATGAACTGAGTAGGTTTAGCTGTGTCTGTATGTCCGTCAGTACCATTTTCTGAGAGACCTAAAATTTGTTTGTATGAAAAACTTCTCTAGGTGACAACATATCGGCACTGATAATTGCCTATAATATGTTATATAATAACATATAAATGCTATCTTTGAACAAATTTCTCAGATCAAACCACTTTAGCAGAAAGCTGCCTTACAAACAGACTGATGAAATCAACATAAAGATCTCTGAATTCCCTTTTATGCTATGAAAAACTGCAGCTGTGAAGAGTATTATAACTTTGTTGCAGCCGATTAATGTTTTTGTCTGATTTTTTTCATATATTTATGTATAAACATAACTGCATACATTTTAAAGTCTCTTGTTTTCTCTTAATTAACGCTAATATAAATGCAAATTTACACTTAATTAGCATGTATTTATACACAACAATGCATAACTGTGCTATAAGTAAGCCATACGGAAATAGTTTTTCGTACAAACACAACTGTAAGCTTGCATCATCGGCAAATACGCCCCAACACGATAAAATAGAAAATAACCGTCATTGTGGCAGGCGTTTGTCACATATAAAAATGTTTAGAAATAGTCATAAAGCTCAAAAGCAGTACGTACAAACTATAAAAATAGAAAATTAAAATAAAACAAAATTATTCAAAAAAAAAAATATAAAATAAAATAAATAAAAACTCCATTAAAACTTAAACACACACATGCAAGACTAATTACTACTGGGCGAATGCAAATGTCACAGTCAAAATTTCCCATCAATGTCGCTGAATTATATTTCTCGTCTCAGCCCATCAGCGCGTCCCATCACTGACGTCTTCGACTTTTAATTAATTATATGCAAAGAGCAAAGCTTTTGTGCGACCTTGCACTTAGAAACATTTAACCGTTGATTAGTGGCCATTTCTTATTATTAATATACACTTTCTACTTTATTTGTTATGCCAAATGGGGAAGCCAACTGTTAGCCAACACTCATTTTTGTTTGCTTCTGCACTTTCTTATATAAAACAAATCATATTTACACATACGTACGTGCCTAGCATATGCAAAACTTGATTTTGATTTAAGTGTGCTTCTGAGCTCAGACAGACGTGCCTACACACAGGTACTTGAGTGTGTGAAATGAGGCCGCATGCGTGTGCTTCTTCACAGCCTAACAGCCGGCGGCCGATGACGACATAAATGCCGCTGATGAGCGCTGTTGTAATAATGGAAGTTGATGTGATAAATTAACGAAAGTGAATTCAATTGTGTGCTGAAACTACAGTGTTGCACAAATGTATGCGTACCAGAAATTTTAAATAAGCGCATAATTTTTTTAAAAAATATTTAAATGGGAAATTTGGAATTGTAGCATAGATATATTTGTGGTAATACGTAAAATTACACTGGTCAATAAAAAAAAAATATTTTTTTCTTTTATTTTTAGTGCCCATATTCTGACCTAGAAATTGAAAAATATTGGATTTTTCATTTTTATCTCTTAAAGTTTGCTTTTGACTGATACAAATGAGCTTGATTTGCCCAAACGAAAGTATAGGAAATACGAAAAAATTTCTACAAAGGCACACATTTTATTAGAAAAAAATTGTTGTTCCTTTTTTTTGGCGTAGGAGCATTTAGAAGTCAGGTCCAAAAGCCAAAAACTGAAACTTAACATGTGGAAGTCGGACCCAAAAATCATGTTTACTGGTTTTGTAGTTCAAAAGCTATGACAGTTCATGTAAAGCGCCATAGTTTAAATTTTTATACTAGAATAGCATTTAAAATTGTTTATTTTTACAAAAAAAAAAAAAAAATAAATATATATAATGTATATATCTTCATACACCTACTTGTTTAGATTCCAACAAAAAAATGGTTGTAAAAATCAATATAAACGCAAATCAGTCCTTTAGTTTGTGAGATATCGCACTGAAATTTTTTAGACGTCCCTTTCTTCTTAAGAAGCTGCTTATTTGTTGGAAGCGCTGATATTGGATCACTATAGCGTATAGCTGTCATACAAACTGAACGATCAAAATCAAGCTCTTGTATGAACAACTTTTTTATTTGAAAAGGTATCACCATGAAATTCAACATGGTTTATTTCCTAAAGCAATGCTGTAATATCTGAAGAAAATTTCTCGATCAGATCATTATAGCATATAGCTGTCATACAAACTATATGATCGGAATCCAGTACTTGCATGGAATTTTTTTCATTTGACAAGATATCTTCACGAATGCTACAACTCGCGAAAAAATATATATTGAATATAGCTATATCAAAAACAAATCTCTATTAGGATTTTTTTTATTTTTCCCCTGTTTCAATTGAAAATTCTGTTGAAATATTGTACAAGTGAAAAAGTCTGCGATGCAGCAACATCAAAGTTGGTCAACTCAACTGTATACTCCAAATGATCTTTGGGCTAAGTTGGCTGGATACATTATTTGTGAGAAAAAATAGTAAGTATGTAATTTGTAAAGATGAATATGTGAGTAGATAAAAACTATTTACAAATATTTAAATTTTGCTTCAATTCGCTTTGCTAACAAGAATCCATACGAGGCGGACACATTTTTTAAATTTTTTTCATAAGAACAGAGAAGGTTAATTCTTTCAATAAATTTTTTTCCATCAGAAATATATACTTGAGTCACTCTGTACTTGGAGCTGTGTTTTTACAACCCATATTCAGAAAAAAATAATAACTGTAACTGTATATGTGTAGGTAAGATTCAAAAATTCCAAAAAAAAGTTGATCAACAATCAAAATCCATGACGAGCAGCTTTTAACAGACGAGCTGATGATCATTTGCATTTCTGTAGTGAAATATGTGAAAGTGATTGGGATGATCAACATTTTCTTCGACATGCGTAATGCGTACACATACATTAAAAGCTCTAAATTTGTATACAGATGTTTTCTTTATTTATGTAATAATTTTATTATGCGCTCCACTGAAATATTTTTCGTATAATAAATACTATTGAACTGATTTCGAAGCTCTTTAAACACTTTCAGGGAGTTAAAATGAAAATGGCATACCCAAAAAAATCTAATTATAGCATTATTGACAACAAATATATAATTTACTTTAACATATCCCAAAGAAGTGAGATGATTAGTTATGTTTGGATACATCTTTCTCTAGTACAAATGACAGCCTGTGCTGTAACGCAAATAATTTCATAATAAAATACGCGTTTCTAAAAAAATATTTTGATTTTCTCAATTTATATTGCTACTTCTAAATATTTCACATAGATATTCTAACCGCGCTTGCAGCTTTAAGGCATGAAACTTCAGATTAACCCATGCAGATGCCATTGGGAACCCCAACTTATATTCATACAATTTACAGTATTGGTTTGAATTTTATTACCTATAAAAAAATATCAACTTAATTTTCTTAAATCTTCTTCTGCTTATAGCATATGTTTTCGCTCTTTAAATTATATGTATGGTAATATTTAAAAACTTTTTTTCTGTGAAGGAGAACCCTAACCACATAAAATCATAAGCAACGCCTCGTGTAAAGAGTCTGTATGAAAGATGTGGTATTTTTACCGCTAGATAAGCATGTTATTCAATATATTTACATATAAATATATATATATACACAATATATATATATAGGAGTATTATGATCTCAGCATGTTATCTCTCTTGGTATGCGGTAATGGCACCACACAACAATGACCAACAAGATAACTTTTACAAACTCATAAATATAATATATACATCTATATACATCCATAGATATGCAAACAAATATGTGTAAGTATAGTTGTCACTCCAGCTGCGTTGTGTCGTGCATTTCACATTCACGCTATTGAATAAACGCATTAGCAACGATTACGTTATGCATCGCATGAAGTTCGTCTTGACGGAGATGTTGTGTAAACAGCGCTACATTTTTTTTTCTGTCGAGCGAGTGATTCAAGTCAACGCTGATGTGATGCCTACACAACTTGAGCAAATGAGTGCTCTTCACCGTTGACCATCGTCACAGGCGCGAACAACAACAACACCAACACTACATGGTAGCAACAACACTTACTTTGTTGGACATGCGGCAGTGAAAACGGAGCTCTCGCGCCAGTTTCATCTTCACAATTTCACTGCTCACCAACAAGTCGGACTGTCAGTTGATCTGTCATTGTGTGTGTGATGGTGACGTCTCTGTTTTGGTGTCGGTGTTGGTGATCGCAGCAGCACTTAACACTTTCGTTTTCGTTGCGGTTTGCGATCACATGCCAACTTGCTGTGCGGTGAATATGTTGTTGTTGTTGCGTTAACCGCTGCTGCTGCGCTGAAGTTAGTGTTGTGCTTTAAAAGATTTCACTTTCATCTGAATACGTAATTTATGTAAAGTTTTGTTGTGGCTTGTTGGTGATCGTCCTCATTTTGTTGCGTGTTCATCGCTTGATTGTGCCATTGTTGTGGCGGTTTTAGTATTTGTGTTTTAAATTTTTTAAGAAAGGTAGGAAACCAATTTTAAATGGGTTTGAACACGATGTTTTACTGAGCTCAGTGTAAAATTTACCGATTTTTTTTACAAAATTAATTTATATATTTGTAAGTGGAACTTTAGATAAAAATAAAGCGTAAATATTTTAAAAAGTTTCTAAAATTTTTTTTTTAGTAATAAAAGTTTTGGAAATTATATAATGGCGTTTGTGTCCAAAGCATGTTGATATATACAAGTATATTAAGGCGGCTTAAGATTAATAAATAATTCATGATACTTACATACACAAATATTTTATAATATTATATTGTTGCTTCTTATTGCTTACCTAAAAAGAAAAAAGAGAGAAAAATATTTTAGTTTAATTATATTTTTTTTGTTAAGTTTGAATTTTTAAGTTAAAATATTCGTTTATGAAGGCAAGCCTTAAATACAGAGCAAAAAAAAAATAATAAAAATTTTTAATGAATTAAAAAATAATTTAAAAAAGATTTATATTAGAAAATTAACATATTTTTTTTTTATGAAAAATAATAATAAAAAAATTTTTATTGAAAAAAAAAAATTTTAAATTAAAATGTTTAATGAATTAAAAAAATAATATAATAAACATTTAATTTAGAAAATTAACGTAATTTTCTTTTACGAAAAATATTAATATGTAATAAAAAAATTTGTATTAAAAAAATTTAAATTAGAAAATTAACAACATTTTTTTTTATTGAAAAATAAAAAAAAGGTTCAAAAAAAAAAAATTAAAATAAAAATGTTTAATGATTAAAAAAAAAATAATTTAAAAAAGATTTAAACTAGAAAAGTTTTTATTGAAACAAAAATTAAAATTAAAATGTTTAATGAATTAAAAAAAAATAATGTAATAAACATTTAAATTAGAAAATTAAGGTATTTTTTGTTACGAAAAATATTAATATGTAATAAAAAAATTTGTATTAAAAAAAATTAAAAAATATTTTTAATGAATTAAAAAAATATTTTTAACATAAACATTTAAAAAAAATTTTTGTATTTGAAAAGTTTTCCTAACACAATTTTTTTAAATTAAAAATAAAATAAAATAAAATAAAAATTGTTAATGATTAAAAAAATTTTTGTTCAAATAAAAAATGTTTGAATTATAAAATAAAAAAAAAAATTGTAATTGAAAATTTTTTTTAACAGAATATTTTTTAAATTAAATTTTATTTTAACCTTCTTGTGGTTTAAAAGGCTTTTTGACCTTGGCGGACATTCTTAAAAATATTGTTAATAAATTTCGATGATAGATGATAGCATATACTAATAAATTTAAATATTTTGTAAATATATAAAATGCTAGAAATATGAAAAAAAAAAATATATCAAAATGTATAAAAAAAGAAAATAATAATTGAAAAATATTAGTTCTAATAAAATATTTTTTCTCTTAAATAAAAAATGTTTTTTTTTGTAAAAGAATTAATAACAGAATATTAAAAATATAAAAATGGTTCACATCAGATATTTTTTCTCTTAAATAAAAACTAAATTTGTTTTTGGAAAAAATACAAAAATACGTTTTTTGTAAAAAAAATTAAAATTTGCAATTTCTTGCCTTAAAAAGAATCAAAACGATTAATGGCATCTGCCGTTGACAAATATCGAAACTGATATTTACTTATTGCTTATATTATTTATCTGCTCGAAATCGATTTGTCACATTCCAGCGTTTTGCAGCTGTTATTAATGATTTAATTTTTCAAAATAATTACATGCCATACTATCAAAGCAATTAATTTGGCTTTAACAACACGCGAGGCATCCACTGACATTCAACACAGCGTTGCACATTGACTTTGTGCGAATTTCAAGGACACGCCATAAACAATCAATTTCAGCGGAAAACGTCAACTTGCATAAATATAAATTATATTTTTTACTGCGCATAGCAGCGATAAACAAAATACGTGCAATAAAGCAAAACAAGAAAAAAACAATAAATAAATAAAAATGAAAATTAAATAAAAAATCTATTAAACAAAAAATAATAAAAAATTTAAAAAAATAATAAAAAAAATTAAACAAATAAAAAAATAAAAGATCCACAAAAAAGAAAACAAATAAATAAAAAACACACACGAAGAAGCAATTGCTCGACTTTGGCGCTACATAAATTAGTTTTCCAATAACTACATACATACAAATGCTTTTGCTGTTGTTTTAATTAATATTGTTGTTTGTTGTTTTTAGCAAAAATTTTGCCAACACCAACGCAAGCATACACAACAACTCATTAACGCTACGTATAAGGTCAATCGCCATTGGCAGATGCGCCTCCGCCACACTTGGCTCCACCAAATAAAAGACTCAAACGACAAACTCGATTACGCTGAAGCGCTGTGTATTTAACTGGAAAATTTCAATTCTTCACACCTAGACGCTGTGCTGCTTGAAATTCTTGTTACCTGTATGCAAATGCAAGCCAATTCAGAGAATTGCACACGCTCATACATACATACATATATGTATATTGTTCATGTATGTGATAAATTTAAATATGTATGTAAGCAGCTGCTTTTTGCAATTGAGTAAAAATTGTAAATGCTTTACGGCGCGTCATTCAATTCGAGTGGCCATCGTTGTCCACCGATGCGAACTGGAAGGCCATGTGCCACTTTGACTGACACTGCTGCTTCATTTGTTGCACAGCCACTGGCTGGCTGGTTGGCTTGTGGCAAGTGTATACAATTCAAGTAATTGGCGTGTAAGTGCTTGTACACTTGTATTTATTGAGAAAAAAATACATTTTTTGTTGTTATTAAGCACAATTTGCGGACAAACATATATGTATGTGTTTTGTTTTTGTATATTTCAAAAGTGTGCTTGCAAGTGGCAGTAAATAAATCAGAGGAAATACACACATATAAATTCGTGGGTTATTTTTTCGTGTTACAAATCACGTGCTTTACTCTTCGATTTTTGCTGCTTGTGAAAAGTAAATTCAAGTTCGTCGTTCCAAAAGCAAAAAACTGAGCGCATGAAGCCACTTGTCGATTGAAATCCCATTAAAAAGTGCAAAAAACCAAAATTATTGCTTGTGGCGCACTTGAATTTTCATTTTTGTTACTCAAGTGGGAACTTCCAAAACAGTCAAAACAAAAAAACAAAAAAAAAAACAGCACTAATAATAAAATAAAACAAAAGAATTGAAAACAATTTTTAATTTATAACAATTTTTCAATGCTAATTTGCGCTGAGTGTGATTGACGTTTATGGTTACTTGTGCCGTTGAGTGGATTTTTTTTCATTATACATACGAACTAGTCCCTCAGTTTTTGAGATATCGTTCTGAAAATTTGTAAATGTAATTTTCTCTTTAAGATGCTGCTTATTTGTCGGAACTGTCGATATCGGACCACTATAACATATAGCTGCCATACAAACGGAACGATCGGAGTCAAGTTCTTGTATGGAAAACTTTTACATTTGACGTGGTATCTTCACGAAATTTTACATAATCTCCGCACCTGTGAAGGGTATATTAGCTTCGGTGCAGCCGAAGTTAACATTTTTTCTTGTTTTTATTTAAATTTGTTTCTAATAATATTCATTTTTAGCAATTTTTTGGGCTTAATAATATAAACATATATAAAATATTTTTTATATGAATTGCAGATTGCGGCAATTACTTGCAAAAATGAATTGCTTTCAAGTTGAACTTCTTCCACAACAACACTTATAACTAATTTTTATGCTGCTTGAGTATTCTGTAGCCGATATTAATGTGTCAAGATGTCTTCCGCAGTGACTGTGATATTTGAACTGAGCAAGAATTTGAACACTAAGCTACATACAAATTTATTGGCATAAGAAAAAAAAAAAAAAAAAAACGTTTCTAAAAACTCAGAAGCTAAAACCTCTAATCAAATATTGTAAAGATCTCCTTAGTAACAAAAAAAAAAAAAATATTAAAAGGAGCTTGACTCAAACTATGAAAATAATTAGAGAAACATTTCCGCCATAAATTCTTTCAATGTGAGAAAAACTTTTTATGGCGTTTTTTTTGAATTTTCTGGCTATATCCTTTCATTAAAAAATAAATAAAAAATAAAAAAAATGTCCAAAAAATATTTTCTTAAAAAAATTTCATACAAAATATCTTAAATTTCCTTTAACGTTTCTAGTTTTACTGAAAAATTATACAAATGTCTAAGAAATATTTAAACAAAATCTGCTATAAAATATTATAAATCTCGTTTAACTGGATTTCTTAGCGCGTCATCAAGTCGTTAGTCAACTATGAAGAATTATGCTCTAAGTCTAAAATAATATCACAGACTAAATATTTACATAAATTAGCAATTTTTTGTTGATATTTCAGGTTAAAAGAACCAGTTGGCTTGCACAAACCTTGTGAAAAAACAAAAGTGAACTGAGTCAGTTCCAATACCATAAAAAAGCGCCAAAAGAACAGCTCTGAGTAGAGCAAAGAAGTCAAAATTGGAGAAATAACAGAAAAAATTCCATTTCAAAATTAAAAGAAAAGTGATAAATATAACCATCAAAAAGAAAAAAATAAAGAACAAACAAATATAAAACAATTGAAAAAAAAAGATTGAAAAAAAGAACAAATATTGAAAGACAAACAAATAATAAAAAATATATTAAAAAAACAATATCTTAAAAAATTATAAAAAAGTCTAAAAAATCAAAAAGAACTGTTATTGGCAATTGTTGTTCGCATACTTCAGATTTAGGCAATTTCTTGTTGGTTCAAGGTGGCAATTAAGAGTTCAAAATAAACACGTTTTTGAAGTGAACAATTTGATGTGATGAATTACTGTAGATAAATAAATGAAGAATGGTTTAAGAGAAGGGTTGATTTGTAGTCAAGAACTAGTTTTTTATGCTAAAAATTTTTATAATAAAATTAATTTCAGGCAAAAATATAACAATGATCTAACACAAAATTTTTTTTTTCCAGTTTTTAGTTCGAGCTTTTCGTTAAAAGTACAAAACAGCTTTAAATCTTATTTAAATTAATTAATTAGATTAAAATTTAGGTTTAGTTAAAGAGAGTCATAATAAAAAAGGTAAAATGTAAACTCATTAAGTACATTAAGAAAATAAAATAATAATATTCAAATCATATTATAAAAAATTTATTTTAAAATTGATTAATTATTTAATAATTTAATTAATTTAATTTAATTCATAAATTATTTTACATTTATTTAATTAAATTATTGAAATAATTTATGAATTAAATTAAATTAATTAAATTATTATTTAATTAAATATTATATTTTAAAGATTATTTCATATTTTTAATGCTCTAACAAATTGTTTAAGAATTATTAATTTAACAATTTATTTAAAATGAATTATTATTATGTAATTTTTAATTTTAATTACGAAAAAAATTAATTAATTTAATTATTTATATTGTAGAACTATCTAATAATTTGTATTAATTATATTCTTAATTTATATTAATTATCTAATAATTTATATTATTTAGTGAATTACTTATATTATAATTATTTACAATAGTTAATTAATTTAAAGTTTTATTTATTTTTTTTTTTATGTTTTTTAAATACGTTTTTATAATTTTAATTATGATACGATAATGATGATGATAATTAACAATTTAAAGTATTTTAATTAAATAAATTTGTTTTCAATTAAATTTGTTGTATTGTGATTATTTCAAGTTTTTTTTAGTAGCAACTCATCAATTAGCTGATTTTTCTAAATACAATTTACAACCATTAAATTTAAAACTCAACTCAGTTCACTAACCTAAAAGCCAAACAACAAGCGCATCGCTAAAGCGCCAATAAGCGCAGCCAAAAGCATCTTCCACATCTATCAAAATCCAATTAATTCAAAGCTAGTTTTCAAAACCTGAGGTGCGCCATACTGTCAATCATCTTCAAATCATCTGTCACTGCTAGACAAATGCTCACGACACGAGTTCAGCGCTTTTTTTGCACACATTCACTGGTTTTAATTTCATTTCAGTTCTATTTTTTTGCGCGCTTGCCACTGTATATCCGCCAGTGACTTGTTGATTAATTGAAAATGCCATTCGTCATTAATTTTGCTAACTAATTTATTTAAGTTTTGTATCTATTGTGGTGCTTAGCGGTTTTACGAGCTATTGTTGGGCTTGTGATTGGAATGGCTTGGAGGTGGTTTATTTGACAGTGGCTTAATTAGTTAAAATAATATTAAGCTATTGTTAATAATATATTTTTATTTTGATACTCATTTGCTTTATAAGAAATCATTTTCAAATTTGTTTCAAAAAATGTTGACGAATTGGTATACCTTTTGTAAAAAATATGGGTTTAGTCTGCTTAAGTAGATCGAAATATCAGGCAACGTTATAAAGGCAATTACTTGACCATAAAACCCATTGCTACTGGAGATTCAAACTAAAGAAAGACTCTTTGAATAAAATTATTAAATTAATGGACCAAAACTAGTAGAAGCACTATTTCTCGTGCTATTATAAATGATTGATATGATCATTTTCAAAGACACCCAAAATTTTTAGTCTCACAAAAGCTGTCTGGTAATGTTACATATTAATTTTTGTAATCTTTTCAGCCACATCATTGCATTAGCAAATACAACAACTAAAAAACAGCTATTTCTAAATTAAACAACATTTTACAGCTATCACATATTACATAATTATTACAGACTTTAATGATCTTTCGCTCTCCATACATTATGCAACAAAACAATAAAGGCAAATAAGAAAAAAATCAAAATCGAAATCAAAGCAATAAAAAATACCAAAACAACATAATTTTATAGCATACAAGCAATAAATTAGAAAACAACAACACACCACACACTCATTTGTAAAGCAACATGTAACATTAGCATTTAGCAACAAAGCGTTATCAACATGTTGACTGCCCATCGTAAAAGCCGCGTTGGAATGAAAGCAAAAGCGAAATTGGCAAAAAGGCAAGCAGGCAGCTAACACCAAGGCGGATGAGGTTCAAATTTATTAACAAACCGCATTTCATTGATTTGTAAATTAGTCAGCTGACTTGATTAATTTATGCAGCTACAAAAGACTCGTAATAACGAAATGAAATTGAAAATAATTTGGATGAGTTTGCAAGCGCTGACATAATCAGTGCATTTTAATGGAATTTAGGTATGAATGGTATTTATTTGAGTGGATTTGGGAGAGTTGCGCTGGATATTTGATATACATAGTATATACCAAAATAATTTTTGGATACCAAGTTTTTTGATTTGTTCACTAATTGCGTCTCATTGACTTAGTAAGGCAGCCATCAAATATTCTGTGTGTGTTTAATAACAAATATATTAATAACTGTTTTTGAATTTTTCCTTTCGCAGTGCATAAATTTCAATACTAAATAGTGGTATAGTTTATTTTTTTTGGTTTTTTGGTATGCTCTCAGCGAGTTTAATTTAAAATTCGATGGTTTTCGCCATGTTTTGCTATCATAACATAAATAAGTCATCAACTGGCCATGAAAATTAATCAGGGTCAATATGAACTTTTACTTCCCTTAATTATTGCCTTAACTACGAGTATTTAGAGAATATATATTAAGCCGACATATACAAAAATTTATATATAAATAATTAATTTAAATTTTTATTTTACTTTCAAGAGATTTACGTGAGTTTGAATATTTAATTTGCCTACTTATTTTGAAAAAAATTTTTTTAAATATATCACTTGAAAAAAAAAAATTTGTATTAAAGTATTTAAAGCAAAAATTAATTGTCATTTTCAAAAAAAAAACAAAAAAAAGCAATATGTAAAAAATAAATACAAGACTTGTAAAAGATATATATCATGTTTTTTCCTGATATTACTTTTAATCGATTTATTAATCGATTTTTTTTTTTTTTGTGTTATTAAATTCTGCAACACCTCTAAAATATTGTTCTAAATTTTTAAGTTAATTCGAGTAATAATTTCGGAGATACAGCCTTGAAATCTTGTGCGCTCTAAGCTGGCTATGCTAGGTGCGCCGCCTTCAAACAGGTTTTTCTCGAAACTGTGTTTTTGAAGTTGGTGGACACAATTTCTTGAAAATTTATGGACCGATTTAATACGAATTGTGTATACTTATATCTTTAAAATAATATTATCTAGTTATTGAGTGAATAATTTGTGTTTGTTTGATTACAACATTTTAACCAATAAATGGCGAAAATTTGACCAAAAAATGTTTGGTTCAAAGTCTGAGAAAAAATAAAAATTTAAAATTTTTTTTTTATTTCCTTCGTTCAAAAAATTTATATTTTAGATGAACTAATAATAAATTTCGCAGTTTACGGCGAGATCATTTTTTTTTGACACACCCAAGGAGATGGGGTCTCAACGGCTGAATTTTAGAACATTTTATATCAACATTTCGAGAGAAATTACTTAAATATGTACCTTTGATATGTCATATTATATTTTTCAAATATATGATTGTTTATATTAAAAAAATTCGTAAAAATACTTTTTTTGTACTTTTGAAACCCACTTAACCCCTTAAGTAAGTATATCAACCAAATACAGCAGATCCGACTCTGCACAATGCTTAAGCGTTACAAGCTGAGTCAATTTAGTCATGACAATCTGTATATATGCGAACTAGTTCCTCAGTGTTAGAAATATCCTTTTGAAAATATTCATACGACCTTTCTTCTGCAAAAAGCTCCTAATTTGGCGATATTGTTGACACAAATGAAGGATACAGCTGTCATATTAGCTAAACAATCAAAACCAATTCTTGCATTAAAACCTTTTTTATGTCACAAGATATGTATCCCATCGAAATTCGGCATAAATTATTATCTTGGAAGCCTACAATCTTTGAACAAATTCTTTTGCGTTGGACCACTACTACTCATATATGAAACATATGCAACTGCTATATAAACTGACATATTTAGATGACACTTGTGCTAATTTCAACTATGTCTTGCCACTTTTTGGTGGTTAGGCTTTTCAACAAAATTACATAAAGTGCCATATATTGTTGAAGTTATCAGAAAATGGTAATTTATACAACATTTTACATGAAAAGGCAACGGTACTTATAATAAATCCAACCGCCATAATTTAAGCTTATCTCAGCACATATTTTTCTTATTAATACAACTCATATTAATTTTCCTTATATATGTGCGTAACAATGCTTAATCTAACTGCTATAAATACATAATCAAATGCAATTTAATATAACTCATTTCCACGTCGCTTCCTTCTCTCACGTTGGCAAGTCTCTTGGCGCTTCCACTTTTGTTAACACGCTTTATCTTTTACATTGTATTATACCTTTATGCTAAAGTCTCCACACACACACACAAGGAAAGCCTTATGTAGGTTGACTGAAAATGAAAGTGAAACTCAAACAAGCGGCAAGCAACCGCAAATAGCACCAGCACCAACACCGACGCAAGCTGCGTTCACACATGTTAATTGCTGCTGTTGCCAACTGGCTGTAGCTGCTGCTGTTGTAGTTGTATTGTTTGCTTTTGTTTATTGGTTTTTTGCTTTTCGTTGGTAATCAGCAACATATGCCTACCGCATTTTTGTCATTACAACAAACAAGCAACAACAGTGGGCTATTGTTATAATTTCATTTGATATGTAAGTAGGTTGCAAATGAGTTGTGTGCTGACAGCCGCTGCCGGTCACTCCAATGGCAATAAAAAATAAGATGTGTGGCGCTTTGGAGATTCTTCGAATAGATATGCGCATAAGTACATGTAATTTCTTAGACACGTGCATAAAAATATATATGTCTATACTTATATATATTATATATGTGTATGTCTTATGTCTTGTACCTTTCAGCAACCACAACCGCTTGTAGCATACCTTTTGATAAGCTAAAATTTATTGTGGCATTTTATTGGTCCATTCAGGCTTTTTATGTGCCTTAGTGTAGGCTTTAATTCGTTTTTTTTTTCTTCCCTAACTATTTCAGCTTACATAACTGATTTGCTTATTGAAGTTTTGCGGCGCGCTTGAGTGTGTTTCGATTTCCTCAAGAGAAGTGTTTAATTTGAAACGATTTTTCATTTATTTCTTGCGGTTTTTCGCATTGAGAATTGCATAACAAAAGCGATTTGCTTCACGTGCAAATTTCATTGCTTCGTTGGGCTTTTGAAAAGTGAGTATTTCTTAGAAATCTGCTTTTAATTAATTTTGTGGTTATCTGCATTTGTTGTAAGCTAAATTGGTTTATTTATTGCTTTTTTCGGTTTCTTTTATAATTTTTTGAATGTTTTATTGATGAGTTTTGTTTAGATTAGATTATTTAATGGTCGATTTTGATTAATTTTGTATGAGTTTCAGCAGTTTTTTTATAATTTAATATTTTTTTTATTTATTATTATTATTTTTTTTTTGAATTATTTATTTTGAATTGCATTTATATCGTTTGTAAACTTTACCTGTTTTTGGATATGGTAAAATGTTTTATAAAAAAATTAATACTTTATTAGTTTTATGTGGTAAAGTTATTATTGGAGTGGCATAAAAAAGTATTTGTCACTGCTTTGTATTCTGAAAATAAATTCTTAGTCACCTCTGTTCTCCAAGTATGAGCTCCCAATTATATAGAGAAGGTTCTTTGCCTTACATTTTTATATAGTTTCTTATTAAAAATGTGTCTTTTCATAGAGTTTATGGGCAATTGTAATTCCTATAAAATAGTTTCTTATAATTTTTTATAACCCGAACGATTTAAAGATATGCATGTTTGAAATTTGATTATTTAAGGCAAAATTGTTTTCTAATGGTAAAACTCATAGTTATGTAGAATATTTTTTGCTCTATGAAAATTATATTTTATTTATTTTTTATTAATATTTAATTTTTTTGTAGGTTTTATCTCGTAAGTGCTTAACTTGATCGAAAATTTATAAAATAAATTATTATTGTTTGGCTCACCCACCCTAATGGTTATATTACGACCTACAATCTCTTTGAATTCGGCCTTTTTACTATTTGATATTTTTAATAAATATTTATAGTATATATGCAATTTTAAAATCTTTAATTCAGCAAGCTGATATTTTTCATATATTTCCATTTTATTATTGGATTTATTTTATATAGATTTTTTTTCTGAATTTTTTTAGAAATTACATTTCTTTCCTTTACTTTTCTTTTTCTTTTTGTTTTCATCATGTATCCCAAAATGAATTTTTTTTTATTCGGAACTTTAAATTACTTTCTAGTACCAGAGGAATATGGTAAATACCAAGTATATGTTAGATATTCAAATAAATCTGATACATTGATATTTATTTTTTAAATTTAGATATTTTTGTAAGAATAATTTTTATATGATATTAGATTAAGGTATAAGATTTGATATATTGATGCTTGCATATTAGTAGAAGAGAATCTTATATATGTTTCCCAAATGAAATTTTATTTTAGTACAATTTTTTCTTATATACATATATATTTTTAATGTTTTTTTTTTATAAAATCAAATTGTAAATTTTGAGAATTTTTATTTAGTAAAAATTATTATATTATTTTAAAGTATTCATATTTTTCCAAAAATAAACTATTAATGGAAAAATTGAGGAAATAAGACATTTATATCAAATAACTAATAAAAAATCTCTTAGATTAATTAATTTAGCAAGTAAAATATTATATATTTGTTGTAAATTTATTGTTTTCTTTTAATATTTTAGCAGTTATAACCTATATTTTATCATACCATTAATTTTTTGTTTGTTTTTTTTTTTCTTTTTTTTTTAATCAATAACCAACTGACCTTATATTTTCGACTTTTCACCAACATAATTTCATTAACATTTATTTATTATTATTGTTTTCATTGCATAATGCTCTCGATATTTGGTTTCACAGTTGCTACAAATACACATTACTCCTCCTCCTCTAACATTTTTAATGCAACCGAAAAGGGAGAGTTAATTAAAATTTACCAACATTATCATACATATCCGTAAATAAATTAATAATCTGAAGGTTATGCAGTCGCTATAAAGATATAGATGTGTATGTGCTTTGTATAATTTTTCATATATTATTCCATATACATATATGGCAGTTATTATATAAAGTCGCAGCCAGCAAAGGTATCGAACTGTAGGTCGGAAGTATTGCTTCAGTCACCATTAACGGTGACTTTCGAATTTGGTTGGCGTTTGCTTTGGAATGCAAATAGTACATAGAAATTGATGCGGGTAGCAATAGTAAATGATGAATTTGACAAAAGGAGGAGAAAATAATATAGCTTGCGGCTAAAAATTGGTGCTGCTGAGTAAGCGATGGGTTGGGGCGGAGTTAAAATTAATGCTGAAATTAAATCTATTTTTCTCTTTATATATAAAAAATATTATTAACAATTAGAAAAATAAAAAAAAAAAGTTAACAATTTGTTGATTATTGAGAAAAGAGTCGAAAGAAAAATCAAACATGTTTCGACTAAAAATTTGAAAACTTAATGTGTTTTTTATAAAATAAAAATTAATATATTTTTTATAATATAATATAATATAATATAATATAAAAAATATATAGAAAACTAATTTTTACATAAAATTAAAATATTAATTTTTTAAAATTAATTTTTGTATAAAATTAAAATAATAATTTTTTTTTATAAAATTATTTTTATAATTATTTTTTATTCTTTTATAAACTTAAAATATTTTTTCTAAATTTTTTTTTTCTAAATAATTATAATTTTTTTCAAAACTTTTTTTTAATAAAAAAAAATGAAAATGAGCAATTTTAATTAACTTTTAAATATAAATTTCCTCTAAGTTTTTTTTGTTTGAATAAAATTAATAATTTTAACATGTTTCTTGACTGGTTCTAGAAAAAAAAATATTAGAATAAATTTCCAAATCACCTTGACACAATTTCTACGCACAGCCCACACAGCCACATTCAAAAGTCTGATTTAATTTTATTTCATATGCTTTGAAGTGGGTGTGTTTTAATAGCTTTAGCATAATTTAAATAACTAATTCTTTCATGTCTGCGAAACTGTCATATGACTTGCAAATTTTGTCGAGTCTGCGCAGAATAACTCAACGTATTAGTATTAGCATTTACGTATATTTGCACTAGCAATGCGTTTCGACATCAAGGTGACTTTACGCAAATTTGCATTAAGTAAATTAATTGTATAATTAATTTGTGATTTCCTATGTCACAAAGAAACGAGTTAAGTGCGAACAAATAATATTTTCAAAAGTCTTTAAGAATATGTAATTAATATATATGCATATATATTCATCAAATGACACTCATACGCGTGCGCCTTAATCATGTGACTCTTATCTAGCTTTGTGCGCGTATAAATACACTTAGAGTCTAAATTTTAGCCAGCCAGCCGTGCAGACACATCTATGGTTTTATGCCTTTATCAACGCCTCTGGCAGTTAATTCTCTTTTAGTGCCAATTCTTCTTGTTGGCTGCCGCTTAGCTAATGTTTTTGCCGCAGCTTTAATGTGCGCATGCTTAATGTGCTGCCCTTGAGTTCGACAAATGGCTTAAGTTGCGCAGAAGCGTCGCAAATTTAATTACGTTTTTAATTTGAATTTTAACGCAGCGCAAGAGTCGCTTAGCGTTTGACGGAAGCATTTTAGGCGGTATCGCCACCAAAATAATTACCGTTTTTTTGCTAATTTGCATTATTTTTATATTTGTTTATTCTTCTAATTTTATTTCTTTGCGAGTGTTATCTTGCCACTGGCAGCAAATAAATTTGAAACAAGCGAGTGTTGTGCGGAATAAATTTTAGAAACTTAACTAAAGATGTTCTTAGAGATAATGCTCAGCCATTTATGTTGTGTTTCTTATTTTATGAATCTTTTAAGGGGATCTTTTAATAGATGTGTGTGTACATATATACAGATATGTGTTTTTAACTGCTAAAGGAATTATCGTGTTTAGAAAGAAATTTTTTTTTTGCTAATTTTAAGAAAATAAAGCTTTTTGCTTTTTACTATGATTATTTCTACTGGCACAGTTCTTAGATACTTCGAACAATTGAGTAAAGGATATTTTGATAAAAAATAAATTAGCATAGTTTTGTACCAGAATTCGTCAAAAAATTAATTAATTAATTTTATTTAATCTAATTTTTAAAATTAATTTTTCACACAAATATATTGAAAATAAAAATTCAAAATAAAAAATTGTTATAAAATGGTTTCAAAGTGATTAAAAATATTATTTTTCACAAAATCTGTAAAATATTTAATTTGAAACTGGGATAAAATTAAAAAAAAAGGTTTCGAATTAAACTCATTTTGTAAATTAAATTCAGTTTTTAAATTTTCTTGAAAGACCAGTGTAGATAATTTTTAAATACAAAAAAATGCAAATAACCAAGTTTTTGTGTTTTTTATTTTTAGCTTGAACAAAAAATTTTGTTCTTTTGTGAGATTTGGTGCAGATGTACTTTCTAATGTCTCAAAAATGTCGGTGGGCTTTATGTTTGTTGTTAAGAAAGCTTGGCGGTAATATTCCGTGATGTGGAATATTTTTGTATTTCAGTGGCATATAGAATTTCAAATCTATTTTTTTTTTTTGAAATTTAATTTATTTTCTGTAAGCTATATTTGGCTTCACCGCATGAGTACCAATAGGACAGTGCTCAGTTAGAAGTTCTTCCAACACTCGATAATCTCGAGATAGGTCTATAGATCCGATCTGCCCTCTTGGGACAGGGAAAATCTAACTCGCTCTCATCCTGATGAAATTTGGACTAGAGTATGATTTCGTGTAAGCTCAAAAAACAAAAAAACAAATTTTTGATTAAATTAAGATATTTAAAATATATTTAAAAAAAGGAATATTTTGTTTAAATTCGGCCTTTAAAAATTTTCTTCAGCACAATGAATTTTAAATTTTGCCATTATATTTTTTTTTTTACTTTATTTCATTTTTATTTATTTTATTTTATTTTGTTTTATTTTATTTTATTTTTGCTTCTTTTATATTATTCTATATAATTTTATGTTAATTTAATTCGATTTTTTTATTATATTTTATTTTTATTTATTTTATTAGCGAATTAATACTTTTTGCAAAGTTAAATGTTAATTCGAATACTGACTTTCTTTATTTACCTTATTTTTGTTCATTAATATGTTTAATATAATCACCAGTATACAATTTTTTGTTGGTCTTTTAATAAAATATTTATATTCAAGTTATTGGTTTTGAGAAATATTCATTTTGCACAAATATTACTAACTATTTGCTTTGTTATTTTCCAAAAGAAAATTTTTCATAGAAAATTTGGAAATAATAAATTTTTTGTAAAAAAAAACTATAATACAAATATTTTATATTCATTCGTACATTGTGATATCGGGCACTGATTATGTTTTTAACTTCATTTTCTGTTAATTAAGTTAATTATTTTATTTTTTTATCAATTGCTTCCTCATATTTTCAGGATTTTCACCAATATACTTTCAGTAAAACGTATTTCTTTGCATAATCCTCCTAACATTTTTTTTAGAGTTGCTACAAATATTCATTACTTCTCCACTAACACGATTAATGCTGAGAGTTATTTAAAGTTGAAAATTTTAAATATTTTTTCCATCAAAACTATCATGAAATGTATTTGTTCTATATATTTTTCAATAGTTTAATATTTCTTAGTAAAAACTTCTTTTATCAATAATTATTCATTTACACGCAGCACAAGACATTTACAATTATTTAAGTTTTCCAAGTATTTATTATTTACCACATATTTGTTTTTGAATTTTTGGAGTAAAAATTTACTTAAAACTGTTTCTCAATTAATTTTTTTTTGGTTTTCAAAAATGTATAATTTCACATAAATATAATTTATGATTTTATTTAAAAAGGTCAATTATTTTTTTTTTGATTTTCAAAAATTTATAATTTTACAAAAATGTACTTTTAATTAAAACGTAAAACTTTTTGGACTTTTCAAAAATATTAAATTTCACATAAATATATGTAATTTATTATTTTAATTTATATTTTTGAAAATTTTTTACTCACCTTAGTAATAAACCAATGCGTAGGCGTTGTTTTGCCATTTTAACTTCTCCCGTAATTCTCCTTAACTTAAATTTTTTGCTCAAAATTAATGATGTCCTGTTTTCGAAATTAAAAGCTCCACACACTCGTCACACAGGATACTTATTTACTAAGGTACAGCTCGTGTTTGCACTTAAACGTAGATTTAGTGTATTTGCTTAGACGCAGTGTTTACTTAAATATTAAAATGTTAAATAAATTAGAATATTAATTAAACGTAATTTTACAAGTAAAATGCTTAAATATTTGGCACTTCGCGAATTTTCTTTTGTTTTTTTTTATTTATTGCGGCGCACACACGGAACGACGTAAACGCGTTGTAAAAATTGATTTATTTATAAATATTTTTGGCGAGTTTTCGTGGCAGCTAAGCGCTGGCGGGCGTGCAAAACGTCTTGCCGAATAGATTATAACCGATTATGTAGAATTTGTATGTGTTCCGTTCGCCAATCAGCATTACGCAGGCTGTGGCATACTCGCGCAGTGTAAAGTTGAATGCTAAATTGTTGCATGCAGCAGATGCAAACAAGCACATGCACACACACACACGCACAAGACGGCAATTAAACGTTGCCTACGAAGGATAAAACACGTTGATCCTGCGCGAACGAATTAAAGCGCGTACACTAGCCAAAAGGCAGCAACAGAGGGCGACGTTAAAACGGGCAAAAGGCACAAGCGAAAAGCGAAAGTGTTGCGCATGCGTGCGTACGCGAGCAGACGCCGACTGTTTCTGTGCTAAACGAATGTGCTCAGCGCGCTCGAGACCGAAAGTAGACGTTTTTGTGGCAAATGCGGTTGAGCTTGTACACATGCGCACAAGCAGCGAACGCGAACGCGAACGTTTGACGTTACTCACACGAGTTTATGGTTGTATGAGTGTATGTGTATGTATTGCATACGTACACAGGTATGCGAAGCAAGCTTTTGCTTTGCTTGATATTCAGTTTTTATTTGCTTTTATCTGCCTCTGCTTTACACAGCCAGCAGCCGAGTGTTTTGGAGCGTTAAAATTAAAACAAATTTTCTAAGAAACCGACTGTGCGACCGCCAAGCGCAACGCCCGATTGACAACTGAATGTGCATAAGCGCGGTGCCAGTGTAATGGAAATGCATAGAAATTCCAAAATGTCCCATAAGATACCTACTGGAAGTGCTGCTGCTGTTGCTTGGATGATGCTGAATTGCTGTTGTTGATATAACTCGTAATGTTGTTGTTGTTATGACGCTTAATGTTGTTGTTATAACTTGGAATATTGTTGTTATTCTTCTTATTGTTGTTGTAACTATATTTTTTATTGTTGCTATTGTTATTGTCTGTTGTTGTGAGAAGCACAAGCACAGCGCTCAGCTTCGCTTGCGATCGCAGTATTTGAACGACGTGTTGTTTGCTTTGTGCTTGCACCTGAAACTCAGAAACGTATCTGAAAGCTGGCAGCGAGCGTGCATTGGCTTAAAAAGCGAACTGCAAGTTTCCAGCGCTGACGGCTTCGCAGAGCGGCTGAGCGTAAAAGTCATTAGTGTTATCGCGCAATACGATGAGCCTCTGCGGTAGCGCTGGAGCGTTGGCAGCTTGAAGCAACTGCAAGCAGATGTCCGTCCTTTGTAAGATAACAGACCGCGCCTAATTATTCAAGTTGTTTATAAACAAATTAGTGGAAAACATGTGAACTAACTTAGTTGTTGGCTGATAAAAACAAAGAGGAAATAAGGAAATATGAAAAATAGAAAAGAAACAAGTTTTCGATGGAAAAAGCATAGATAAGTGTAAAGAAGCAAACGTAGAGCTTCTACGGAATATTGTAGATAAGTTTATCTTTGGATGAGAGCTAATGTATAGTATGTTACAAGCATCTATCCAATTCTGAGAATGTAGCCAAAGTGCGGTTTTTATTTTCTATGGCCGCAAGAGAATACTCGTTGGCAAGAAGTTTTGTGTCAAAAAAGAGGCCAAAACGGAGGCCAATTTTTAAACATAAGACATATAGTACTACAATAATGTTAACGAAATATTGTAGAATTGATAACATGTAATCCAGATATCGATGGAAGATCGATATTTCAGCCTCATAGATAAAAGTACTATCGCTGAGGAGAAGAGAAATAAGATATGTGCGATAGTAAAAATGTTATCGAAAAGTTAAATACCGATAACAATATGCTCGATAGATAAAAATTATATCGAAACGTTTAAGATCGGCAACACATATTCGATAGCAACAAAGTTATCGAAAAGTAAATAATCGATAACATATACTTGATAGATACAAATTATATCGAAAAGATTAGGATCGACAATACATACACGATGGCTAAAGAAAATATAGATATCGATAGCTAAAAAGTTATCGAAAATTTAAATATCGATAATATATGCACGATAGATAAAAATTATATCAAAACGATTAAAATCGAAACCATGTTGAAACTTTTTCCTGTAAATACATATATGCTGTAAAGTAAAAACTAACTTAGAGTACCAATATGAGTATGCATTGTATTTGGTTATAGAGGTTTTATCAACAGATTGAATGAAAAACTTTCCTGGTATTTTTAGCAGAATAAACTATTTGCTGAACATGTCTGGCTTGAAAACACACGCAACAAAAGGAAAAAGAATTGGTATAACTTATTGCATTATAATATGTATGAAATTCTAAACTTAATTTTTTTCTCAATCATTTATCGATTTTTCGATCTTATCGATCATACAGAATCAGCACAAAAAATAAATAAAAAAATTTTTTTGATCAGTTATATTTTCGTTTGAGATGAAAAAATTAATTTCTTTATTTAATCTTATCTACGAGCACAAGAAGTCTTTAAAATTATAACAAACCTAATTTAAACCTCGCTAGATCACAATACATCAGTCTATGTTACTTATACGCCATGTCATACCTGTTCTACTCGTATATATTACACTTTCCATTTCTGTTTTGCTCCCATGTGTGATCTGCATCTAATCGTAATCTGTGCAAATGGCTCAATGTAAATCATTTCCCTTTCAATATTTATTTACATTTGGCACTTTCTCCCATTCTCTATTTTATACCCTTGTGAGTGACTATTAGCTGGTTCTCTGTTTGTTAATTTTTGTCAACTTTGATTACTCACTTTGGTGCTTATTGTATTTATATTTTATTTGATTGTGTGTTTTTTTTTTTTATTTTGTTTGCTTTTTTCTTTGCTTATGTGAAAGGAGTCACGCGCCCGATGTGATTATTCGTCGCTTTCGTCATTATGCGCCAGCCGTTGCTGCTATGTATAGCGCTTGTGTATTGTAACATAAGTGCGATTTTGCAAAAATATTCCTGAGTTTAAGTACATATGTAGATGTGTATTTATGAGCATACGTGATTTATATGTAGAAACAGTTGAGCTCGCAGGTGATGGCTTCATCAGTCAGTTGCTATGTTTTTCGATTAATATTTCTTAATAGATTGTAAGTGATGGGTCTTCTTTAGTATTTATCCATGTAAAAAATAAATTCAAGTTGAATAAATATAACATGACAAGGTTAACTTGCTTTAGTTTAAGTTTTCTGTAGTTTTAGATTTGTTCTCTGTGCGAAATTGGCACTCTTTCTCTTCTGTTTCCGGACTATGTTAGCAAAAAATAAATACTTTCCAGTAATATTAATATAAATTTTCATAATCGGGACCAATATCAGAAAACTAACTTAGCTTAAGCTTACATTCTTAACAGTCCTCATCATGTATTTCTGTATATTTATGCATTTAAAAATATGTCATCACTTTGAATAAAGCTACAAGTATATACGTACTTGAATATTTTTAAGCAAACGCTTGTCCTAGTTTCGTTGGCGTCTTCAAATATTATTTCAACTGATTTGAGACTTTCAAGTAAACAAAAGAAAAATATTGGTATTACCATATTTATACGGTTAACCGTAACGGAT